>JAPSES010000109.1:12006628-12018833 GCA_029822895.1 Maxillicosta whitleyi
CAGTATTTCCTTTAAAGTGTAACAGTCCAAGTCCTCCCACAGTGTCAGTCTGTGGACTGTGTCATTATGATACAGAAGGTAGACAGACTTATTTATGCCTCTGACAATGTCACTGCTCAGTGTCACAAGAACATTATGTGGATTGAAAAGATTGGTGTCAATATTGTGTGTGTAATTTTTCATGTAAGATTTAGACCAAAAGTTCAACATAAAAACAAAAAACAAAAAAGATTTTGACGAAAAGATGTTCATATAATGTAACAAGTAATGGCATCAATTTTAAGGGTAGAAAGTACAGATAACTGCCACAAATGTAGTGAAGTAAAGGTAAAAGTATGCATTATTATTTTTAATTTAAGTAAAGTACAAACACACAAAAAAAATACTACTAACGAAGTAAAAATACTTTGTTACATTCCACCACTGACTATTTCCAAACAAAATTACATTGTGGAATAGATAAAAAAGCTCAACTTTCACCTATATGGGCTGACCTTTAAACAGCCAAACTACTAACAAATGCAAACTGAGTATCTTGTATTAAATTTGGCAAGAAAATAATGTAGTGTGGCCTTATTTAATTCTGTGTATAGCCTGCACATTTTTGCAGATGGACAATGTTTGGATTGATTTAGACCTATAACACTGTTAAAAAGTAATGGTTCATTCAGTTCAATGTTTTTTTTTTTTTTTTTTTTAACAAGCAGAGCCATAAAGAGGGATTAAAGAGTCCCATTTGTCCCCAGAGCCATAGGCTGTAGACCCCTGGTATAGACTAACGTGCATAATGGTGTTTGTAGTGATGTTTCTTTTCCTGTTCCCTGATAACATCTTCTTTTCCTAAATTTAATTAAAGTTTTGGCAGCACTTAACATTCCAGCGCATGATAACAGTATGATAATAATGTAATAACAACTGAACATTCTTAGACAATGGATTTTTATCAGATGAATCTCATCTTTCCTTAGGTTCCAAAATACTTCATTTTCTTTCAAAGTACCTCGATAGAATTATATTAGAGGTTAAAAAAAAGTTAACTTTTTAAAATCTGACATGTCATTGCTGGCACATGTGCAGTTTCACAGTTTGTGCAATTGGAAAAATTCCAACAGTTTCTGAAACCTGAGACATTGCACTTTAAAGGTTTTATCGGGTCGTTATAGTAATTTCACTGTATAAGAAGCTGGAGAAGAAAATGCAATATTATAACATTACATTTTGGCTGACACTTTTATCCAAAGTGACTTAGAAGTAGAGCGTAGGCATGTATAGCGTAAAGGACCTTACCCAAGGGCCCACCTGGGACTCAAACTGGCAACCTTCCGCACTTAAGTCTACGGTGTTAACCACTAAGCTAATCAGATGTGATATGATACAGTAAATTATAAATGATACTACATTTTCAAAGATCTGGGGGGAAACAAGTCAATTTTAGACTCAGGTTTTAAAGGGTTAACTCACTACTATCCCTGTTTAATGGTGTGAGACTTTTGTTCATATTAAATCTGGATCAGAGGTGTAAAATGTTAAAGTACGTGTTTCTATTTAACTTCATATTTAAAAAAAAATATCAAGGTGCTGCACTGAAGGAGTCTTGGTTGATCTTGAAATCCGAACATCTTCCTTTGTCCATAAAAACACTCATAAGTGAAGGTCAGACTTGTACAAAGCAATCTCCAGATTTGTATTGACCTGCCTTTCAAACACAAATATGAAGTTATTTTCCAAAATAAGGTCGTTCTGGAAGCTGTGATCAAATTGAGCATAATGATTGAGACATTTTCACATTATTTCCTTACCATTTCAACTCTGCTCTTCCATGAGGAGATCAGCCCCTGAGATTTAGGAGGTGTATAAGCTCTGAATATAAAACCTACAGTTACCCATAATGCTCTTTTCTGCATATACCCACAGGAAAGATTATCTTTGGAGAATCATAATTTGAGCCTCAGGAGGAGGGTAATACAGGACATTCTCTAGGCTTTTTTTTTTTTTTTAGTAAGATGCCACCCACACCACTGAGTAGAAGAGCAAAATGTTCACAGGAAATAATTTCCCTTTTGCAGGATAAAGTCCAATCCATCAATGGTCTACATCGGTGGTATTAGTTGCACCTTTTATTTAATGATAATAATGTCACTTCTGGGACCACGGTGACAAAAAACAAATTTAATTTAAAGAATTTCTACTTTTTTTTTTTTGTCAAAGACATTGTGTTACTCGCTTTTGTCTGTCTGTCTGTCTGTACATCTGCAGGATTATGTAAAAACTACTGCAGCCATTTTCATGAAACTCATTGAAAGGGACAAAACTATAAAATTCTGAGGCAGATTTCTGTTAATTTTCTTCAGATAATTTTTTATAACATGAACACACTTAAAAAAAAAATCATATGTAAACGTGAAGGTGTGTATCAGAGCACACATACAGCCACTGTACTAGATTGGACAATAAGATATAAAAAAGGCAATTACTTTTACTTTTACTATCCATTGTTGTATTCCCCACATAACTGTGTATAAAATACTGAAAAAGATAAAGACTTTGTGAAATAAATAACAAATCTTTGCAGTCTCTTATTTTAAAATTTAGAGCTTATTTTGGGCACTTCTAATCCTAGTTTTTTTTTTTCCTTTTTGTTTTTTACAATATACAAAATAAACAAGCAGCCTGAGTTCATGTTCAGCATGAAAGAACTATTGTGGAAAAAGGGTGTGAAAATGTAATGAGTTTTGCTGGTGATATTGAAAAAAATATTGCATTGTTCCTCATTTTCAATGTACTGTTATTTTGACTGTTATTTCAATAAAAGCCAGAATGGTTTAATACGCTTCACATTATAATAATATCACGTGAGGTTCAGCTGGTTTTGCACAGACACAGTAGAAATATCCATCGAAACATGACTTTTCTCCTCGTACTTTTGACACATTTCAAGGTACTTTTTTTTTTTTGCACAAGTGATCTGTATCTGTAATACTTGTCCAATACTTGTCTGTGCACTTTTGCTACCCCTGCTGTGGGGCCTTGGCAGAGGTATGCACACTTCCTGTTTCTAGTGTCTGCCACTGGCACAACATGCACAGTGCAGCTGGTAGAAATGCACCCACAACGTCTCCCACTGAAAACAAACAGCCTGAAGGACACGCTGAACACTGATCCAGGTGGTGTGGAAACATTTGGGATCTCCCAGGAAGAGCTGAAATATGTTACTGTGGAAAAGGACATTTGGGTGGCTCTGAAAAACCCAGTTGCCAAGGCAACTCAACACTGGATAAGAGGCAAAGGGATGGATGGATGGACGGACGGATGGACTCGTGGAAATGGAAAGTTGTATCATCCAAGAATTTTCCACCCTGACGAGAGTAAAAATTGAGCTGAAACTAAAAATATGCAAGGAAATAACGTTTATACGCAAACATACACTCAACAAGATCCCCATGTCCTCAGAGGAACTTTGCCTTTTTAGCAAAATCCTTAAATAAATAAACAACAACATCACACAGCAAGAAGTGTTATAATAGGCTCAGAGATGACAGGTTTGTTTAGCAAAACATGCACAGCACAGAAGCAACCGACAAACTACAAAATCACAACAACTGCATTTAAGGGGACATATGTTAAATAAGCTGATTTCATGCATAAACAGTTTCACCGTAGGCAATTCTATAATCACAGGAAACCATGTTCGTTTCTGTATTTCTTTAATAAACAGCTTAAAATTATCATCGTGAGCAAAAAAGCGTATGTGTAGAATAAAAAAGAGCAGTGCATATGTTTAAAAGTTCAGTGGATGAACAATCTTATTTCAGTCCTGTGTGCACTTGCATGATTAAAACCACCAGATGCAGCCATGAAACTGTGAAATAAACAAATGAGGATGAGTTTTGCACCTTGGTTTACAGTTCTGTGTGACATGGCTTCATGGTTGACAGCAGAGAATTGAGCCTCCTTCCTTCTACACTTTAATGAGGACCTGGTGGTGAGAGAAACAACCTTCTACATGATTAAATTTGTCCAACTCATTAGGCAGCAGTGATTGAATATGCAGACGTGTAAGTGGAGAAGTTCATAAGCCTGTGACCTTGCAGAATGGTAACACACCTCAGCTCTATGCATGCAGGAAATCCGCCCTTTAATATTCTAAAATCCGCTGTGATCACTTTCAGCACAGCCAGAGGCGCCCATTCCCAGCTGCGGCGGCGAACAATATTCCCAGGGTGATGACCAATCAGGAATCCTGTCATCAGCGCGCTGTACACTCGGATTTAACAATCGATTCATTTCTGATGATAGACTGAAGCCTGAGGCAAGAGTGCTGTTGAGTAGAGTAGCTCCATAACCTTCACGATTCAAAGGATGAAAGTTACTACAGTGATTGAGAATGATTGATGAAGAAATGAAGCATCATATTTGTTTGTTTTAAGTTAAAGTCATTTGGTTCGGATGTGTGGGATCTAAAGGGATCTAACAGCAAATTCATTATAATGTTCATAGTTGTGTTTTCAATGGTGTACAATGAAAATGAGCTGTTTGTCTCTGCAGAGGGGCAGGTTGTGTTCATCATGTCCATCATGTAACTACAGTTCACCCTCTAAAAGGTTTAAGGGTCAGGAGATTCATTTCTAACATGAATATGTTTCTAATGTGTATTCACAACAAGACATAATTACTCAGCATAGTGAATAACAAACTGAACCCTAAAATACAATTCAGCACTAAATAATTCATAAAATAATGCATGATTTGTGCACACATGCACTGCTTTTACTACTTTACTACTAGTGTGACTTGAATTACTATCGACTTATTTAGTGAATAACATGACTATTACACATAATATGTATATGTTTTAAGTTTTTGTCATTCAAAAATATCTTTAAGACCTATCTTAGGATAGTTGAATTGGCTGATGTAATAAATAAAGTTCATATTATTTCATTAATACATATATGTTAATACAATACATTTCCATAGAATACTGCATGAAGCGAATGCATATATGTGCATGCTGTATGTACAAATAACATGTAAAACATGCTAAAAAGTGGAACAATGTCATATTGGATGTCACTCATATATATATAAGGTAATATCTAAGGCCTATATGTCATGGACAGGAAAAGGAAACATGAGGACACATGCAGTGACTCTGGATGTTATGCTCTCAAATATTTTAGGTAGAAAATCAGTGCATGTGTTTGAGCACAGTGCTATGAAACAAAAGGTTCCTCTTCATCTTGCGAAAGTAATTATGACAGGAGGCGTGAAGAGCCCAATTGGATTTTTCCATAACAAATGGTGACGCACGTAAAAGCTGGATTAAAAGTATTATATATTCTGTCTCTTGCAGCCTACATTATAATGTAGTCATGCATTTTCAGTGCATGAGGTTTGGTGGTTGTACCCTGTGTTTCGATTGGCATTTTTCTCTGTAAGCACGCAGAAAAGCACTCACCAGCTGATGATATCTATCTCACTGTACTCTCACGTAAGATGGTAAAATCTCTCTTAGAGAACAGTGACAACTGTGTGAAAACAATGTGACCAGGCATGGAGAAAAAGCAGCTAAATGAAAGGAGACTTTCGGGTGTGATTAATCCGGCTGCCAAGTGAACCAGTTCGCCTACAGCTCAAAGTTAAAACACAAAGCTCCCGACAAAGAACTGTGGCTTCATTTGTTTATTTTTTCTTTTTTTTCCAAGGTATTCATCACTAGTGAAGGAGATAAAAATAACTCATAGCTCCTATTGCAAAAGGCGAGATGAAAGACTAAAAAAGTTCATTTAGGAAGAGAGCAGGCTTTCCAGGCTAATTGTGGTAGCTTCTCATACATAGTGTATCAGCAGGCTTCATGAGAAACAGCAGAAACAGTCTCCTGTGGCCAGCTGTGAGGAAATGAACTGTGTCTAAAATGAAAAGAGTGGAGAATTTGTCCCCACAATCCTCAGCAGTGTTGAATGCACTTCTGTCACAAGGTATTCTTGTATCTTTTGGCTCAGGGTGCAGAAGTTATGACATCGTTGTAAGACATTTACCCATGAACAGTTTGTGTTGTTAACCCAGGTGTGTATTTAGAATGACAACTCTCTAACAAAGTGGCAAATGATGCTGTTATGACGTCAAAAGTGCACTGCATTATCTTACATAATTTCCCCCCAGTCCAAATCTGGAAGACCATTAAAAATTAATGAACCCTCAGAAATGGTTGCTCTCCACTCTATAAACTCCATTTTTAATTGTTATGAAGCATTCAGGCAGAAATATTCCTGGGTGCGCACACAGCTGAATGGTACAAGATATGAAAATAGTTCTTGCACAAGTACACAGCAAAGGTACTTGGGAATTTATGGCCAAGACTATGACAGCACTCATTTATTGTTGCTGAGGGTGTGAAGGAAAAAAACCCTTTTGCTATGCGTATAAGCTACAGGACTTTAAAAGACAAGGATTTGATGACAGTATTTTCCTTGACATAAGTAGAAGAAGCACTCTTTTGATTGTTTGACTGAATTAACAGAAGAAATGACACACTTTTCCTATCCACTTGAAGGCCATTTTGTAGCTTGTCTCATTGATTTTACAGAGCATAGCCTCTGGAAACACAATTTTCTGTGAAGCACACAGAAATAGTTTTTGCAAACACTGTGGACACCATAGAGGAGAAAAATATATAAGTCAACTTTACACAGATGGATCGGACAAACTGACCTGGAGTCTCCATTTTGACTCTGGTGGAAAAATCCTTATGTCTTAAAACAGACACAAACTGACACATTTACCTTTTAAAAAGCCTTCTTTCAGTGGGATTTTTTTTGTTTGTTTGTTTGTTTTAAAATATCTATATTAAGTCATTTTTCTTTACAACAGCAAACAAATTATGAATAACAAATGTTCTCTTATTCAGGGATGTCAGTCAAAATTAAAATAGATTACCTGGTAACAAGCTAAAACAACAGTTTGCATAATATCCCAGTAGAGTATATATACATATATGAGTGTGTGTGTGTGTGTGTGTGTGTGTGTGTGTGTGTGCGTGTGTGTATAAAAAATAAATAAAAATCTTCCTCTCGTCCACCTAGGCAGTGTTTCCTTCAGAGTCCGAGGCCTGGGAGCCTGAGGGTTCTGTGCAGGATCTTAGCTGTTCCTAACATTGTGTTCTTTTGGACTCAGATCTCTGATGTTGCTCCTTGTTCTCCCAGCTTGGGGGTCACTGCCCCTGGTGCCCCCATCACTACTGGTACCATTGCTGCCTTCACACTCCACATTTTCTCTGTCTCTTCTTTCAGCCCTTGGTATTTCTGAAGCTTCTCCTGTTCTTTCTTTCTGGTGTTCTAACACTGGGGATTGTTCTATCTATCACCACCACTGTCTTCCGATGTTTATCCACCACCACAATGTCAAGTTGATTGGACATCACCATCTTGTCAGTCTGAATCTGGAGGCCCCCCCCCCCCGGCTCCTTGTCTTTACCGGGCTTTTGTTGCCTGAAGCATTCACTTAGCAGTTGGTCACTGGGGGCCATTTTCTTGATATATTCCTGGAGGTTTTCCGTTTCCTCCTGGACAGTAGTTCTGACACTTACTAGACCTCAAAGTCCTTCCTTTGGTTTTGTGTACAGCCTCAGGACACTGGACTTGGGGTGAAACCCTCTATGCATGGTAAGGATCTTCCTTGTTGTCATTATCTCTTCCAGTTGCCAGGATATTATCCCAGGGGGGTATCTGATCACTGGCAGGGCATAGGTGTTAATGTCCTGGATCTTATTTTTCCGTTCAGTTGACTTTTCAGGACCAGCCTTACCCTCTGTAGGTATTTGGCTGTGGCTGACCTCCGAGCTGCTTCCTCATAATTACCGTTTGCCTGTGATATCCCCAGGTATTTGTAACTGTCCTGCACATCTGCGATGTTCCTTTCAGGTAGGTCAACCCCTTCAGTTGTGATCACCTGTCCTCTTCCAGATATCATCCGCCCACATTTATCTAGTCTGAATTACATCCCAGTGACTTTGCTGTAGATCTGAGTGAGGTGAATCACGGACTCAATGTCACGCTCATTCTCGGCATACGGATGATGTCATCCACGTACAGGAGGTGGCTGATGGTTGTTCCACTTCGGAACTGGTACCCAAAGTCACTCTAGCATGCCTGTTGTTGCTGCTGACCTGTCATCCTGGCTTCCCCTTTGCCGTAGCATCTTTGTACTGTGTGTCAATCTCTAGCTGTGATAGCAGCTTCTTATTGTTGATATTTGAACACTGAGCTAAGAATTGTTTCTTATTCAGTGAGGATGTGGGCTTTCAAAGCAACCATTTACTACCATGTTCTCTGCCCTGCTCCATGAGTGTCTTGCTCCAGTAGCCAATTTAACATCAGAATGTCGTGGTTCTCCAACAGCTAGCATGATGTGTATAGCATAAGGGGCCACTTGGATCCATGCTTCGCCAGGATTTGAACCTGCAACCTTCCGCTCAGTGTATGCCGAGCAGTGGTGTAAACTGCTGAGCTATCCAACCGCTGTTGGGTTTTTTTTTATCACTTATGGGCAAGGAACCAAATATGGTAACTTCATTAACCTTGATTTTCTGCATATCAATTTAAAAAATGTGAATTTCTCTAAAGTAAAAAAAAAATAAAAATTTTGTTATGTCCTCCAATAACACACGAAGGTTGAAATGTTGAATTTCAGAGTATTTCTATGAGTGCCCTATTAAGGGTTAAAACATTTTTCTATCGTAGATAATATAAGCTTATTTGTAGTTGGGCTGTTTTTGCCGTGTATGAACAAAGCCTGACAATTTTGCCGTGTGTAAAATCTGAAGCTCTGCCCTGTTGTGTTTTGTACAGTTTAATTTGGTAGTCATTATATAGTGCTGTAGGCCTTTTGTCCTTATTATCATCTGCTAATAGGTGTTGATTACAGTCCTGTATTTTCATGCATTATTTCCCTGGAGAGATGCAATGGACCATTTTTTTTTAACAACTTTAAAGATGAGTAGAAATAAGCATGGATTGAGATCTAAGAAAACTTATTATGAAAGGCAGAGAAATGAATACGGGAAATTATGCTATAAATATATGAGTCATGTGTCCTTTTGACATTTAATAAGACTCTCTCTGGTCATAATAATAATTGATGTAATTTATAAAAACTACATTTCATCCAACTGAAGATGGCAAAACAGCACAGACAAACGACAAAAAGCATAGTATACAAAACATAGACCAGAGTACTAATAAAATCAATGGGCAAAAAGCATGGTTTGGGGGCGTGAAGGCTGGAAAGACGGGTTAAAATGTCCTGAAGATTCAGAGTTTTAAATATTGACAATAAGATGAACACAGAAGCCTCTTTCCCTCAGGGTCCACATCCTGAGAGGGGGATGGATAGCTGCCCAGTGTTTTATTTTATTGAAACTCTTCTTTATTCATTATTACAATATGAATAATAAAACTTAGTTGCCTGGAAAACATACGCCTGCTGCATAAAGATAAGAAAAAGACCAATTCTGCCTCTGAGTTATTTAACAGTGGCACGAGGCTCCAGGTTTAAACATAAGAATAGTACAATTATTACACTGGGTTCACAGAATGAATTACCGTAATTATTTTTGTTATCTATCTATAAAACTGTGCAATACAGTGGATGGAGTATCTCTTCTTCATGGCTTTCTGTCAGTGTCCTGTTGTCATTTGTGTCAGAAAGTTCACTTGGTGGCCTTGCTGTAATTGGGATAAAAGAACTGACTAGCTTTTATCAAACACCATTTATTCAGGTGCACCTCTACACTACTTTTTCGGCCCACTTTCCACCATTTTGTGGATATATTCGTCTGGGTGAAAAGTGGGCCAGAACCTTCCCATGAGCCTCCGCATGTAGACAGGAATTAGATTTATTACCCAGAATGCCCCACAGGGGAACATTGTCCCCTGCCCTGTCTAGGCGGAATCGATGAAACATTGAGGGGAGAGGAGAAGAGTGAAAAAGAGCAGGATGAAGAGGAAAAGTAACAGCTATTTTGGATTTTAGTGCAACCAGGATAGACGGAGACCATCTTTAAAAAGGAAGGAAAATGCAAAGAGTGGAGCAACATGACACAAGGTCTACAAGTTATTTTACAGTCATGGCTGTGCATACTCATACTCATACAGGTGCAGGCACCAAATCCCTTTTTGTCAGCCTTTGTGACCTTTTATCCTCAAGCATAAAGAAATGCCCACTCACTCCACCTCATAAACTCCTGATGGCATATTGAGTATTGAGTGTCACAGCAATAGAATAGATTCTCAGGCTACCTCAGCCCTCATATCTGTCATATATCAATGTTTTTTCTGACTATAAATCTTTATATTCGGACCGCACTGCTTCAATTTAATGTTGATCCAGTTATTTCTCAGCCATTGATCACCTATCACCAGACTACACTTTATTATTGACTGAAGCAGCCTGAGTGTATGTGACGGATGGTAAAATCTAGAAATCTATTTCTAGTCACTGGGTAAATAGATGAGCTAATGCATCTTGTAGGAGATTAATAGTTCATATTTCTTAAAAACAAATAATGTCTAAAGTTATGAATGACTTCAATAAGAATAGATGTCAAATATCTCAGGGAGAATGTGACCTTGTCTGTTAAATATAATGAAATATTGTCCAATTGAAAAGATTTTTTTATTTTTGTATGCTTGAGGTACTGGAAATCATTTACATTTTCAACAAAATATACAGTATATTGTATTCTCTTTGTCAGTTTATTTGACTAAATTATTTAAATTATGTGAAATGCCAGAGAGAATATATAGAATTTATTTTGTCATATTCTTAGAGGAACTAAAGTATACGTTCCTGGTACCTGGGAAATGATGCCAAAAGGCTCAGAATGGTTAACTGTACCCATCAGATACAGTCATGTTGCTTGTCATCCTTGAAAAATTGAAAGACTCTCGCTGTAATAAGTGACAGAAACAGTGTTTCCCCTCAAGTTGCCTTATTTGTGAACACTGTAGTGTTTCCACATCATAACTGCTGAAAAACTCTGTATTATTGTTAAGTTATATCTCATCATCATGAGGTAGTTAGACTATCTGAACAAAGAACATTTATACTGAAGTTATTATTTTTGTTTTAAGTAACCTTTATTTCACCAGGAAAAATCCCATTGATATTAAAGGAATAGTTAGGGATTTTTTTTTACATGAATCTGTATTTCATCCCCGTCATCAGTGTAGTACATCCACACTGACTTACCCCCGACAGTGTCCTGTGAGCCCAGTTCTGGTCTGGTTTTGGTTGAAACGAAAGTAGTCCGACAAGTTTTGCAGGGGGTCACTAAAATAAAACGTTTTTCTCCTCAAAACAGCATGTGTTCAAAAGAGTGATTTATTTACATCACAAACCAATGTCCACGAAAAAAGTCACACATCATAATCACTTGGCCCTACTTTCTCTTCGTATCTCTACGCGCTCCTGCAAGATGATAGCTACGCTACCTGTTTAACTACTGGAAAAAGCGCAGCAGTCAGCAGCATGACAGTGCACTGATATTAAATGAGAGAACGTTTTTTTATTATTAATAATAATAATAATAATAATAATAATAATAATACCTTTATTTATATAGCACCTTTTAAAAACTGAGTTTACAAAGTGCGTTAAGGCATATAATAAACTTGTAGTAGTCTTATTTACTCCATCCCATACAGAACAAATCACAGATGATGCAGTGGTGGATAATTTCACTATATTGAATATGCTACAAGAAACATGTATGGAGGATTAATAATTCTTTTCCAAGTTACTTCTGATGGGGTGGATGTGATTGAAGACTGAAAATGAACAGGTCTGATATCAAAAATAAACAAACAATGAGTATACAGTAAAAACCCAATTGAAACTTAAGGAATAATGGGTAAATGCTTTGTGTTGTGCTGATGGATTAAAACCAATGAACAACAATGTGGTAGGGGAACTGGCTTTCAGTTCACAAGAAGATGCATTTCAAATACCACATATTTTCTAAATTGAAATATTTGTATGGTTAGATGTTTTGCAAAGTACATTTTTTACACTTGTACTCAATCAATGTGAGTTATCAAGCTGATTTCATGTGTTAACACATTACTGTTTACTAGGGGTGTAACGGTATACAAAAATCACGGTTCGGTACGTACCTCGGTTTTGAGGTCACGGTTCGGTTCATTTTCGG
>JAPSES010000109.1:12051846-12080055 GCA_029822895.1 Maxillicosta whitleyi
AATGTGGATTTGTTCATTTCTTTGTTAGCAGCATGTAATTCACATTTCTGTGGGTATGTTTCCAGTGTCAAGAATCTTATAAAATAGATTAAAAAAAAAAAAAAATGTGGGGGTTATCAGTCACAATATGTGGGGGAACTATGCTGCTTGGCAGAGGTTTTCGCTCTCTGATTGCTTTTCTACTTTAAAAATTAGGCTAAAATATCACATCTAGAAGTGCTGCCATAGTATTTTTGCGATGAGGGCACCACAGATGCTCCTGTCAGATTAATTTTTATTATAGTGCCTTTATGACTTATTCACAAAGTACAGCATTCTGCTCCTGATTAGAGACCCTGCTGATTCAGAAGACTGAAGACTATAATTAATACCAGCACCTCAAGTGTCTCCTGCTTTGACAGGCCAGAGGAACTCCAGAGAGAAGCTTTATTTATACCCTGTCGATCACACAGTGTAGGTGAAGTCTAATGAAGAGGAGTCATGGGTGATCAGTTTTCAGCTCTCTGTATAGGTGTTTAAAGCAAAGCAAAAGACTCACTTATTTACTGTTGTGTATGAGCCCTGAGGTATGTTATTCTGAGTCATGTTATGATGTAACTCTGATTGTAACGTGTTCCTTTGCTTTTACTGGAATTGTATTTATTTAGAAGTGTTCATTTTATTGAATCTGTTTTTTACTGTGGTGTTTTTTATTGTTGCTGTGTTGTAAAGCACTTTGTTCAAAAGCTCTATATAAATAAATGATTATTATCATTATTATTATTATTATTATTATTCAGGATACTTGCGCTGTTCTTGAAAGTCTTAAACCATATTGAATTTTGAAACGCTGTTTTCCAAACCTTGAAAAGTCTGGAATTTTGTATGAAAGTCTTTATAAATTATAGAAAATGTTTGTCTCATAGTCACATTTTAGAGTATGCGTAAGATAAATGCATGTAAGAAGCATATTTATAAAAAAAAAACTTTATGATTTCACTAACTGGTCAGTACTGGAATGATTCTAGTGAAACTTGTTTGTGTGAAAGTCATGCATTTTTTGTGGTTTTCATAGGTTTTGAATACGTTTGTTAGTAAAACGTAATTTACTGCTAATTATGCATTCATACATTTATTAAAATTAACTTTTCTACTACACCCAACAGGTAATTTTCAACCAAAAAAAATAGGCATGCAAATATAAACGTACATAAAGTTAAGGTCTTGGGGGAAAAAATAGTAGTTTTCAAAAAGCCTGGAAGCACCCTATTATCATTGTTGTTGTTGTTATTATTATTAAAATAAGGGGAAACATTTTTTTAAAGTAGCCTCCAGAAAACACTTATCAAAATTCTTAACTACTAAAAAGCTACTTAACACCACTTAATATTGCTCGTGTTAACTTATATTCACATGTTGCGTCGACACTAACATGGCTTCCCTCTGTGTTTCCAGGTGAACGATGTGGTGTTTAGCTCTAATGAGAGTCATTTTGCCACCTGCAGTGAAGATGGCAGCGTGAGAGTGTGGTCAGCCCCCAGCAATGAACTGGTGGTTCAGTTCCAGGTCCTCAGCCAGGTAAGGGACAGCACCTTGTGGAAAAGGTTTTGGGTTAAGTCATCCATGTCTGTTAAATAACGTTAATTCATAGATTTATGGTACCAGGAGCACGGCATCCTGTGTGAATTTTTAGACCTCTGTGGTTCCTTTGCAGACAGGTGGTGGGTGGAAAGATATATTTAAAGGATTCAGTTCAAAGCCTGTGTGCAAGATGACGTGCAAGACAGTAACATAAAAGGCTTAAAATTGCTTCATTTTTATCCTGAAGCTGCTTCAGTTCTTTTTTTAGCCAATTTTTTATTTTACTTGTATGTTGTTTTAATTATTCTTAATGAATTGCATTACTTCAGATAATTGCCGCCTACTGTGTTTGTCACTATTGTTTGGTGCAGATATAGATTTTAGGTTCTGTTTTTTATTGCATTTTCTTTTATTATTTTACCACCATTGTTTCCTGTTGCTCTCAACTTTATTGTAAATGAAATATCTACTGCTATAAAATCTGTAATGGCTGAATGAGTAACGCTTTTAAATGTCATTCTCAGGCGTGTTGCTGTGTCTGCTGGAGCCCCACAGTGGAAATGGACAGTGCATGTGTGGCTGCAGGATACGGCGACGGAACCCTGAGGGTCTTCCGTCTTATTTCCTCAGAGATGGAAATGAAGATGCAGCCCCATCGTGTGGCGGTCACTGCCATCCAGTACTCCGCGAATGGTGAGAAGGAAAGCCTATTGTATTTTAACTCCACAGTAATTACATTTTTAAATTTTGCTTCATAATCAAATATTTTTATATTTTAGTTTGACCCTGCTTGTCCTTATTCATCCTTGCTTTCATCTACTTCCTTTTTTACATTTTTCATTCATTTACAAAAAATTTTAAGCATCACAAATAACCAAATTCTGAATAGGAGAAATTTGTAGTGAGAAGTAAACTTGTATTTTATTGTAATTTTTACTTTACCTTTAAGGCGTTTGTCCATTTTAACCAAATAGTGAAAAAAGAATCCATTTGACACTTAAAACAAAATGTCAACTTCTCCTAAATGTAAATGTCCTGTACGATGTCAATCCAAAAAAGAGGTGTTTTAACCAGTCTGCATTCTCTATAGCAGTACCCAAAAAGTGGCATTTACTACCAGTACCCATCAGAGAGAAAAGATACCTATGGTTCTTTTGCTTGTCATTGGAACTTGTGACCATATCTAAACATGTGATCACTAAATTTAACTGTACCCTAGTGTATTTTTATTTATTTATATCACACTCAAAGTTTGATATATAGTATTTACTAGTGCCTGGTACATTATATTACATTTTAATGTATTTTTCTCACTGTTTTAGTAATGTTTTACATTATTTGAAACATTTTCTTTCCTTTCTATACTGTTTCTATTGTTAGGGTGTCTTCTAACATCTGGCCAGGAACAACAGAGGGAAAAACGCCCTATTGACTAAAACTAACTTACAGTTTCTTCTGATTCTTTTAGTTAATAAGCCCTATCCCTGCTACATTTCATCCAGTTTGGCTCTGTTACTGTACTTTACCCCCTACAGGTCATGTGATCCTTTCAGCTGGGAAGAATGGTCTGGTAACTGTCAGCAGCCTACAGAATGGAGCCACGATCCGTGTCATCAGGGACCATAAAGGAGCAGCCATTACCACCATCCAGTGTATCAGTAAACAGGTCAGCTCACTGAATCAGACCGTGATCAGAGGACTTCACAAAGCCTAACATCGCAGCACATTAGGAAGAGGGAGAGAGCTGTGAGAACCTTTGAGTTTCCCAAACAACCTCAACTTACTGTGATCCGCAACAAAATATGATCCGAAGATCTTTATTCAAAGACATTAAGAAGTAATCTACTAACCTTTACTTATATGAAAGTAGTCCCAGTACTATATGAATCATTTGTAGCAAAATTTTACTGTACAGTGTCCAATTATAAAACATGTCAAGTAAAATCACATCAAGGCAATTTTAAATATGGTGTAGTTTTATGTTCTAGGATAATAATAAAAAAATATATATATCAGGCTAATTTTCTGCTTTGTTTCTAACTCTTTAAGACTTATAGATTGTTGGAAAGCAAGGGATTTTCTGAAAATTCACAACAGTTTTTACATGTAAAAACATAAGAAACATAAGAAATAAAACAGTGCACCTCGTTGCTAAAGTATAAACATGTTAGGTCACCCCATCCAAAAGGGTAAAATGCATTAATTCAATCTGCCTCATAAAGCTGCTGGGTTTGTTTTAAGTGGTCTGACAGGAGACACAAATTCTGCTACTTTATTCTACTTTATAAAATCATGACCTAATCGTGGGGTTAAATGCATGATACAACACCTGTAATTACAGACCACTGATCAGATTCAGTCAGATGTGACTCCCTTGCTCTATTCTGAGGTTCATCACCCAAGCTTGGAAACCCAGCTTGTATATATTGGCCACTTTTATACAGAGATCCCAGAAAAAAGGCAAGATGGTGATACCACCTTTTTTCCACTATTGACTGATTTCCACAGCCAAGCCAAAGGAGTAGCAGAAGTGAGACAGGCAGGTCGTTTACACAGTGGATCTGCGTTCAAGAATGAAAGGGGCGGTGATGCAGCGCAGCCTATAATATGCATGTAGAGACACAGAATCTGTGGTCCCGCAGCTGTGTGCCATGGATGAAAATGGCATGTAGCCGTGGCACGGCACCCGCTGCACTCCTGGCATGAAGGTGCGGCTCCTGGGATGGCTGCTGCAAGATCCATGCCAGTGCCTCCATATGCGCCCACTGTCTCTGGGACCAAATGATCCCATCATTTCATTTCAGAATAAAGGTGAAATATTCCTGTAACAGAAGTAAGCAACTGGGTAGCTCAATGGTTAACGCTACTGACTTTGGTGCGGAAGGTAATCGGTTCGAGACCCAGGTGATCCCTTGGGAAAGGTTCTTTATGCTATACATCCCAATAGCCACAAGGGGGCACAAGTCTCATTGTGCCAGTCCCAAGCCTGGTTGTGTCAGGAAGTAAAAAAAATGTAAAAAAAAACAAAAAAAAAAACTCTGCCAAACAAACATGTGAAGGTGGTGCGCTGTGGCGACCCCAAAAGGAAAAAAGCCAAAAAAAATCATCATCATTCCTCTATAACAGAAGTGCTGTATAACAAGGCTATTGTTGCACCTTACTGTTTGATCCTCTTTGTCCAGATTTTCAACCGGTTCTTTCTTATACTTCGAATATATTTTGTATAGTGTGTTTGCTCATGTATTTTATTCTTATATTCTTTTTTTTTCACTGTTTGTCATGTCACTGCTGCACTACAGTTTCCCAGTTTGGGATCAATGTAGTATATCTATCCGTGTGCTGCCATTTTGCACAGATTAAGACAATTAGCACTTGTATTGCACACATTTCCTGAAGAGACCTTGAAGCTGTATTCATTGTCATTGAGGGTATATTTTGTGCACTGTTTTTTTATATATATATATAATTTATTTATCCCAAAGATTTGTTTTCTATTTATATCAGTATCTGCTTTTGAACCATGTAATCATGTAGTCACAAGGACAATAATAGATTTTGTTTTATTCTTTTCTCCATAGTGGCATGAATCAGCTTCAAGTTCATCAAGATTTGTACTTGTATTTGTATTTGTATTTTTTTTTTTTTTTTTTGACTGACTGGACTAATGCATTCAGGCATCACACTTGGTTGTAAAATCACTTAATGTGTGTATTTTCCAAATCATGCCTTTAATATTGAGTTGTGGACATGCTTTAAAATCCCCCTGACTGCATAAACACACCTCCTCGTCACAGCTCAGAACACCTTCAAAGATATGTTACATTCTATGCTATTGTGTCACAGTGTGTCCAAATGTGCTATTAACAGTGATCGACCATATAAGTACTTGACATTTCTTTCATCTTGTCTTTGCACCTGCTCACAGTGTACAAAACTTTGGATCCAATACCTTGTAGAAATGCAGAAAATTAGGGATCAGATGTCTTTCATGCATTTGTGTGACATTTCTCCATTTTATCTTCTAATCCCCAGGGTAAGAATTTTGGACTGGATGGGAAGGAGTTGTGGTTGGCTGCCAGTGTTGACAGACGTGTCAGTGTGTGGGCTGCTGATTGGCTGAAGAACAAATGTGACCTGTTAGACTGGCTGACATTTCCTGCGCCGGCCTATTTAGGGGTACCCTAATGTTTTTTCTTTTTTTTCTTTTTTACAAGTGCTTGAGAATGAGTAGAAATGTTTGAACTTTAGTGAAACTCTCTCCATTTTCTCTGTTGACTTTTACACAAGCAGGTTGATTTTGTATTTCTGTGAACCCTGTGCTTTAGGATGACAAGCCGCCCCCGAGCCTGGCTGCCTTCTGCCCGACAGACCCCAGCCTGGTGGTCTATACTGGTTATGGAGTAGAGAAAGAGCTGTCCTTTTACAGTCTGGAGACAAAACAGGTAACACAGAGAATACTTCTGCATCAACGGGACTTTTCTACCTGCATAGAGCAATATGCTGTTTACAGAATGTACAACATTATGATGTTTACCTCCACCAAGGAGGTTATGTTTTTGCCTGGGTTTGTTTCTTTGTTTGTCTGTTCGTTAGTTAGTAACATGACTTGAAAAGTTATGGACAGATTTTGATGAAATTTTCTGGATTTGTTGGCAATGGCACAAGGAAGAACCCATTAACTTTTGGGGGTGATCCAGAAATCCTGGATTCTGGATCACTGGATCTTTAACATTGGGGTCAATGGGGCCAAAATTTTAGTTTCTCAGTATCTCAGTTAATTATTGACAAAACCTAATGAAATTTTCAGGAAATGTTCGCTCTGAGACAGGGAAGAGATGATTAAATTTTGGAGGTGATCCAGATCACTGTCTGGATCCAGGAATTTTTTTTTAAATGATTCTCTATTACTTATAACTGGAGTTGCTGTAGTAATAATAACAAATGTCCATCAGATGGCGACTCATGTTTTCTCATATAGTCCATGGAATTAAGAATCTTAAAATGCTGTCCAAATAAACGAGGGACTAATATTTATGGTGGTGGGGTGGGATGTTGCGGAGGTCTGCGCTTTCCGAGTGCTTTTGTAGTTATTCTTGTTTTGTTCTTTTATTCCAGATTGTAAAAAAGATCTCTATCCCCCACTGGGCTACATGCATGAGCCTCTCCTCTAAGAATAATCTCATAGCTGTGGGATCAAAAGGTACATTATATTTTGCATTACACTACTTCCAGCAAATTGACTGTATAAAGTTATTGTATATGGTGTGTGTGTGTGTGTGTGTGTGTGTGTGTGTGTGTGTGTGTATAAGTAATTCCCCACTCTGTGCCTTGTCTATTCTCAGAACGAGTGCTCAAGTTAATCACATCAAGCAGCGGCAGATTCCAAAACTTTGTGCACAATGACTCCCTGCAGGCGTGTCAGTTCTCACCTTCTGGGCGCCTTCTCTTCACTGTGGCTTACAATGAGATTCTGCTGTGGGAGGTGCAGGGCCTGTGATGACCATACAGCCTTATGTCTGAACATTGAAACTTGTAGGTTTACTCTCTTTCACATGTGCCTAAGGTTTTTGCAACTTTTAAGTGATCATATTGTTACCTCAGTTTTGATTTAAATATTTTTTTTTTTACTTAATTTTAGCTAAATAGATTATATTTTTGGAGAAATGTTAAATATTTGCCCCAATTTTTTGTTTGTGGATAGTTTTTTGTTTGTTTGTTTGTTTCTCTGTTTGTTTTATTTTTTCAATACAGCCATAGAAGGGATTGTTTTATGTATTTTGTCTATTCGTGCTGTGTATTTGTCATGGGACTTGCAATAAAAAGCACCATGTAAATTATTGTTTTTAATTCTGTGTTGAATTATTGTCTTGTCCAGCAACTGAGTGATCTGCACTGTTGCTGGTCAGTATATGTATGAATGTTAAGTTTCCATTTTTATCAAACAGCTCATAGAAATTACTATCACTAAAATTGTGTGATCAGGCTTTCTAATCTGAAAGAAATGGATTCTGATTAGCAAGGTCACATCACTCTTTTAGCTAATTTTTAATTATTTTTTTTAGCTTTTTTTGCAACACAGAGTTATAACTGAATAAAATGCACTAAACATGGCCATACCAGTGCAAAAAATATTATTCAGATACTTTATATCTTGCGCTTTAGTGCAGTACTTCACTACTTGTGTTTTTTGCTGAAAGAAGTAAACTCATCTATTAATATTCTGTAAAATGTATGTTTAAGTAAAAATTACATTCCACATTTTAGCACAGGACCTTTATCACAGTGTGCAAGGCAGTATCATGAAGAACAAGGCAGAGGGAAAAAAATTGACCTTTAAATATGATATAGGCAGTGGTGCAATGTAACAATGTATTTTACTTCGTTACTGTACTTAAGTAGTATTTTTTTGTATTTGTACTTAAGTTAAAATAATAATGCATACTTATACTTTTACTTCACTACATTTTGTGGCAGTTATCTGTACTTTCTACTCCTTACATTACAGAAATTGATGCTGTTACTCGTTACATTATATTAACATCTTTTCAATCATCTTTTTTTTCTTCTTTTGGTCGAAATCTTGCATGAAAAATCACACACAATATTGACACCAACCTTTTCAATCCACATAATCTTGTGAGCAGTGACATTGGCAGAGGCATAAATAAGTATGTCTACATTCTTTATCATAATGACACAGTCCACAGACTGACATTGTGTGAGTGGACTTTTATACATTAAAGTACATTTTAAAGGAAGAACTTAGTACTTTTAAGTAGTATTCTTGATGTAGTACTTCTAATTTTACTTGAGTAAATATTTTGCAGGTTATTGGTACTTTTACTTAAGTACTAAACTTCAGTACTTCCTCCACCCCTGGATATAGGTTATATGACACTGCCACTATTGTAGGAAAAGAACATTTCTCTCTAAGAACAAAGGTCATTAAGTGGGAGGATGTATATTAATATTCGCGAAAAAAACGTATATATGTTATGTTGTTTAATGTTGAAAATAGAGATCTGTTTATCGGTTTAATTAATCTCTCATCTTTTGGCCTGATCTATATCAAAATTGTTTTAACCAAAGGTGGTGCTGTTCACCGTCAGTGATGCTATAATAATTATTTGGCAGGTAAAAAATACATAATAAGTGCAACATCTGTATTTGTGCGTGTATTCATTACTTAACATAACGGCTCATGCTGATGTTAACGGACCATCCAGTGTAGTTCGTGTGTTTGGTCGGCAGAGGGCGTGTTTATATCTGCTGTGAACCGGAAAGATATGGTTTCACCTTGGGTGCATACCGCCGTAAAGAGGCGCACATTTGGTTTTAACTAGGAATTAGACAATCAAATGAAAGAGAAATGCCGCTGTAAAACTGCACCCCGTCTGACTGCTGTCCACACACAGAGGAAATATGAAACAAGACGTCAGGATACTATTATTGGGGGAACGTAAGTCTCGATTTGATGCTATCCACAAGCTAAACACTAGCAAACATTAGCTGTTTTTGCTAACTTAATAACTTGTAGCTCGTGCCACCTCTGGTGTTTCTAGTGACATGATTACATTTATGGCATTAAGAGGAAAAGTAATGTCTCGCCTTTTAATATTTTCTCACTGAAAGGAAACCAGTCCTTTCCACTCTCAAATGTTGTTCTGCTAACATAATTGCTACTTCGCTAAATAACTTTGCTGTAGCAGTGGCGTTAAGTTAGCTTCTTCGATGTAGCTAGGTATAGACAACCTTGTAGTTTTAGGCTTGTTTTTGTTTAGCCTTAATTAGAGGCTAACTGAGCAGCTGTTCCTCCTCGAGCTGTGTAATAACATTACATGCACAGAAATGTCTCACCTTTTTATATTTTCTGTCTAAATAGAGAGCCTGCAGAATTGATGTTAATATTTTAGTTGCGTTTTGACATTAAACTGACACTAAAAATTGTCATATGTGTGTTTCAGTTCGCTAATTTGAACAACACTTTATTAATGTAATAACAATAATATTCCTATAATAGGTGAAATTCTATATTTCACATATGCGCATATATGTCATTCAGGTTCGGAGACAGTGTGTTCAATTGTCGTAAATGGCTTAACTTAGTGTTTACATGATCTCTTGTTGACCAGTATTAATGTAATATTTATAATGCTACATATATGGTTTATATGACAACAATCTTTCTGTCAAGTTACAAGTACACTGAATTCTTTAGTAGAACAAAGTCTCTACACTACAGAGGGCAATCCTAGAACTGTATATCATACATGCATAGTGTTACTGTTTTAAATATATATCTAGATTGTATACTTATTATATGAACAGAACTATAGCTCTAGTGTATGTGCAACTCCTTTAATCCATTTTATATTGTGTACTCTAATAGCCAAGGTGGGGAAGACTTCCCTCATCATGTCTTTGGTTGGAGAGGAGTTCCCAGAAGAGGCAAGTGTCGTTACTATTCTTTGTCTGTGTTGAGATTATTAATTCAGCTTCATTTTTGCTGTAGAGAATAATGAAAATAAAGCACTGTCACATAGTAGACCTGCTGCATTTTGTAGCCTGTGTTGACTTGTTTTTTGTTAATGGCAGCACTTAGCTTGCAACAGTCGTCATTTCTGAAGATGTCAGCATTTCCTATAGAATGCTTTTTTTTTTTTTAACAGGTTCCCCCCAGAGCAGAGGACATCACTATCCCTGCTGATGTGACTCCAGAGAAGGTGCCCACACACATAGTGGATTATTCAGGTAACATAGACATCTTAAAGTTTGCACCAGTTACTGTTTCTTTGTGTGCAGTTTGTCAAGGCCAGATCTAATGCATGTGGTCTCATGTTGGTTATGTTGTTCTTATCACCAACAGAAAAAGAGCTGAGTGATGATGTGCTACAAAATGAGATCATCAAGGTGAGTATATTTTATAAGTTATTTATCCTTTTTGACAGCTCTTTAAAAATGAATGGAAATCAAATCTAGATGCATCCAGTGAGTGGCAGAAAATATGTTTTCTTTTTTTTTTACAGTAAAATGGGAACATTTTGTTTACATTTTAGCTGAACAGATGCACATTTTTGATGTCCATTTAAGATATTTAGGCTCATGCCTGAAGCAGATGTTAATATTTTATCAGAAAATCCTTTTTACACATAATGCCAGAGTTTCCTTTTTCTCTCCTCATTCTTGCTTTCAGCTGTTTTTATGCAGGTATCATAAAAATATCTGAAATCAGTCAACAACAGGCCTTTACTTAACAGTTGCTGTACTTGAAAGGTTCTGTTTTTGGGCAAGGCCTTATCAGCTGTCTTTTCTCCTTCCCACACAGGCTAATGTTGTGTGTGTAGTGTATGATGTCACCAATGAAGACACAATAGACAAGGTAGTAACCCCCCTGCTAATATGTAGTCCATGCTTTGCAAATGCTTTTATACCATATTTAGTGCTTTTAATATATACTTTTTTTTTTTTAATGTCTCATGCTGTCTTCTTTTCAGATCAAAACTAAATGGATACCACTGGTAAATGGAAATGCAGAAAAAGGGAACAAGTATGTATCAGATCTTTATGGGTGTGCATAGCCTCTGCTGTGCTGTTGAACTTTGTACTTATTTGCATGTAATGTGCACAATATTGCTAATGCAGGAATTTAGATAACGTTTAGAGTTTCACAAAGAAGTTAGGACACATGAGCATCTGTGAAAATCTTACGTTGTGAAGATTGTGTAGTAGCTTGATTTGGCTTTTAGCTTTTTAGCAGTATATTATGTATGTATAAGAGGCCTGTTCTGTATAATGTTGTTCTTTTTATGAGATGCCTTTTGTACTTGTGTTATTACAGGGTTCCCATTATACTGGTGGGAAACAAGTCAGATCTGCGCTGTGGAAGCTCAATGGAAACTATTCTTCCCATTATGAACCAGTTCTCAGAGATTGAGACATGTGTTGAGGTTAGTGTGAGTGCTTGCAGTCTTATCCAGTCTGTGCACCTGCTAACCTGAAAACTGGGGCATGCGTAGTTGTTGAGTTCCATGCAAATATTTACACACAACACATGGCATTTAGATGACACAGATAAGCATTCTCTCTTTTGTGTTTCTTGTTTAAGTGTTCGGCAAAGAACCTGAAGAATATTTCAGAGCTGTTTTACTATGCACAGAAGGCAGTTCTCCACCCCACGGCCCCTCTTTACGACCCCGAGGACAAACAGGTCAGCCTTTTTTTTTAATAATGTGTTGCTGGCTGTGTCTGCTTTTTGTTCTGTTCTTTTTAAAAAATATATTGCATGCATTATGATGAGTAGTGAAATAATAATCTTTCTGTTTCCCCCCTCAGCTAAAACCCCTGTGTGTCCGAGCCCTTAGCAGAGTGTTCTACATTTCAGACCAGGACAATGATCGCATCCTTAGTGACGCTGAACTAAACTGCTTCCAGGTGCCTTGTCAAATTCTTAAGATCACATTTTTGGTCATTTCAAATACACGAAAAACAGTTTTTTTTCTGTAACAAAAACATGTTTGTTTATGTAGAAATCTTGTTTTGGGAATCCTTTGGCACCTCAAGCCTTAGAAGATGTGAAGACTGTAGTCTGGAAGAACACCAGTGATGGGGTGCAGGACAACGGCCTAACCCTAAATGGTACAAAAATTATGATTAATTAACAGTAACAGTATGATCTGATTATATGACTTTAAACTATATTACTGAAAGACTACATAAAGGCTACCCTAATGGCTAAGTATTACATTTTTTTCTTTTTCAGGTTTCTTGTTCCTTAATACTTTATTTATTCAGAGGGGTCGACATGAAACTACGTGGACAATCCTCCGAAAATTTGGTTATGATGACAACTTAGAACTGATTGATGATTACCTTTACCCTGAGTATGTTCAATGATGGTCTCTCTCATTAGCTACTAAATGTTTTCATGTTTGGAAAGGTCTTTGTTTTCTTAGAGCTCTTCCTGCATAAAAGTTGCTGTTTGTTGTTCTGTTTCTGTTGTCAGACTCCGGGTTCCTGTAGGCTGTAGCACAGAGCTCAATCATTTAGGTCATCAGTTTCTCCAGCGGCTGTTTGACAAGTATGATGAAGTGAGTAGCTATCCTGCCTTTGGTCACAATGTTCACCCTGACTGTAAAGTGTATTGGCCAAAGGTCCTGCCTAGACAAGATAAATGTATATAAAATACACTTAGTCACTCTTTTTGTTTTCCTCTAGGCAAATGTTTGAATTAGCTTCAAACTGCATTAGCAGCTTTTAGTTTTCTGCTTGACTTGTTTTATTTATTCTGGGGGATGTCCTTGTTTTAAAGAAGTGTCCTGTTTTTCCTCTCAGGACAAAGATGCTGCCCTGTCACCAACGGAGCTCAAGAATCTGTTTTGCGTATGTCCTTACATGCCATGGGGTGCAGAGGTCTTCATGACTGTCCCGACCACAGCTGAGGGATACATCTCTAATCACGGCTATCTTTGCCAGTGGACGTAAGTATCTGACTTGAGTTTACTTTTGTGTAACAACCACTACTAAAAACTCACACGTATACCCACCATTCCTTCACATGCAGGCTTTCTGCATATCTTGACATCCACCGTTGCCTGGAGCACCTGGGATACTTAGGCTACCCTATTCTCACTGAACAGGAGTCTCAGACAGCTGCAGTCACAGGTGTGTGTCTGTGCATGGTTGCATCTCCACCTCACAACATGTGATGATTAAACTATAATAAACACAGACCCTTCCATTGGTGTGTAAATTACAAAAAGTAATGAGTATGTCCTTGTTCGACAGAAATACATTGTTTTTAGCTCATCAGCTGATAGGCCATGAGCTATTGTGAAGGTACTATGTCTGGCATCATCTTTGTTATCGTCTTCATCAGCAATTTCGACAATTGTTTACAAAATTTGTTCACAGTTTTGAGAAATATTTTTAAAAAAATGCAGGTAGTTATAATGACCCATATGTTGATGGCTTAGAAAGTAAAAAACAAACCAAAAAAAAAACAGCTTAGAGGTGTCAGTATAGTTCCTATTAATCACTGATAGGAAGTTATATATGGAGTTTGATTTAATTACTTGAGTTATCTTGAAGTGAAAATACTACCCACTTCGGTTGGGAGATTGAAGTCCTGCATCAAGACCACAGGACTCTTTAGTGCAGTGCCAAAGTCTAACAACCCCACTAATTTAAGTTTTTGATTATTGATATGGTAGTCCTATTTTTGAAATATTCCGTCCCAGTCAGTCTGCCTGAATGGAATCACTTACATTTACGTTATTTCTTGGAAATACCTGCATGAACACTTTGAAGTGGTAATCTATAGATCGCATGTGTGTGTGTGTGTGCAAACATAATATGTATGCTTTGAAATATAGAGCAAGTAAGAAGCTTAGATAAGAACTAATCATAAATACAGTGACTTAGTGATATTTATATTTTTTTACTGTATAATAAAAACAACAGATAAATACAGAGGGTTGTGTCTGGAAGGGCATCCGATGTAAAAATGTGTGCCAAATCATGCGAATCTGATTCGCTGTGGCGACCCCTGAAGGGAAAAGCCGAAAGACACTTACTTTACAGTATTTTCTATAATGGACAACTGACCTTTATTGTGTAATATTGCTTGTAGCATGTATATGTGTTTAGTCATCCTTGCATTATCCTTTGTGAGAAAGTAAAGGCTGTTTGTTTCCTCTAATCATCTGTCAGAGGACTTCAGTCGGTTGTGCCAGCATTGAATTCAAATCCTAATTGCTCTGTCTTGTGGAAATATCATACCATTAACCTGCTACTAGAGGACATTTTATATGACCTATTATATAATGTTGAACTATGTAGTTGGAAGATTTCTGTATTGTTGTATGCTTCAGTTTTGTGTTGGCATCTGTGTGAAGGCCACTATCATGGATGTAGGCAACTAAAACACTCATTAGCTGCCTCAGCTGGAATTGACTAATGACCAGCTCCCAGCATAATACAGACTACAGTATGACTTCACATATGCACACAAACATGCACTATTGCATATTGAACCTATAAAGACCCGGGGCTATTTTTGAAGTAGTTCCCAAATTAATTTTTTTTATCTAACAGCTTTTAATTTATTTATCACCATGTATCATAATATTATCCTCTCCATATTGCATTTTTTTCAGTGAAAATGAGGAATTTTCCTATATTTAATTTAGTGATCATGTATTTGAATCGACATGCTGAGATTACATTTGATCGTTATTTTTTACCAAAAACAGAAAACTTTAGGAAAAAATGACTTTCAGTAAGATTTATCATTAACATAAACCAAGTGTCTCCATCCACTGTCATTGATCCAACTTCATGAGTTTTACTGGTGAATCAATGTTGTAGAAGATGACAGTATTTCCATGTTCACTACGGAGCCTCTGAATGTCCAAATGATGACAATGAAAAGATGACAAACTGCATTTTAGACTTAATTATTTACATGGATTGATAGGATTAGTGGCTCTAAGGTTATTAAACATTTTAGATCAGTTGATGCTTTTGGTCACTGGTGTATATTTGGGTCTTTATGGATTAAATGTGAAATTTGAGATGCAAGTGAAATGAAAATCAAATCTATTCATTTCCAGTGAAGTAAGGCTTGAGCAGTGTTGTGTCTTGCAGCTTGCAGACTGTTGTCACTTTTTCATATGTGCAGTGACACGGGCAAAAGAGGTGGACCTGGAAAAGCGCCAGACACAGCGGTCAGTGTTTCTCTGTAAAGTGATCGGGCCACGGGGGACTGGCAAGACCGCTTTTCTTCGGGACTTCGTGGGTCGCAACCTTGTGGTATGGCACCATCTGCTGCAGAAAAAATGTCAAATGTTGTATTGTTAGTCGATTAGAAACATACACCATTTGCCATCATTACTACTGAGAGTGTGACTTCTGGATATTTTTTCTGACTTCTACAGAATAAGGGAAATACTAGTAGTGCCTTTTCCCCCTATGCCATAAACACAGTCCGCATCAGTAATCAGGAGAAGTACCTTATCGTAAGTAGTTCCCACTTTGATCCTAACCTTGACTATACAGCTCTTGCCCTTCAGCCTCAGTGCCATGTGATTAAACATATTATATCTGTGCAGCTCAATGAGGTGGACGTGGAAGCAGAGTTCCTGAAGGCATCTGATGCCTCCTGTGATGTTGCCTGTCTCATGTATGACACCAGTGATCCGCATTCCTTCAACTATTGTGCCAGTATTTACAAGGTCAGTCCTGCAACTTTATAGGAGCTCCATTCAGTTTGAATGTTAATACCAGAGTCAATTGTTTTTCATTTGAGTTTGTAACATTTTCATAGATTACTTGGCTCCTCTTTATTATTAAATGGGATTAAAAGGTATGTTAAGTCTAATAGTGCTTTTCCATGACATGGTACCGGCTCTATTCTACTCGACTCTACACGGCTCTTTCGTGTTTCCATTACGAAAAAGGACCTGGAATCTGGGACCCGATACTAGTTTTTTAGTACCGCCTCAGTCGAGGTTCCAAAATGTTGGGACCGACACCAAAACGTGACGTCACGACACTGCAGACACTGATTGGTCAGACAGTTTTCTCTGTGACCCGCGATTTACAAAAATCAGACGCGGAAGTAGACAGTGAATAGTGAAACATGAATCCACATGATGATAGAACAAAACTACACCATAGACGGTCACGTAGATTCAGTCTGTGGTGGCGGACGTAAAAATCTAGATGAGATAATACGCAACAAGCGAGTTTTTTGGCAACTCTCTGAGCAGACGACACAGAGCAACGAGTCAAGCTGAGACGAGCTGGTACCATGGAGTGGAAAAGCGCCATAATACAGAGTAATATTTGGGTTTATCAAGGTAACTTCATGTTTAACTCTAGGTTTTCAGTGTCATGATTCAGTGACATTTTTAATCAGTGTACTGCACTTTAATAAATTATGCTAAGACAAAGGACAGCACTTATGTATAAGGATTTTAGAGGATCTTGTCCAAGTCATGAAACACCAAAAGGGTTACAGCTAAAAGTAAAAAATATTCTAGTAAGTTTTAATCTCCATTACAATGAAAAACACATGATGTCAGATCTATTCGCGCCTAATGAAAGGCAGTAATTCTTCCACCACTAAATTGTTTTTCTGTTCTTTTTCTATCAAATGATGCATTTATTCTTTATCATCCCACTGTTTTTACTCAGCAACACTACATGGAGAGCAGTATCCCATGTGTGGTTGTAGCGTCTAAAGTGGATCTTCCTGAGGTCAAGCAGCTCCATGGGATGACGCCAGCTGAGTTCTGTTACAAACACCGACTGCCTCCACCGCTGCCCTTCTCCAGCCTTGAATCCAGCAGCAAGAACATCTACAAAAGACTGGCCTGGGCAGCTGTGTATCCGTATGTTCAATATAAAAGAATTTGATTTTAGACATAAAATGCGTTAGGTAGAGATATAAAAAGGCTAGAGTTTTTTTTATTTTGTTAGTTGTTTGGTATTTTATCTGACCGCTGTCCTGAACCTTTCTCCACCACCCTGCTTGATTTTGAAAAGTTCTGCGAAGTTTGCAAGAAGATGGGGGTGGTGGGGGTTGGAAACAGCAGGTGTGGGGGTGTGTGATAGGCATCAGGACTGAAATCACAGACACCGATGCAAAACCATATGAGGATCTGAAATTATGTGTTTTGTTTTGTTTTTTGCACTGGTTTAACACCAAAAAAAGACCCACCTATAAATATCAGTATCACTGTAAGTTTATACTAAGGGTCAGCAACCCTGGTCCTAGAGAGCAACTATCCCATCCTATCCTCACTCTTCCATCACACCTGAAAGACATTACATCATTATCAGGCTTCTGCACAGCTGGATGATGAGCTGATCATTAATTGAACCAGCTGTGGTGGAAGAGGGAACCATCTAAAACAGGATACCAGCCCTCGAGGATTGCAGTTTGACACCTGTGATCTAAAACGTGCAGGATCTTGGACCAATGTTGACCCCTGGTCCATACCATATTAGAGTATTTTCACTGCAGCACTATGCCTTCATTTACTCTTTTCCTACAAGTACCTGAAGCCCTGAAGTGCTCATCAAACCAACCAAACACCAGAATTTTGCAGCTGCTATTAATGTCCACTTTGTTTGAGTTGCTGTATGACTTTGCTATTTTAACAGCTGTTGGAGGTAGTGATAAAACAAGTACAATTATTATTATTATTATTATTATTATGTTCTGATTGGTTCTGAAGTTTGTCAGACTCCCAATGCAGGGTATATGATGGTACACTTCTAACTAGATAGCATCAATATTCCTTATTTATTTAAGTTTCATCACATCAGCATCAGTATGGGAAGATGTTTGTTAAACAGAAAGTGACATACAGAGGCTTTGTAATACAGGCTGTCCATAAAGTCTCTTTACAATTTAAGAAAATACAACAGCAAATGAATATATGGAATTGTGGGAATTATTATATTACATGGGCACTGTTAGATGCACAAGCACATGAAGACAGTGCTGGATTTCTTGCCATTTTAGCTATATCATAGCATCATCACTGTGGCAACATCATCAGTAATCTTTTACTTCGGGTCATTGATGTCCTGTATTTTTGTTTCATACACAATATCTTTAACATAACCCCATAGAAAGAAATCAGGGGGAGTAGTATCTGGTGAACAAGGTGTTTAAGGAATTGGGCCATCCCTTCCAATCCACTGGTTTGGAAATGTTTGATTTAGGAACCCACCAACATGTAGTCCTTAATGTGGCGGTACATCATCTACCTGGAAAATGATGGTTGGTTGAAGGTCATCCAGTTATGGTGTCACATATTCAGTTAAAAGGTCAAAGGTAAACATTTGGAGTAACTGATCTGTCATTGAAAAACAATGGACCAATGATTCCATTACACATGATCCCACTGTATGGTTAAAACCTTTGATAAGTACATAGAACAAATCTGATGAACATATCTCTTCAGTTGCTTTTGTAATATTTAGTTTTAGTTGTTTTAGTTCTAAAGAGACTTTGAGAACACCCTGTATATGGAATGTTTCTTGTTTTTTTCAGCTGTGTAATGTGCTTAATCACAGTTAAACCGTACAGCTCACAACCTGTTTGTGTTTGTCAGTGTAATAATCATTTTCTCTCTTTTTCTGCAGGCACCTAAATGGATCAGACATGAGCAACACTTCGTTTTGGCTGAGAGTAGCTCTGGGCTCGGCTGTGGTCGCCGTTTTGGGTTTCGCAATCTACAGAGCCGTCGCCAGGCAGAAATGACCAACAACCAGCTGAGCTATTTTTCTCAACATGGCGCTCCATCCATCAAGACCAAACCTTTAAAAGCAAATCCAGAACCACTGCAGTCTGGGCTAGATACCAAGCATATCATTTTACTTTTTACCCCAAAGCCTCTGAAGAAACTTCATATTCTCTGCAATTTGCAGCGTCTAACTTCTTCATTCGTAGTCCATTGATCACAGAAGTTCAGAGCTCCTCAACACACTTCCGTTTCTGCCATATTCAACTTTTTTTTTTTTTTTTTTTTTGCCTTATAACGTCTACCCAGGCTAAATAGGTCTGTGAGCGTGGTACACTGACACGAGGAACTGATGATTTCCAAAGTGGTGCTTTCTCAAAATGGAGGAAACGCAGTAAGATGCATCCCCTGATTTAACTGTCAAGTGTTAATGTTGTGATTGGGGAATTTTTATATCCATGCAGTGTTTCCTAAGCATAATATGAATTGCCAGTTTGATTAGACTGAATCACCAAAGGGCAGTAAATGAAGCTTTTATAATAGTCTGTAGTTGGCTGCCGCTGAATTCCTTGCTGGAACATTTTTGACCAAGACATGACAAAGACAAGATGTATGTATCTGATTTGCCAAATAACTCAGCAGAAATGAGTAGTCATAGCACGTTAATTGCTCCTTAGGCATATGGTTTTTGCCTGAGACTGAAATATTTTAACCAGCCTGAATCTTGCTATTATTTTCTAGCAATAAGAAAGCCACTGATCTGCTGTGACGGGAGATTCTTCTTTGTGCATGAAGAAAACTTGCTTCTGCGTGGAATGGAATATGATGCATCTGCAAGAAGAAAAAATGATTTCGCTTCAAAAAGGAAGGAAGGCAAATTCAAAAACAAGACGTGTTCACGTTATAATTGTGTTTTAATTGGGATGGAAATGGGTGTTCTTTTATCTATATCCACCTGACACTGTGCATACACTTTGAAGATTTCATCTGATATTGTGTTGAAATATGAGGCAGTCATTTTAATGTCTGTTTGTTGCTTCATTTAGCAGGAGATCTGCTGTTTTTGCAGGATGCATTTTAAAAATATGGCTGTTTTCTTACTGAAAGTGACCTGATTTAGATGCTTAATAAAATACCAGAAAAGACTGGTTGTTAGGCTTTTGCCTAAAAATACTTTATGGTTCTTGTATTGGTAGATATCTGATGAACACTGTGATGGCTGGATATTTTTTTAATTTTGTTAAATCCCTGAAACCAGAGTTTGTGTCTTGTTTTTTTTATTTTATTTTTTTATGACAACTCTGTTTCCAGCTTTATTTCTATGGTACTTTAAGTGTGTATGGTTTCAGTGAGACATTATTCTTTCAAAAATGGTGTTATCATTTTTATTTATTATTTATTTATTTATTTATAGTTTGAATGTTTTCTGTCATTTTCATTTTAAATCAAGCATTTTTGTCGTGAAATTCATGCTGCGTTGTGTGTGGCTGCAACGCTATTTACCACCAACAGCAACGGCTCCACATGGAAGGATGCTGTTCTGAAGCTATTAATTAAGGTTAGCCTGATGATATTTCTGTTTAAACATCAAGGTTTGACACAATCAGAGGGTAATTTGTATCTAATGTCGACTTGCAGTGTTTGCTGACGTTTGCATCACAGTCCCAGTTGGTGGTCAACCTATTCCAGAAAGACACCACTAGATGGCAGTGTTCGACATCAGGTGAGACGGGACCGTTACTACTGGGTGTGTCTGATGATGCTTTTCTATCCAGGCAACCTGAAGAAAGTCCTTTAGGATTTTACAAGTAGTTTCTGGCAGTATTAAGATGAAAAAAAAAAAAAAAAAACATTAGTCTAAACTATTGCTCAGTACACCGACTTTATTATGTGGAATAGTTTTTGCAGCGAATTGCACATTTTGAGTCCTTTGCATATGTTAACTACTACTCCATTGTCTTATGGGATGTCTCTAATATTAATCTTTAACAGGATAATGCAACATCTAAATCATATGAGGTTTTACTGTAGTTTATTCATGTGCAAAGTCTGTGCCTGCTTCCAAAAGCAGCTGTGACTGTTGGTGAAGTAATTCAATCAGGGTGCATGATTCTCTTACTGTAACCAGAGCAAATTTATCTACTAATATTCACTTCATCCCTTCTTAAATTCATGTTTGCCAACACAGTTGCACTTTATTATCTTATTTCTCTGGCAGTCAAACCATTTTTGTCAAGTTGCATATATGCAGATTTACACTTTTTTCCTTGCTCCTAAATCCTCTTTTGTGCTTCAATAAGTGTGGACCTTGAGGATTATAAGAAGCTGACATTTAATAGTAGTTCTAAAAAAAATATGAACCACTTAAGACTTAATTTAACGGTGATACTTTTCAGTATGCTCGTAGTCCCTCTATAAACAACAAAAGCGTCCATTAAACTAAATGTTACACGTGCGTAAAATGCGCATAAGAAAGCAAAAGACGCATTTAGTAGAAGATGACACAGGTTTATTGAGTTGCAGTATAAACAGTCTTTAAAAGTGAATGAACACAGTAGGATGTCTGTATATTATGAGTTGTTAAAGATGTGGAAATTCTACAAGAATGGAGCTTGAACGACAACCACAGAGCCTGTAGGAGAATGTTGCTGACGTCCGCTGCCTATGGTCTGTACATTGTGAAGGTTCAACAATGCTCACCATTGAAACACTTGTACTTTCAATATGACCTCGTGCAACTATATACAAGACCCTGGACTACTCAGTGTGTAACCAAGGATCAGGTACAAATCAACAGTATATAACGCCAAATAAAATAAATTCTACAGCATCCTTAGGCTATAGTGCAATGAAGAGTAAAGTAAAAACAGGACAAGTTTGCATGAGACTTTACAAAAATAATACACATACGAAAACATTTCCTGAAGTATTTACACGTCTCTGATAATGTCCTTTACTTCTTTTTTGATGTTTTAGCTGCCTTTTTCGTTGTCTTTGGCTTGGGCTTTGTCGCCTTCTTCACTACTTTCGCCTTGGTCTTGGTTACCTTGGGCTTCTTAGCCGGTGCCTTTTTGGGTCTTGCTGGTGTCGCCTTTTTCGTCACCTTTTTCCCTTTCTTTGCAGCTGCCTTCTTGGGCTTCTCGGGCGTCTTGGCCACCTTCTTAGGCTTGGAAGCCTTCTTGGGTTTGGGGGGCTTGGCTGCCTTCTTTGGCTTCGCAGATGGTGCAGCCTTGGTGGACTTTTTGGTGTCCTCAGGTTTGGTCAGCCTGAAGGATCCGGACGCGCCGATGCCTTTGGTGTGCCGGAGAAACCCTGCCGCCACCAGCCTCTTCAGGGCCATTTTAATCTGCACATCTGCGTTGTCTCCCACCTTGAAGTTCTTCCTCACGTACTTCTGGATGGACTGGCGGGACGCTCCACTCCGGCTGGCGTCGTGCGCTATGGCTGCTTTAATCATCTCCGAGTACTTTGGATGAGAGGCAGGTTTCTTGGGCTTGGATGACCTCTTGGCTTTAGCCGGAGATGCCGACGTCTCTGCCATGGTTACTTTCTTTTGAGTCAGCTGTCAAAAACAAAACTCTTTCAAAGAAATGTGACCCAGCTCAGCTGATAAGGTGCAGCGGAGCGTAGGAAGCAGCGAAAAAAAAGATCACCAGTGGGAAATAAAGCTTTTCCCGGGAAAAAAAAACCCCGAACTGGCACAGTGTCACACACTGCTTTAATGTAATTATTGTTTTTCTTATATAAATATGTTCCGTCCTCGTCAGGGGTCTGTATCACTTAAGTGTCTTGGTCCACAGGCGCTTCAGTGAGCCTATGAAGCCTTTCTGCGGACGTGATTGAGAACACCAACTGCCAGCAGCTGATCTAGCGGACTCCATGGAACTGGCGCCGTCCCGTTTGTGTTTCTTCATCCTCCAACTCCTGACAAATTAAAAAAATACGACGACATATTGCTCGTCTGAACAACATGGGCTGATAGTAGAGATATTGGGCTTCACGGCGACACACTTGTCAACGTCCGTCCGCGACACCGAACAACTTTTATTCCAGGAAAACCGGCTGGAAGTAATGTGTGCTGTGAACAATTTTGCACAATTCGCGTTAAATTGACCCAAACAGACGGAACCTGGGGCCGAATCTGTCAATGCATATTGAAATCGAATCTATGCAGAAACGGATGCATTCGATTCGTTGAGTGTGGGAATCCGTTTTTGCTTTTAATACAGCCATACATTTTCCCAACTAACACAGTCCGGCCATTGACTTTGAGTGACGTGGTCGAGATTATTTACTGTTAAACCTCGTATAAATTAAATGTCACAGTATCTAAGTTATGGGTGACACTGGGGACGATAGTGTGGGTTTGTGTGGGTTCTAATACGGGGTTTGGGTTCGCTGTGTTTGATGGTTTTGGGGCAGAATTGCTTATAACTGTCACTATGGCAGTCGCACTCGAGCTCCATTGTCAGGAAAGTTGCCAACACCTCTAAAGATCAGGGTTTCTGATGCGGGATCATAAAACTGATCACCACATTTCGGGGACAGGTGTTATGAACTGGTGTGTGACCAGGTGTGTGTCCATCTGCATGAGTGGTAGCAGCCAAAAGCAAAGTGCTTCAATATGGGCGCAGTGATGGCTTTCTTTTGTTCAGGAACTGGCGCATCAGACAGAGTCAATAACAGGTTTGACATTTGGTTCTCCTGATGATCATGAGGGTCTCCCGTGCCGATCCAAAGGTGCAAAAACACCCCACACTGCAATAAACTTTACAACAATCTCCTCTTTTATTTCTTATTTTTAATATCAGGTCTGATGTCCCTCCCTGCAACGCCATTTTGATTCCTAAATGAAAGTCACAGCACAGGAGTAGTAAGGCTTTTTCTCCACTTTTGTGGCATGGTTTTATTAGTTATTGGACATTGTTTTTCTTAATAAAGCGTATATCTATGTACTGATCCGCATCTTATAGAGCGGATCAGACCTAAGTCGGGCATCCAGGATGTTTATGAGAGAGGTGGTCCTTACAGTAGACTACAGGAGGATATACTGCCCATTATGAAGAAGTGGACAGTGTGATGTTGTTGTGCACAATTGTTGATTTGGGAACTTAAAAAAATGAAAATCAACTCATCTTTTTTTTTTTTTTTTTTTTTTTTTTTTTTTTTTTTGGAGGGGGGATACCAGCTCATCCCACCTGTGTTATAATAAGTTGAGTGCTTTTTTTCCCTTCTTCTTCTTTGTGTGTTTATTTTAACATGAGGTTGTGAGTGGAAAATGGGTGAGAGTAGGGATGGGTGAGTGCGTAAAAACAGTGAAGGAGTTGGGTTTTTTTTTGTTTTTTTTTTATAGATGTGGGACAGCTGAGCCAATGAGTGCCCGTGGATGAAAGGATGAGTAAATGAAGGGATGAGTGACTGAAGTATATCTTTATTTATTCCATTTAGTATTTATATTGAACAGCACAAGTGCATTTTCAGAGGGACGAGGAGGAGGGAGGGGGGTTGGATGAAAGGGTGAAGGAATGAATGAGTGAACAGTAAGTGGATAACAATTCATTTATGGCGCAGTTGAATATGCGAGCAACAGAGGGAGGAGGAGAATCGCACAAAAACGCAGTTGATGTTCAGGCTGAATGAACGCACATGGATGAAGCTCAACATGCCTATTGTTTACGTCTGCCATGTGAAGGCGCCGCTTTAGGCTTGTTTGGGGATTTTTCGACCACTATCCACTACAGGCGCGTTGTTTTTGTCACCGATCGCACCCCCCACACCCCACCACCACACACACACTGTCACGCGTTTTTTTGGAAAGCGGTGCAGAAAAGCCCACAAACACTGACTTGTCCTCCGTCCCCGGTCAGACCACTCCCTTCAGCCGCCGACAGAGGGACGTCCTCCGCGCACCGGAGCGCGCCTCCACGCACCATTTCAAAGGAATTATCACGATAATAAAAACATAACTCGATAATTAGATTTTTTTTTTTCTATCTGTCTGGATCTGGTGCGTTTACGTTTTAAAGGGGCCTTCCAGTTTAATACAAGAGGCTACTGCGGCCAAATGCTTGGTCTGAAATAGTCCCAGCTATAAATTATATCATGTGTTTATTTTTAGGATTAGTGTCTTTGTGTTTGTTGATTGAACTGAGCTTGGTCGTCGATTAATCACTTAGTCGATGATAGAAACATTCCCTATGACTGAAAAATTATTAAAAACCCAATTTGTAGCTAAATATGCTTAAAACATATTTATTTTAAGTGTTTTTTAATGGGATTTTTTTTTTTTAAAGCGGTGGTATGTGTCTTTATGAGCCAGTTTAGAGTAATTTACTTAATCCACAAACACATGAAAACAAAGCTTTCCCTTTTATCTTTAGTCATGCCAGTGTGTGAGCACTAAATGTATTCCACTTACATAATTCCTAACCCAGTGTTGGTTTATTTGACAGAAAGGCTGGACAGAGTTGAGTGGGAGTTATATTACACATGTATTTACAGAAGACAGCTACACCATCATGTCTGGAGTCTTTTAGAGTTACACCTCTAAATTTATCTGATGCCAGTTTGTAATTTTAGCTGCCTAAAACCCTCTCTCAAGTCTTGTCCTGCCTTCCCTGGCCCAAAGCATTTTGGGTAAAAAATCGCCCACCAGTTTCACTCTAACTTAAGGCCTCAGTGTGTTTTGTATCAGCTCTGTGGATCAGCTGTCAAAGGCTTTGAAACGATGCGGCACATGATCACATTGTGTTGTGTTAAAAGCATTCTTTCTTAGTTGTTTAGGTTTGCACGAACTGTGTAACCGTTTACTCGAGCTTTAAAAGTCAGATAAATTTAAATTAAATCAGATCTTTGTGATTTACTCAGGTGGTAAGAAGAAGGAGTTCTTAGGGCAGGTTTAAGATTAGATCAATTCCTCTTCTGCAATCAACCATCATGGCTTCTCCACTTAACTGGACCTTCTCACAGCTCTTTTCACTTTGTAAGGCCATGTTGTTTTTGGTGTTCTACAGTACCGGAACTCAAATGTATTTGCCCATGAGATTGTTTTTAATCCATAAAGGCCCAGTGCTACTTTTGTAGCAGTTCCCAATTAAATTCTTCTCTCTATTTAACTTTTCTTAAACGATTTATCACCATTTATTATAATATTATCCTATGTATTTTGTGTTGTTACAGTAAAAATCTGGTATTTTCACGTATTTAATTTACTGATCATTTAGAAGTTCATAAAAGCTGAGGTTAAAGTTAATTATTATAATATTAAAAAGAGAAAAATGAAGAAAATGTGACATTTTCAACAAAATGTATCATTAATTCAACATTAACCAAGTGTGTTCATGCACTGTCATTGATCCAACTCCATGGGTTTTACTTGTGAATCAATATTGTAGAAGATGATGGTGTTTCCAAGTTCACTGAACGTCCAAATGGGTCTTTTAGACCATGAAGAGACGACAAACTATACCTTAAACCAATCATTTACGTGGATTTATGGGTTTAATGGATCAGAAGTTACTAAACATTTTATATTGGTAGGTGATTTTAGTCACTAATGGGTGTTTGGACCTTTATGGGTTAATAATAATAATAGAAATATGTTTTTGATGCCAAAAAATCATTTGATGGGTACAAGATAAGTGATTGATTCAATTGTGAAAATATAACAATCAAATTTCAAGAACAAATAGGTAAGAATCATATGCTACAAAACACAAAATGTATGGTGTGGTGTGAAAAAATGGACAAGTTTTTGTTTTCATGTAACAGAATGAATGTTGGGTGTTTTTTCCAGCCTAGATGCACTAAAGTTGCAAATATACCAGATATAATATACCAAATATCCCACTCTCAACACTTAAACCACCTAAAAAGGTTACAAAACAAACCCATTTGTTTATCGTCCCTCTAAAAATTTCTGTTATTTCTCTTTTTTTTTTTTTATAGACCAATGTGTTCACCATTATGTCTTGCTGTCACACACACACACACACACACACATATCAGTGTTTTGACCCATGAAGACTCTTTGGTAATTGTTCACTCTTATGATAAAATTGCTTGTTATTAGCATATCTCAGTGTGTCATGTTAAAGTCCTGTTGTGCCCTAATGCTGGAGATCATTTCATTAAACTGACAGTTATAAAAGCTGTTTATGTCCCAGCGATTAGACCTGCACTGAACTAAATGGCATGTCATGTTGGGACAAGAGCAACTGAGAACAAGACATCGACACACTAGTGGTTTTAATACACTTGTCCTCAGGCCAGCTGGGGTGCGAGTGTGCCCTGTGGAGGCAGCGAGTGTATGTTGGGCTTTTGACAGTTGTGACAACACTTGGATCTGTGAGCAGGTGTCGACGGCCAAATGCTCTGCTGACTGCTGGACAGACCGAGCCAACAGTGGCCCATCAGTTTACTCTGCATCAAGACTCTCTTTGTTAATATCTTCAGTCCGTGCTCCAAAATACTCTCCCCCCATCGAAGTAATTTGGAACAGGTAACTGTTTCCACAATGGCAGCTGTCAAACCACCTCTCACATGACAGTGGGCTCATTGGACGCAGCCTCTCGGAGCACCTGTCAGTTGTCTGTCAAACCCACAAGCTTTTGTAAGCTATTGTCTCTCATCCTACAAGATGACACAGCATTTTTAGTTGAAAGGTAGCTTTTCAAAAGGGGTTCTCCACTGAAAGAAAGTCACATACTCAATAGGAGTTTCTGAATAAACGGAGTTGAACCTAAAATGCAAAAGTGTAAAAATGAGATTTCTGATTTCTATTCTTTGTGTGAATATATTCATGTTATATTTGACACATTGACAAGGATCTGTTTCTCCATCTGTTTGTAAAAGTATGTATTTGTACATTTTACACCGAGGATTTGCTGAAGAATGCTGTGATTGAGTTGAAGCTTTAAACTAAAATTAAATGAATATACACAACAACAGATTAAGAAACACAGGCGACTACAAAATCAAATGTGGAAGCTGTGAGTAAAGTTAAAACAATTATATTTTTTCTTAAAAACAAACAAACTGTAGATTTGCAAAACTGTCTTCAAATCTTTATATGAACAGGGAAAAGGTAATTTCCTGCACAGGCCTGTCTTTCTTCCACTTTCCAAACAGTGACTGTGTCAAACATTTTATTGAGGCAGCCAAACAATGACAGGAAAATAGTTCCTGTACAGAAATGATGCTTCCATGCACAAAAATGCAGAACTATCAAAACTATTTTCTGACCGTTCAAATACAGATTCATTTGACTTATTATAAATTAATATCTCCTGGTGTGGGGCATGTTGGCCAGTAGATGGCACTAGTAGTTAAAAGACAAGTCAAAGCAACGTTACTTAGCATCCATAAACATAATTCCTTTTGTATGTAGACCCCC
>JAPSES010000109.1:12083635-12115934 GCA_029822895.1 Maxillicosta whitleyi
CCTTATCGCTATTGTCCTGAGGAGGAGGGGTCACTGCGGATGTGCGTTTAAAAAAAAAGGACCACAGTATGTGTGTGCAGAGGGGGGTCTCTGAAATCAAATCACACAAAACCACAGCCTGCCGCCCACATTAACAGTAACAAGAGGCTTTTTATCATTAGTATGTTCTGACCCTGGTACTCTGCTCCCTGTATCACTCTTTATTATGCATCAGATTAACATAAAAAGACCCTTTGTTCTGGTATTACTTGCAATGAACTCTTGTATTTGGGAGGATTGTGGCCTTATGTTATTTTTATTTTTAGTGCACTGGAGTCTAATTCAGTCGAATGTTTGTACATGTGTATTGAGGGTAGGATTGGGCTTGATGGTGCAGCAGTGCATAGAATAAGTTAATGTACCTCTAATTAGGAGGGGAATGGTGAAGGTTTTTCCGAACAATACTGAGTTTTCTGTTGAGGCAGTCAGTTGTGTTGAAATAATTAATGGTATTATACTGTCTGCGGAACACATGTTACTATTTCAATCTATTGTCTGTGTAACCCTGAAATTATAGGAAGGATTTTACCATATGCCTTGATATTGGTTGCTTTTGTCTTGTTTACAGTGGGAATCTCTCTCTCTCTCTCTCTCTCTCTCTCTCTCTCTCTCTCTCTCTCTCTCTGTGTGTGTGTGTGTGTGTGTGTGTGTGTGTGTCAGTAACAGACTAGACAAGTGCAGGGGGGCGGCTGTGCTAGTAGTAGGCGCAAAGCCGCAGTGGAGCCCATCCCCTGCTCCCTTCCTGAGACACCTTACTTGTAGTGAGGAGAGGAGCCGCAGCCGCTTGGCCACTCCTCCTCCTATTCCAATTGGAAGCGAGAGGCCACCTCCCTCCCCTGGCTCATTGGTATGCAGGCAGTGCAGTGTGCCTGTGAGGAGAGGGGAGAGTGAGAGAGGTAGCAGTCAGTGCAATGGGATAGGGGAGAGCGAGGAGGAGGAGGAGGAGAGTGAATGAGAGCTGCTGGATCTGCCTGCCTGCGTGCCTGCCTGTCGTCTGCCGAAGCTGGGTTTACTGCCGCGCCACGCTGCACTGGCACAAGAGCAGAGTCACGGCCTGTTTGCGCTCACTCAGCACCGACCCCAGACCCGGACCACACTCCAGCATCACTACCAGCAAGGAAAAACAGGAACCGAGGCTTTCTCTTTCCATCACTAAGGGGAGGTGCAGCAGCTACGAAAAAAAGGGGGCCTGACGCTACCATTTAGGCACCAGCTGCTACCTCAACCGAATCCCCCTCCACCCTATCCCATCCTTACCAACACCACCACCACCACTCCTCTCTTGCTCCTCCCTATGCCCTTGTCCTCGGCGGCTCCTCTCACCTCCCTGGCCAGTATATGGATAGAAGCTCCCTGTTTCAGCTCATACAAGAGCAGGTAAGCATGCAAGCGAGTGAGCGAGCAGGCAGGCAGGCAAGCAAGCAGCGGCAGACGTTTCTATGGTTACAGGCTCCTGGCCACCTCACCGTCTATCCAGGGATTGAGATGTGGAGGCTGGGGTGAAAGCTGATGTTAGGACTGATAGAAGGGGGCTGTTTGCACTGGAGGAATAAGAACGTTAGACAAGAAGACGGACACGAACATCATGGAGCCATGTGGGCCCCGAGAATGTGAGGTCAGATCATGAGCCACAGTAGTAAACGGGGGTGTATCATGTCATGGTTTATGGAAGAGAAGGAATTGTGTGTGTGTGTGTGTGTGTGTGTGTGTGTGTGTGTGTGCGTGTGCGTGTGCGTGTGTTTGTGCGTGTGTGCATGTGTGTGTGTTTGTGTATATATATCTGTGTGTGTTTGTGTCCATGTGTGTATATGCGTGTGTTTGTGTGCGTGCATGTGCGTGCATGAATGAATGTGCTGTTATATTTTCCTTTAGAAGAACATGTTAAAAAAATGCATGTAAATTCATGGGTGTTTGTAATAATGGATGTAAATGTACCCATAGATGCTTTTTGTCCTACAAATTTACAATTGATGTATCTGTTTTTGTGTCCTATCACCTGTTTTGTTATCTTCAGCTCACAGATATTTACCAGCTTTTTAATTCCAAGGGCCAAGCATTAGGTCATTTTTGTGCACTTAAAGATACAATGGAAGCAACTGTTTTTTGGTTTTATTTATTTTATTTTTTTTCCCCTATCTTTGAAGACGACTGCCTAGAACAAAAACAGTGCTGGTGGACATATTTAGCCTGGCAAAAATATTCCATTTGACATCTGGTTTTCTAGAGTCTTCCAGCCAAACTGCTGTTTATAGTGTCCAATCAGATTTTTGTTTGAATTTAGCTTTGGTCTACCGTCTCCCAAATTTAACAAACCATAATGGATTTGAACACAGATTGAAGCCACAAAAGATGTTATTTATTTGGCTCAGGCTCAAACAGAGTGTCTACTTGCATTTCAGCCTTGTTTCATGTCTGTCTAATGTGTCTCTTGTTTTTGATGATGAACTGGTCTTTAGGGGTTTGAACTGATTGACAGATAGATTGAGCAATCATTCTGTCCAAGAGGGAGATATTGATTATCTCCTGCAGGGTTTATGGGTCACGAGTGACCCATCAGCAACACATTGATCAACTGACTTAAGAGCCTAGGGGAGACATGTGGTGTCTGTGCACTGTTGCATTTTTATGAATGTGTGTGTTTATATAACAAGTGAAGGATACCCGTGTGGGCTGAGTGAATTCCAGTGTGGAGAGAAGATGCTCAGTGGTCACACTGGTGAGTCATTTACTGAATAAGCATTCCCAGCAAGAACAACTAATAAATAGCACTTTCACAGCATATTTCCCTTTCTAGACACATTTAAATGTGGTTTTAAAGCAGCTGACTCATGTATGTCAATATCCATTTTTTGACATATTAGGTCCTCAGGCTGGAGATGAGGATGGTATTTCCACACTGTAACTGACTGGTCGTTTTATTGATTGCGGGGGTTTACTCTGCTTGTGCCAGTATGTTCATATAGACAGTTTGCAAGGCCACAATCGAGCAGACTGCAGTCCTATTAAGCTCAAGTCTAGACCAAATCACTCAACGCCGGCTGACAGCATGCATTTTCCACCTTTGGGACTCCATGCGGTGGCCTTTGATTTCAAAAAGGTCTCTCTAATTAAACTAAAATGAAGGAAAAGAAAAAAGGGAAATCTGCCAACAACATTTGGACTGTGAACAGGAAACCTTGTTTTTAACAAAGTCTGCCTCCTGCTTAAACGTCTAAACACCGGGCACTTCTTTCTCATGTTTGCTCAGGAAAATGCTTTGCAGTTCATGTCTCATTTTTTTTGGCTGTTTACTGCTTCAGATTTAGATGCTACATGCACAAGAGAACAATGACCATGGCGTCCCACTAGCCTTGAAGCAAACAGGCAAGAGTAACTGGAGGTCAAGTGTTTGCTTACGGGCATTTGTGGGTTTTTTTTTTTTTTTTTTCATTCTCGGTATTAAAACTAAAGCTTACACTTTTTTTTTTTTTTTTTTTTTTAAAGCATATAGCTATTGGGGTTTCTGGAGTTTTCCAAAATCAGCATGGGGTGCTTCCCAAAAAAGACTGAGCATGCTTAATTTATATGAGAGCTGCAAGAAGAAAAGACATTGCAGCCTAGTCAGAAGAAAATACTGCAGGAGGAGGAGGAGAGAAACAGAAAGCAACAGTGGCAACATGAGTGAGTTTATTAGTCTTTGTCTGCGGGAGGTTGCAATGCTGAGCTCGGGCTATTTCTGGCCTTTGCAGGCTCATGATCAGAGCATACACACACACTTTCATACACTTGCCATTGTAGGTACTCTGATAAGAAGACTTGATGGTCCACAGCTCTCAGCCACTAAAGGACTCATATCATTGGTTGCTTAAATATCTTCCCGCATGCCATTCATTTCTTATCGGGTTTATTTATATCTCTTCCATAAGGACTTACTGTGACATATTTATGTCAAGCTCAAAGAATAAGGCTTTCATCCTCTATCCCTTTTCATCATTCTCATGCTAATTTGCATGGAGCTGCATTTGTAAAATGATTTTTGGTTTATATGTATTGTCTTTAAAAGCCAGTAAATACAATTATGATGATTGTTTGCATCACGGAACATTCCTTGGACATAATTATTCATTTAAGGAGATAGTCTGGTTTATGTACTGGGCCACAGTGGTAACATTTATTGTAATAATGGAAACAGCAGGGCCAAGCATGCAATGTGATAATTACAGAGTGAGTGGCCCAGTTGTGGGTGAACACCAGTGGGTCCTCAGGGCAGCAGAGACAATTCAAAGGGTTTTATCTGATGCCATGCAAATATGCTCTGCTCTGTAAATGCCACTGCCCTCTCAGATACACAGCCCTGTTATGGTCTGACTGTCGTGTTCACAGAGACAAAAGTAGTCTGTCTATTTTGGCTTCATGCCATGAGGTTTGCACGGTGTTGTTGGGTCTGGGCTTGGTACCATACCAGTGGGGGAGCTGCATCCCATTTGTGGGAAGGCGAGAATAGAGCTAAACAATATGCACAGCCAAGAAAAACAATCAGTTTGCAATCATTTTAACAGATATTGTGATTATAATATAAGTCACAGATTTAGTGGAATTGGTAATTCAATTTGACATTTCAATCCAACAGGAAAAAAAATAATATGTAAAGATGATGGTGATATCATTTTTGTTGGGTCTGTATTGAATAGACATGGTCACTTGCTAGAGAATAGCATTTGTAGGCTGGGGTATTTGTTTGGATTCACACTGTTTCATTTATAATGGTGTTTGTATGTATGTGCAAATAAATAAATGAAATGAAAAAAAAATTGTAACACATTCTAGGTTATCAAAAAATTAGATATTGCACTCAATTACATTCTGATTAATTGCTCAGTTTAGATCTTGAAATGACCTTTAAATTTAGTTTTGGTTGTGTATATATATACTGTAAATTCCATGTGTATTGTGAAAAATCTTGTCTGGTGCTTTTATTGAAGTGGTTCAGGGCGCTGACCATAAACCTCAGTGTCCCCAGTTTGACTTCACATCCACGTAACCTTTTTGTCTGTCACTCCTTCACATTTCTGCTCCTGTTGCTGCTACAATTCATAAAATTGCCATTAAGCTGCAGGATCCTGATATGACCGTTAAATTCTACTATCTATCAGTCACTGGATTGGAACCTCGACTCTCGTTACTGCGCCATATGTGACGTGGCCACATCATTAGGTACAACTTTGCGAGTCCTCTATACTTAGGTTCTTGTCATTGACTGTGTGACAATCTGTGACAGGACCGGCTGTGTTTCAGCTCACTGGAGGTCCTTTCTCTCAAACCCCTGTGGAGTGGACAGATAAGTCAGTCTTCAGCTGGGGTCTGTCACGATGGCTACGCTGAAGGTAATAGAGGTCCCAGGGGTTAACACTGAAATCATTCCCCTGCAGTCAGCATTCCTGTCCTCTTCATCCCCCCTTCCTCTTCTTCGTCAAACTCATGTATACGTTTCCATCCAGGCTTCTGTCCATCTCCTCCCACTTGCTCCTGAGCCAGCAAATGTGGTTGCTCTCCGTCTTAACGCCCCCGTCTTCCATCTATAATCACAGACTTACACTGACTCCGTTTATATCTAAACTCAGCTTTTATCCTATTACCACCTCATTCCTATCACATTGGTCTCTTTCCATCCATCTGCATTCTATTTTTTCTTTACCCTCTCCTCCTGGCATCTGTATTCCTCTCTCCTTAATCATTCCTTTCTGTTCTCTCCCCCTCTTCAATGCCTTTCCTTCACCTCCTTTACGCCAATATGTCGGGAAAATAGGGGCAGGCAGGGAGGGGGCCACAAGAAAGAGATGACACACAGCCGATTGGTTACCATGGCAATGCATGCAGCTTGTCAAAGTGTCGCCCTCACCAGTGTTGGATCGTTTCAATAACTGCTTCCCCTCTCGGTGCTTTTTCCCTCCTTCTTTCAACCTTCCCTTCTCTGCCTCTCTCCTTCTCTCTCTCTCCCTCCCTCTGTCATGCACGTCACCATCCTGCCAAAGCAAAAAAAAAAAAAAAACCCTTCTTGCCAACACTTATTCATCTCAGTGTACCTCATCTCACTAATTGATAACCCTAATTGGCTACAAGAACCGATTCTCCACCTCCTTGTATCCTCAGCAGACACTCTCCCCTGTGTAACATTCCTCCTGAATAAGGTCAGACTGTGCAGGGAATAGTATCTGAGACGTATGACAGCTCAGCGTCAACACTCGGTTTGCGTAAATGCGCACCGCCATATACAGTGTGTCTCTGTGGCTGCGTATGTGCTGCTGCTCTATGTGTAGTGATGTGCTGACATATGGAGGCTGACAGTAATCAGACGTCCCCAGTGTGCCTCTCTGTTCCCCCTGTCAGCCCGGGCTGAGCCAGGAGCACATTAGAATCTGATCTATCTCCCCTCCGTGGCAAGTGGATGCAGAGCACTGGAGTGTGTCACAGCCCTCTTATAGAAAAGAGAAGAAGAGGACTCACTGGCAGAGTGCTGGGTTATGCAGACACACAGAATAACAGACAGTGGCAAGGCGTTTTTATTCGTTGTGCGTCTTTCGTTTCATTTCTGCTTTACTGGCTGCCTCTGTTCTTCCCGCCTCTCCTTTCATATCCTCCACTCTTTCCACTGTTCTTCTAATTCCATCATTTTTCTTTTCTTTCATTCTACCGAACACACGCCTCCCGTTCCCCTTTTTCAGCCTCTCGCCTCTCTGCTGTATTTTTTGTGTGTCCTCCCCCCCCCCTCAGTACTCTCTATTTTCTCATCCTGATGTACCCCACACATCACAAACACCACCCATGCCTGCACCATTTTTTTCTCAGTGGTCCTCAAGGGAAGAAAGGGGACCGTGTTTTAGCAAACATCCATAGAACATACAGTTAAAGGGATTATCTAAAAATAGATTTGGAAACATTTTCTTTCTTGTCTTGTTTAGCCAATTTATTCAATGTATTTTGAGATGTTGTATAAGGAAAAGCTGCCAGAAGGGAAAAAGTCTAGAGTTGTGTGGATTTTTTTTAACACTTAAAACTGTAAATCGTGTAAAGAATAATATTAGTTGTTTTTTTTTTACCCCTGAGAGTCATGTTGCTGCATATAGAGCATCGTAACTAATAAAATGTCATCATTACATAAACCTTCACCAGGAAAACACTCATTCAGACTCAAGTATCATTAAAACTAACCCATTTGTTACTACTTCTACTGTATTCTCCCTGGTGAATATACTTGTAATGTACAAGTGTGCAGGAGAGTAAAATACACAAATTAGATAGAATTAAACGGATGCTTGTGTTCAACTAAATGGCTGTCAAAAGGCCAGGAAATGGCTTACAATATAAACATGCATATTCTGTTTGTCTTTGCACATACACGTACAAACACAGACTCATACTAGTGGATTTCCTGATTGATCTTCTTTTCTCTTTAGTTGAGCAACTGAGCTTTAAAGCTTTGAGCCCCCTGCAGTAGAGACTGACACGGAGCAGCATGGTTTAATACCGCTCTGTTCATGCAGCTGGTGAAACGCCTTTGTCTAACCATGTCAGGGTGGACTGGTTCCATACTAAGTTGGACTTGATGGGATTCTTCCTGCGGACTCATGACATGGGCAACGATGATCCAGCATGACTGACTCCATACTGACGCAACATCGGAAAGCTCACTCCTCCCCAGGGCAATGAGAGGCTGTTGGTTTACCATCCGAAAACCTAATGAGCCTGTGTTAGCATTCAGGAAACAGTAAAATGAGAAGCAGTGAGGGCTCTTCCCATGTGGTCTCTTTGTACTGCTCCAGTTTGTCCTCAGGCGCATTTTCACAAACACAGTCAGATGCACTAAGGGTAGTTGGCATGAGAAATTAACGCTTCATTGGAGAGCAATTGAATTGCATTTAAGAGAAGGTAAGGGAAGAGAATCAAGTAATAAGTAGCAGAACTGCCCCTCGAAAAAAACCACATTACATAAACCAAGCATAGATACACACCCTATACTTTACAAGCCAATTTTAACTGGGCACTATTTTAGACAACTGCACTCAGCCATTTTTATGACACTCTTCCACTTAAATCAATTACAAGGAGTAGCACTGGCATACAAGCATCAGCAGTAATAACCCATGGGGCTGTGGGTCTCTATGAGTGAGTGGTGATTACAAAAACCACACTTACTGCGAGGAGCAAATGTGACCAAGGACAGATTCAAACGGCCTAGTCAAATGAAGCATCCACTCAGAAAGACTGAAAAGGCAACCTCATTTAAAGCTCAGGCATCTTCTCCAGAGAAACTGCAGGTCACTGCATATTAGAGTGACATAGTTGCCTGTCGTCTCTTGCAGCTCTCAACAACAACAATCCTGCTGTTTTCTTTGGCAGCCCTGCTCCTTTAATGAGGTTGAATGAGGCTTTTCTGGAGTTGGGTGTAATTCTTTCAAAGGCATCATAATGGTATCATGGCTTAATTAATACAGGTGTAACTGTCTGAGCCTATTCGTTCAGGGCTGCAGCTTTCTGTGTATACATACGTCTATTGTGGCCCTTTGTATGCAGCTCTACTGTCTACTGCATGTATCAGATTATGACACAACCTGATATCTTCATCTCTCTAGTGTTCCTTGTAAGATCTGAATTGAACTATGAGGCCAATGAAGATTGTTATACCTTCTGTCTCCTTGTTGTTCTGTTTAGCTGGACCCAGAGAACACCGGTTTCATCGCAGTGGAGAACTTCACCAGCTTGGTGGAGCACCATGAGCTGCAGCTGGACCCGTCCAAGCTGGACATGCTGTTAGCCCTTGTCCAGAGCAATGAAGAGGGGCAGGTGTGTTACCAGGAGCTCATCGAGCTGGTAAGTGGACAACAGATGCACGCTGACAGATACTGATATTAATGTAGACGACGATACAAAGAGCATTTAATCCCCTGCAGCACAAATGCAGCATCCCATAGCACACACACGGCTCTTGGATTTCAGAAAGGTTACAGAATTGATTTAGACAGAGCCAGCAAACGTCGCAGTAGCGAAAATTGACTCGACCATTCAGGTCGTTGTCCTGTAAAAGGGAGGTCAATCTTTCCTGTTAATGTGTCAGTAAATCCAGACACTTAACTTCACAAACCTTACCTTGTATGTACTAGAAAGCCCTCACACAATGCAGCAATATACTGGCGTATGACAGAAATACAAGCAGGTTTCATAGTAAAAAACAAAAAAAAAGGGGGGGGGGGGGGTTGATGTGATGTGAGAATAGACCGTATTTGTATATTTTTTCTCATATTTCTGCCACAGGCTGCTTTCAATGTGGGGTCAGGCTCTTCCTACTCTGCTTCTTCTTTTTTATTCATTCCCTGTCTCTTCACCTATCAGTGTTTACAATTGTGCTCCTATTATAAATTCATGTAGAGCTTTATATGTGAGAGGCTGATTCTCTTTGAGCTCACAGTCCTCGCACCTGCCTTTGGCTCCTGGCACCATACGGGTGTAAGCAGCGTAATTAATTCAACGCAAGTGTAATTCCTGGCATATTTTCTCTTTCTTGAGCTCCTTTCTCCTCATTTTCTTTTTCTTACAATATGCCTCTCATATCTCTTTCCTTCCCATGGTTTGTAATGAAGCCCCCACGAGGCCGCTCAATTTGCTGCAGATCCTGTTTCTTAGGTCTGACACTACATGCAAATGGCTGTTGAGCTGCTGCTCTCACTGTGTTCTTTACACCTCTCTTCCTTTGCTTTTCTCAAGGCTCCTTGAACCTTCAGATCTTCTTTTCTTCAATCTACACTTCTTGTGAGCATATGTTAGGTGAAAAAAAGTCCTACCTCGGCTCAGACAGCAGCAGGGAAACACTTTTAAAATTGCCCATCAGCCAAATGCAAATTGCCTTCGATTAGCCCAGCATTGGTAGTAGCAGGCAGTAATCTGAGGTAATTTGAGAACGGCCAGCCTCACACAGATATCGACCCCCAGGTCTGATTTAAAGATTTGTCTGATACACACACGTGAATGCATACAATTTGCATACATACAAACCATTTGATGCATTGTATTATTAATGAATCGAGCCACCCACTTTGCCTCAGTCCGCCTCACTAACTACTACACACAAATGCCTCACACGCAGACAGACTCTCATTCATACATATGAGAGCTGCCAGTACAGATCTGCTGACTAATTGCGATGACATGCAAATGTTGATGTGAACTTGGCCTCCTGCTGTCGAGCATGTGATGCGTGCGTTCTGCAGGTTCCTGTTCTTTAGGATGAGTTCCAGGTCCCTGCGGAAAAGTGCTGAATATAACATGACATTTTCAACCAGGTCATCTGCAGATTCCTCTGGACTTCTTCCACTGCATGTCTTTTCTCTCATTTCTTTCTCCTGTTTTTATAATTTAAGTATCACACTCAAGGCTTTATTCTGTGCCTTTTCTCTCTCTTCCCGTCCTTCTTCTTTCTTCCTTCATTCATGTCTTTGAATTGCTGACAGGTTTATAACTAGCTCTCACCACAGTTTGACAGATGACGGTCGTATTTTGATTCTGAAAGTTCACAGTGTCTATTATATTCTAGTCAGTACCTAATGTCTGTTGTCTGTATTGATTTGTGATCTGGCCTCGACGGGAGATGAAACACCCCAGAACATTATTAAAATGGACATAGCAAGGTGCAGCGTATGTTTAAGCGTGTGTATGTGTGTGCACTCATAGTTTTTCACTGTTTTCAGTCCACTAACTGGTGTCATTTGACTCCCTCATGTCAACATGTTCAACTTTTTTTCTGATTTGTTGTTCTACATTCCCTCAGTGAGTTTTGCAGCCTTGAATCCACACGGCTTCTCAACCTCAGTGGGTGTAAATGTGTTTGAATCGCACCGTTAGGCAGCAGCTTCTCTAGTGTCTCTGTATGTGTGTATGTGAGTGTAAGTTGGTACAAGACTGTCTCTGACATCGTACATGTTCAACCCATCTTTCATGCATTGTGATCTTAGCCAGGGAACTCCATCAGTTCACCCAGAGGGGTGAATAAGTAACACTCTGCTAAAAGCTCCCTGGGGCAACTATATGCACGCACACACGCGCACACACACTCACACACACACACTTACATGCATTTGCACTTGTTCATACACTCACTCTTACATAGGTTTGAATCATGGAGCTAATCCACTGAGTATATGTGGAGAACAGTATCATGCAGGAAGGCAACCACACATTTTACATGGTGTTTCACATTTCCGCAAAATTACTCATAGATTTTCTCTCAATGGTGAAAGCTGTGAGACAGCCAAAGTGTCAAAGTTCACACATAGGAGGGCTTTGGGGACCAAGCACCTGTTTATGAAATGAAGGTTAAGCAGGGCTAGTCAAGATTCTTACGTGTGTAATTGCACATATCGATTTCTTTACAGAGACTACTCTGATGCTATCACACACCGTCTGTGTAATAGAAGAAGTGTGTCATTGTTTTCCCTTGGGTAGTAATTTGGATAATGTTTGACAGAAATCCAAAATGGCTGCCATGGTTAAATTACACAGGTAGAGGCTGTTTAATAGAAATTATGGTGAGGAGTCTCTTTGTTCAGCTCGGAGGATTTTGAGACAGTTGCTTTGGCTCATTTTTACCTTTATTCCAAAATGTAGCACTTATTTTTTCCATTCCTTGAGGAGGTACAATTCATAAAATGCTTATGTAATGTGTATTCAAATTTTATACTTTAAACTGAGCAAGTTTTTTAGACGAGTGTTATTTGCAATAAAAGCAGATGATACTTACTGAGAGTACAGCCTGTCCTAGTTGAGAGACACTGCAGTTTTTGTGATATGTTGCAGAACTGATACAGTACTTTGCAGTCATTTTAGTGACATGAAGTGCCAACAGTGCATCTGTCTCCAGGGACACCGATGCCACTGATCAGCAACCCAACCTACACTAAACCTCTGCCGATGCTTTCTGTTTCCGATGGACTAAAAGTGATGCACTTCGCTTAAGTGTCCTGGAGTGAAGTTTTTAGCGACGCAATGATTAAACCATGAAGGAACGCTGCCGCCACAAACTACTGAGGGAAAAAGGAGGGTGGACTCTCATTTTAAAAGGATTTGAGCAAGAAATAACCTGAGTATCTGGGTCAGGGTAGAATCAGTGGACGGAGGGCTGAGATCCGCAGTGATTTAAACTCTGCTTTGAGACTGTATGAGTGTACATGTGTGAGTGGAGGGGATTTAGGTCCTCTGAATGACTCACACATTAAACGGTAAGTGGCTATAGTGACACTGTTAGTGACACTGGTGGTGAATCACAATGTGTGCTTAGTTAATTGGCACATTTTGTTCATATTTTTGTAGCAATACATTACATATGATGTGTGTGTGTGTATGTGAGCAAAAGATGGTCACCTCTTACAGGTGTATAAATTCAAAATCAGAAATTTACAGTTTTGTGTCTCTGCAGTTTAGGTGCTTAAAAGGCCTTAAAACCACATTTTTAATAGTTATTACTAATTAGTATTGAGCTGTGAGTTATTGACTATGTGGTTTGCCTAATTAATCCATCAAGGACAGTTGACTAAAGCTGAGAGCAGCATGTACAAAAGGCTGCATGCAGCTATAAAAAGGAGGAGATGGACCCTTGCTGGTTCACACACTTCTGTCAGTTTGGCCATCCAGCTGTCCCTTATAGGGAATACCAGTACTATCTTTATCCCCATCCTCTTAGCTACAGCATCAATTATTCCCATGTAGGCATTGCTTTGTCAGGGAACTTCCTCTGTCACCGAAATCCAAGTCAGAGGTTTTCTGCCTCCGAGGTTTTATGTGCTGTCATGTGGGTTTTTTTCCAGTACGTCTTCCTTCATCGTTCCTCTCAGTGTGTTATCTCGAGCTCTTGCTGCCTTATTGTCTGTTTTCCAGTCTCTTCCCTGTTGTCACTTCAAAAGGCTGCTAATGCTCACTTTAGAGGCAGCAAGTCCTGTGCGTCAGGCAGGGCGACGTAGAATGACAGCTATGCTTAGCCCCGTCTCCTGGGAACAAGTTTTCAGAGAGGCGGTATGAATGAGAGAGGATGCAATGTAAGGTGTAGAGGAGGCAGGTATTGTTGCTGAGCCAAACAGAAAAGTTGAGCTTATTTAGACAAGAAAGCCAACAGAGAGAGAAAACACATTTATATTTACATCAGTTAACCTTTCTGTTCCATTTCATTCTTTACATAAACATGAGTCTTTTTCATTGTGAATGTAACAAAATAACCATGTCTCACTTTAACTGCCTATCGATGGCCTCCAGAATCTGAGAATCATGCTCCCCCAGACTAGCATCTCATTTTCGCGTCTTAATTTCCCTCCTCTGCCACCTAATATCCCTCTCCTCCTCGTCTCCTTTCACTCCCAGCCTCAAGTATAGCATAATTGCATTTTCCAGGCCTGATTTCCATGCTAAATATGCATCCTTCCATCTGCTGGAGAGCCAGCAGCCCAAGTCTACATCGTTCTGGTTATCACTGTGCAACAGGCCCTCACACCCTAACTATACAACTACCAGTGTCATAATTACCCACAGTTACCACATCCTGCTCTGCTAACTTCCAAAAGGGATTAACACTATTTTTTCCTGAGTGATTTCTTATATAGAAAAAAGGCAGGTGGTCTGTTTGTGGACCAATCTGTTCATTACTTCTTCATTATTCGCCCATTTATTTACAGTCTTTGTCCTGCAGTATGTTTAGCTCATTAGCTTTTAAAGCTATTGACCCACACTTTCTTTGACTGCGCCCCCCACCGTGGCCATATATAATGAGCCTACAAGCAGCAGGACCTGGGTAATGAATAACGAATGGTGTACTTTAATGGTGGGTTACACTTTCTACAGGCACTTTGGCCTGAGGTAGAGTGTGACTGTTACCAGGAAGCTGCTCTTATAATTATGAGACGCCCATACATAACTGCCACTCTGCTATTGTAGATCACAATACTGAACAATTGCAGCTGCTGCCCACATGCCCCCATTCTGTTTCTATACTGCTTTTCCTGGAAACTCCTTTCCCTATAATGCTATATTATACCATGTCACGTAGTTTGATTTCTAGTTGATTGCTAGCTCAGACACTTATCAACCTTAAAAGAGTGACAGTTTTAGCGGCACTATAGTCTTCAGACATCTGGTGTTGCCTTTCAGAATGAGCCATTAAGTAAATCTTACCTGCAAAGCATTCGTTCTCACCGTCTGAGAAGAAATGCAGATATTGACTCTGAAGAATCCCTGATGTGGGTGGCTGGTCAAACAGTATATTCACTGGTAGCATTGGTGTGTTGATATCCTGTCAGTTCTTTGCCTTGGTTGTCAAAATAGTGGCATTAGGATGGTTTTCATCCTAAGCCTCTATTAAAGAACTTATCAAGAGTTGGTCCCGCTGGCCTGGAGGCTGCTGCAGAGCTCCTGCTCACTAAGCAAACCTGGAGTTTGTGATAACATGCACACACACACACACACACACACACACACACACACACATACACATACTTATGCTCTCTTTCTATGGCATAGCTACTCTCAACAAAGGTTCTTTTTCAAGGGCAAAATCACTTCAGCAGCCTATTTTTTAAGATCTCTGAGCTGCAATCAACCCTAGCGGCAGTCACACTCACACAGTCAAAATAATTTTTTTTTAAAAAAATGGTACGTTATTTAAGTTTCATATCATCCATGAATATTCAATCCTCTCCTTGTTGTGGCAAAAAGTGAGTTGTTTATACATGTGGCACCGCTTTGATATTAATAATTTAAACGGTGCTGAAATATATACAGGGGATTTAGCTTCTAACGTGATTTGAAGTTGCAGATTTTTTTTTAACACCAAGTACAGTTTTAACCAACTCAGGATAAACTTTGCTCTAGTTGCAGATTAATTCAACAAAGAGTCAGTACTTAACCCAAATGGCATCTTGATACACAGAATTCCATTCAAACTGTATACTACATAGCATTTGTATTTTATTTGTGAGTTTCACAGATGCAAATTAAGACTTTTTTAATCATCTTAAAATAAAGTTGGGGGAAAAAAGCCTAAGGCACACTTGAGGAATGCTTTTAGCAAAGACGAGTGAGTGAATGAGAGTTAAAAATATTGCGAAAGGGGCTTGTTAACTCAGTGGTGTTAAAGAAAACCAGTCATTTTTAGCTAAAATGGGAAATCTGAAAGCTCACCTTTCACAGGTGCCTTTGAGTAATATCTGAACAATAGAGAAAATTCTCCCAAGATGATCAGAATGTCAGCACCCTCTCCCCTGACTATTTGATGATCAAAGTAGAACTTACATAAACTGTCATGACATCCCTTGTGAAATCTGTGCCTTATGAATGTTGGCTCATCCCTATCTAGGATGATTAGTCACACTGATGAGTTTCCCATAGATTATATGAAAAGACGCTATCATGCTTAACTGATGTTTGATCCACTTAGTGTGGAAAAAGTTATGGATATAATTACCAAGATGAGAAATTCAGCAGCAGACGATGATGAGATGTGTTCATCTTGGTAAGGTCTCTCCTCCAGCTGTTCACAGAAAATGACTCATGGGGAGGTTATTACAAATAAGCTATCAAATCAGCAAAAAATAAACACAGGAAATGCAAATGTGCATTTTCATTCCTTTTCCCATTCCATATGGTCTCATTAAAATGCACACAGGTGAACTAATATGCTGCATATTTACAAATACTTATGCATTGTTTCACTTTCTTTAGATGAGCAGCAAGCGCTCCAGCAGTTTCCGACGAGCCATCGCCAATGGCCGCCGCACACTGCAGAGGGAGATCCTGCTGGACGAAACGGGGCTGGGCCTATACAAACGATTCGTTCGTTATGTGGCCTATGAGATCTTGCCCTGTGAGACAGACAGACGCTGGTACTTCCACCAAAACCGCCTGTGTCCCCCGCCTGTCTTCATCGCTGTCGTCACCATCGTACAGGTAGAGTCATGACTACGTAACACTAACCCTCAACACAGACTTCAGACTGTTCTCTTGGTTTAGTTGTCTCCTCGGATCCACTGAGATGGTTTTTTGCCTCTGATCACACGCCTTTAGTGTGAGCTCAGTCTGAGCTGGTAACCCATTTGGGAGCCGGGACTTAGTTGGTGAATTTAATGCCATTTCACCGAGCTGAAACCCTCAGTGAGACTGCATGAAGGGATTTTTTTTTTTTTCCACACACCAATTTTCAGAAACCAGGTCAGTGAGCACCCTGGCCAACACAGTGGCATTAATTAATCTATTATGTTCATCCGTTTTTTAAAACAAAAAAAACAAAAAAAAAGGGGGAAAAAAACGCTAACATGAAAGCTCTCATAAACCACAGCTGAATGGTTTGGAATTAAGTTGCAAAAATAACCAACAGCTTCTTAACAAAACTTCATTTGCTCAAAATCATCATAATTCTGAGGGAAAAAGAAGCCAAGTGCTCTTATAATAATGTGTGTGTGAATAGTCTGTAATGACAATGAAGAAGAGATAATAATGGTTCACATCCATTTTAATTCAAAAAGACAATGAGTCATTATTCTATGAAGAGAAATTAATGGAGTTGAACCAGATGTGGCAGTTTTTTTCTACAGGCACTTATTGTCTCCACCAGTCTAATAATCATCAGCTGAAGAATACAGAAAATGAAAACGTCATGTGTCTTTCTCAAACGTGATCATCTTTGTTTGCTGTGAGAGACTGATTGTAACAGGTTTGACGTTGTAAAATGACAGTCTTATGTCATTTCTGTGTCTCTGGTGCAGATTATTGTATTCATGTGCTATGGCATCATGTTAAACAAATGGGTTCTGCAGACCTATCAGCCAGACTTCATGAAGAGCCCCTTGGTCTACCATCCCGGCCACCGCGCACAAGTCTGGCGCTTCTTCAGCTACATGTTTATGCATGTTGGGTATGTTCATTGACCAAAGCTCACCACATGTTCATTTATGCATGTCTGTTTTTTTCTACTTTTTAAACTGGAATAGTTGCAGAAAATGTTTGCATTAGAATTTAAGCCTTGGCTTTAATCTTGTGTATTGAAACCTATTGTGTTTATTCATATGCACTGTATTTAAAAAAAAACCCAAAACAAAACAAAAAAGCTTCAATGTAGAATTGTAAGAGGAAACAAACAATGATGCATGAAGCTTTGTCTTTGTGTGTTCTCTCTCTCTCTGTGTGTGTAGTTTGGAGCAGCTTGGATTCAATGCTTTACTACAGTTGATGATTGGCGTTCCTTTGGAAATGGTCCACGGTATCTTACGAATAAGTCTGCTTTACATGGCAGGGGTGCTAGCTGGTAAGTAACTTTGAAAAGTTGCTGTGTTATATTTTAAACTGTACAGTGATGTGGCAGAAACAGACTAAAACATATGAGTCATCCACTCTTTATTCTCTTTTTAAAACAAGGCCATACAGAAAGCTCTCTTTTATTGTCTGTTCTGCACGTTGTTTGTCTGCACAGTCTGCAGAATCAGCACTGACCTAGTTTGTTTTGTTTCATTACTGTTTTAACATCTATTACAGACCAAAATCCTTTGTTTTTTTTTTTTTGTCTGATCATCATTTATCAAACCACGCATCACGTTTCAGCTCAGGAGCCAATCTTAGCATAAACCACAGGTCGTCACTTAACTGCCTTTGTGAGAGCATTATGCTCAAGCTGACATTTGTGAGTGGCCTGTTTGATCATTTTCGATGAACTTGATCTGGCTGGTGGCCCGACACTTTGATAAATGCAGGCCGCTGAGCTCAACGAAGTCAAGTGAGTCACGGTGCCCAGAGGTCAGGCCACAGCACTCAAGGCTTTGTTGACAAGAAACCTCATTAACTTTCATCCTCCTCCAATCCTCCTCCGAGAACACTGAAAATGTTAAATCCACGCTGATTGCGGGACATGGTCTCATACCGCAGTTTTGCTGTTAATGCTTATTTGTGGAAATCACATTAACACTGTTGCGTAAACCTCTTTTATTTTTCATCTTCACTGGCAACATTTCCTGCTTTTGGATTTCTTGCTTTACCATTATTTGATTGCTGTCAAGTCTTGGTGTCTAATGCATACTGAGCCACAGTCATTGGTTTTCAGCAGCCTGATTTTTGTCTGTATGACTAAAAATTCAGGATCTTTATGAGTGCATTTTCCTGTCCTCTGTGTGTTCATAGCACAATAGAGATGGAGCGATAACAAATCTGAAAGTGGACCTTCACTGTCCCATCTGCTGGCACTCACACACTTTTAACTCTCATGAATTATTGTGGCTTTGATTTATTTTTGCAACGATGACAGAGTGAGAGCGAGCAAGCAAGCAAGCATGGGACTTAGCGGAGGAAAAGTGGGAGAGTAATGCACAGTCTCTCTCTGGGGAATTAGCTTAAGTGCCGTTTGAGATGTTGTTTGGAGATTTAAGTTGCAGCCTGAAACGAGAAGTAGGAGAAAGCAGCAAGAAGATCGCACAGTACACAGAGACATTTGGTACCATCTGAAGTTATGTTAGAGTGAACTTTGTAAGAAAAAAAAACACAGAAAACATGAATCAGAATGTGGTTAATTTAGGTTTTTAGAGCGCACGCTGGATTAAATTTTTTAGTTTTGTCGTTTCCAATCAGGCGTCAAGACAAAGAATAAAAACATTATTTATGATTCTGGTTGATGGAGTTAAAAATGAAGATAACCATGGGTGGTACACATGAATTAAAGTGTAAGTAATTCTGAGTGTGTTTGGAGTTTTGAGTAAGTGATAGGGGTCACAGGGTTCATGACAGGATAAAAGCTTTCTCAGCTGGGAGTAGAAAGACAGCGTTTCTGCTTCCAGGTGAGAGGCCGGAGGGAAGCCGCCTCCTGGGATTTCAGCACAGCCAGAGCGGTTTAAAACACTCTCAGACTGCCTGATGCTTTTTCAGGTTCTTTTTTTTTTTTTAATATTCTATTTCTTCTTCAAACCTTTAATACAACTTTCATACCAAGTTTTTATTTAGCATCATGAATTCATCTTAAGAGGGTTAAAAGATCATAGTTTGTTTCATGTATTAACCCTAAAACCCTTTACCTCAATCCCTTCAATGTATTAAATAGTACCGTGACAACGGAAAGAAAATACTTTATCGCGTTGTTTTACATTTCCATGTTTAAGACATCTTTCCATCACTTGTAAAGTATCTCTAGATTTTTTTTTTTTTTCAGTGTACATAACAGACCAAACAGGGAAAATGTCACAGATAGGTGCAGTGATAGAGATATCTGGCTTGTGTAGGATCAATCTGTTTGTTCTTGTGCCTCCTTTAAGCAGCCATCCATTCCCTCCTTTCCGTGTTCTACTGAATATGTATGCCTGTATTTGTGCATACAGGCTTTGATTTTGTTCAAACTTTAGCTCTTTGTGATACTACATTGCGGTTTTTTTTTTGTTTTTTTTTACCATATTCCTTCACTCTTGATAAATATATGATTGCTTGTGGATGCAAGAAATTGCCCGGTGCTTTAGATTTACTCAGTGAAAAATTCTCTTTTTTTTTTTTTTTCTCTCTTCCGTTTTGGCGCCCCTGGCTGTCTCATGTTTATATTCATGCAGCCTGATTCTGGCTCATGAGTTCAATCATGTTGGATGTCGCTATCAGCTTGCGCATGCATGTAGCTTGTTATTTTTGTAGGCCAGTGAAGTTTTCAGCTTATAGCTTCACTCCGTGGGTGTATTTACTGACGTGCTACAGGTATTGTACTTTTTTGTTTGGGCTTTAACAGACCAAGAGAATTTGTTCAGCAAAGGTTTTCTTTCAGAGTTTATTTCAGTGTTACAAATCCTGAGTAAAAAAATCGATTCTTACAGATGTATATGTCTCAGTAGTTACTTTCCCATGACCATCTTAAAACAATACAGCAGCTCTGCATTTTATGGGAAATCGGAAATAATTTCACCTTTTTTAACTGGATCTGGATGGACTCATCTTCCAGTGACCCATTTACCTTGGTCTTGTGTTATAGTGCATCCTCTGAAAATAAAGTGTGACATTTTGTCCTTGGAGGTGTACTGACAAAAGAAATATTTCTGTGGTTATTTTTGATACTGCAGCTCAAACTTCGCTTTTGTTCTTTTGCCCTTTTCATCCTCACGAACACCCTTAATGGCTCCACCGCACGAACATCAGTCAGAAATATGAATCAGACGTTCTGTGTCAGAGTCATGTTTTTGGCATTCCACGTTAAAGGGATAGTTCGGGACATTTGACATGAATCTGTATTTCACCCCCTTCATCAGTGTCGTACATCCACACTGACTTACCCCCAACAGTGTCCTGTGAGCCCAGTTCTGGTCCGGTTTTGGTTGAAACGAAAGTAGTCCGGCTAGTTTGCAGGGGGTCACTAAAATAAAACGTTTTCTTCCAAAAACAGCATGTGTTCAAAAGAGTGATTTATTTGCATCACAAACCAATGTCCACGAAAAGTCACACCTCGTAATCACTTGGCCCTACTTTCTCTCTCTTCGTATTTCTGTGCGCTGCCCCAAGATGACACTAGTCTACCTGTTTCACTGCTGAAAAAAGTTGTTGACTAATACACAGCAGTCAGCAGCATGACAGCGCACTGATGGTAAATGAGAGAAAGTAGGACCAAGTGATTACAATGTGTGACTTTTCATGGACATTGGTTTGTGATGCAAATAAATCACTCTTTTGAACACGTGCTGTTTTTAGAAGGAAAAGGTTTTATTTTAGTGACTCCCGCAAACTTGCCGGACTCCTTTCGTTTCGACCAAAACCGGACCATAACTGGGCTCACAGGACACTGTTGGGGGTTAGTCAGTGTGGATGTACTACACTGATGATGAAATACAGACTCATGTCAAAAATACACAACTATCCGTTTAAGGGAAACCTCCTTAAATCTCCTTTTTTTACCTTCTAGTCTCTTTCCCTCAGGCCAGAAGATCCTTCAGTTTCCTCGTTTGCTTTAGGACATCAACAGGTGCCAGAACACCATGTTTTTTCTCGTAGCTCTGGATCAACCTCAGGGTGTCTACCTCCTCTTACACTTTACACTGAAGATGATCCAAATCCTGCCTGCTGCCTTTCATAACAGCAAACCTCAGTCTGCGGCATCACTATGTTCAAATCGACTTTAGATACCAGCACATCGATGAGGATTTTATATCAGTCTACTGCACTGTGATTTTTTTCTTCTGTGGTTTGGTTCCTGCCAATTCTATTCTGCCAGGCTCAATGTTATAAAAGACCCAGCCTAACACATTTGCTTTGAATCATCTGATTTTTGGTGAAATATTAGCAGATTGTAGTTGAGGGAAAAAAAAATCTCTTACTGTAGTGTGAAAGACAGCTCATGATGTCACATTCAGTTGTGAAAAAAAACACTATAATCAAGCTTGAAAAAAAGACACCCATGATCCGTTTTCAGAGGCAACAAAATATGCTGAACAAGAATCTTCAGCGGTGTACGCCACATTTGAAGGATGCATTTTTCAGATCATCTTTCTCCCGTGTGTATGTATTTTTCGTTTGGCAGTTGCATTAAAACGTCATAAATGAACAAAAAAAAAACCTCATGATTGGATTAGTTTTGGATCATTTATTTATTTATTGTTTAATAGGGACAAAAATATAGACTTAAAATATTCACTGAGCAGAATAATGCAGCCAATTATGCAATTTCATTTGCAGTGCTTGTCCCCAGATGGCTGTTTCTGAAAACATAAACAGACATAGCTCAATGAAAAAGCAATAAAAATGCAATGAAAAACAAATAGGAAAGCAGAAGGATAATGAGTTGACCATAAAAACTGAAAGAAAAAGATCTTATCACCCCTATTTGGTTATTTTACAGAAAAGATTATTCACATAGACTTAAAATGGCTCCAGTACCACTCCTTCTCTCATTGCCCCTGCCCAGGTGCCCTTGAGCAAGGCCCTTCAAATGTTTAGCTGCGAGAATATAATCAGGAGTCCTCCTCTGAGAAATACTTTCCTGAATACAAAAGGCTTACAGATCTGATAGTTACATTTGAGTAAATGAACTAGAAACCCAGAGAGGTTTGACAGTGTCACACTGGGAGTATGTGAACAGTCACGTGACGGCTTCAGCCTATGGAGCCTGTGCTTTGAATTATGCTGTAGGATTTTTAAGCTCCACATGTCCAGGAGCCTGTTTAACAGAATAAACTGTTGAATGTAATAAACTACATTAGAAAGCGCTGTTTATTGGTGTCCTCAGTCGAGAGGACGAGGAGGAGGCGTGGTGCGCCTTGATGTCATTTCAGGCCTGTTGGGAAATTGTAATGCAAATGTGATAAATGGCTGCATGTCAGTATAACCTCATTGTTGCAAGCTAGTTGATGGTATCATTATGTTAGGTGTAATGTTTAATCTTTCGGCTGTTTGTGATTTTCACAGGCATCATGCAGGGCTGTGGTGGTGTCGGTTTTCTGTCGTGGTCTTCTTGAGAGTCGCTCATTGTCAGTCCTAATTTAGCCTGATGGTTGTTTCTGCCTCCTACCTCCTTAATAAAAGCCTATTCACGCCTTAAATGGCTACAAGACCTTAGGCATATTCTTCGCTTGGGCCTGTGTACATGTAATGCCTTTTCCTCAGTCCTATTACCGTATATAATTGAGTGATGCTTGGAGAATGGAACTGCACATATTTAGGCAGGGTAAATACCTGCTGCCAGGGAATGGGAGGCTTTGGTGCTCAACCAAGAATGACTTTGTCCATCATCCATTTAGCTGATGTTTGGCAGAGTCATGCAAACAGAAAGATAATGTATGCCATGAAAATCCCAAATTACAAAATCAACTTTGAGATAGAATCTACAAGATTAAAATCAATACGTTTAATTGAGCTACTCCAAATGACAAATATAGGACTTTACTAATTACTGTACTGATGCTGATGCTTTCCATTTGGCAACAGATTGCTTTAATAAAATCTCTTGCCGATATGATGTAGAAGTAAGATTTTGTCTAATATAATCTTGGCGTGACCTTATGATATGATGGAGTGTGAAAGATCTTCCAACTGCATCTCATGCTTTTTTTTTTTTCTTTCAACCCAGTCTCACAGAAGCTACATTTATATGGAGCTAAATTGTATTTAAACACTTTTACGGGGCCTTGCTTCAAATGCAGAATTGTAGCATAAAGACATCATACAAATTATTTCCTTGTCTCAATGAAGTAAAATTAAAATGTGCTCCCACCCCAATGCCAAATATTAATGAGTCAACACTTATAAAAAGATGGTGATTACAATTTTGATTAATCAGTTGATTATGTGTGCACATTCCTAATATATAGGTTAATATGGAGTAGAATTAGGAGAAACAAACAGAATAAATGGAATACAAACATAATAGTCACACAAACATACAAAATGTCATGTTTTTGCTGCAGTAGAATGGGCTGCTTATTTCTGCAAAAGTAGAGGAAATCTACTATATTGTACCAACAGGTTTTTACATTCTGAACCAGATTCCTCTTTGTCTTTTTCTCTGTTTATTTTTCTGTCATTTCATTGTCAGTCCCTAGATACAGGCAGTATTTGTTTTATCTAGTCTACACTTTTAAGTAAAAGGCTGATGTTGTAAATTGGTTTTGGTGGTTGAAAACAAATGTTTGTGAACTAGCCATGGCCTAATAATTATTTTTATGGCTAATATTGGTTCTGATTATTGATAATCAAGGAGAACAATGACTGATATTTGAAAATTTTTTATAATATCTTGCAGTCAATATGAAACACAGCAGAGAACAACAAAAAAGTGGCATTGACTGACTGTCAGTTCAATAATATTTCTCATATTGAATTAGTGGACGTATGAATAAGTAAATAAATGCTCTTTTTTCAGGGATTTTGGGGTTGATTGGCTATTTCTCATAATGTTAGATGAATCAATGCTGCCTTTTTTAAATGTATTAAATTAAAAAAAAAATAAGATCTGTTAATTAGTTGGTCTCTACCCGCTGTAACAACTTGAGTAACATTTTTACTACATATAAATTCAGTTAATTATCAGAATATAGGTATTTTGTTGGAGTAAATCTAACAATACAAATTTGACATCACCCTTCAGTCACATATAACTGTAATTTCAAAGAGATATGGTTGCTGCTTTGCTTCAAATGCTTATTGTACTTGTTCATTTTTGGCAGCATTATGAGAAGCTTTGATGAAAAATAGTACAGACAATACTTGAAATATTATTAAAAAAATATATATGAAAAGGGTCAACACGGTGCCTAATAAAGTAGCTGACTGCAAGCAGACAAGCGTGGGATTTTAAGGGGAAGTGGGAGTGTTTTTCCTGGAGCAAAAGTTGAGTCAGATAAAGCAACGCTGCCACGCCTTCACACCGCATCAGCAGCATCAGAACCCAAACGCAGTTAATGAGGAAGAGATGGAGATAAAAAGACAAGAGAGGGCAGAACAAGAGAGGGAGAGCATCAGGGAACAGAGACAAATCACTGTCGGTGCCAGAGGGGTGTGACTCCATGTCTGATTCTCTGACTTTGGCCCTGACTCACTTTAAGCACTGGTGCAGAGATATTTAACAATGTACGGATTTGATTGGCTCGAGGTGAACCTAGAAACAGCTGTGGAATGTTGGAGGTGTTGTCATGACTGTGCAAGAGCCTTTTCTGTTGTCATCGCCACCCGCATAACAATTCTTTCCCGCCTTCCCTGCGTTTGAGGGCCTCTCCTGGTTGTCGTCGTCAGTATTGTTGGAATGCAAGGTCAGATTGCTTCCCCAGCGTTCATCATATATAACCTATAAGGGTTGAAACCTGGTGTTGCATATAGCGATGAAGCGTCTCATTCCTGTGTTTCTGACGAACTCCCCCTGGTGCTGAGCTGAGCCAAGCACTGAGCAAGCAGGGTGACCTTGGTGCGTTGCAGAGGCTGCCAGTGTGATTATGGTAATTCCCAGCCCCCCCATACCACCCCACAGTGAACTCTTGCTAGGTGACACCAAGCTCACTTCCTCTACAGTCACCCCCTGCAGCCTCGCTGATAACAACAACGAGGATGATGAAATATTCCTAATGTAATGCAGCCCCAGTCGAAGGGATCACATTTGTGTGGAGCGAGCCCACTGTGTTTATGGGCGTCTACTGTATGAAGCCAATCCAGACCCGCAATATTTCTCAGCCAGGCGCTCTGTTGGAGCTGGAGAGCAGGCAATTTCTCTGCTCAGTTTATATTCCATTTACTTTGGTGGTAGGTTTCAAGGTTTTCCGATGAAGAAGCACATCATGTCCCCGCAGCCATCACGGTGGCTGTGTAACCTTGAGCAGAGGAAGCGGTTTCGTGCTTTTTTTTCATGAAGATGTTTGAAGAATTTGAGTAATTCTGATCCAAGGTCAGCTATTGTGCTTGTTAGCTGAAAAGCAGTCATGAGTGATAACCGCTTGAGTCGTGATGAGAATTTATTTTGTTTTATGGGTAGAAAGGGCGATGGAAACCTCAGCAACATTAGGCACAGTTCTAAGTACACTCACACTAATTCTTCCATTTTGTCTTTTTGCATTTCTATTATAGTCCTTTGCCCACACACATACACACATTTGCGCCCACATCAGATATGATTATACTTTCCCATTGACAGTCTCTGCTGTGCTGAGCAGTTTCTTCCTTACAGCTCAGAGGGTGTGAGAAGTGGAGACTATTGATTTTTCCTGATGTCCCACGGGCTCCCATGTAACATAAATATTATCATATTTTTTTTTATCTCATGTGGCAAATCTGGACACTGAATCCATCTCCAAGGAACTCAGGGGTGAGATGTGGTTACAGCACCTTCAAAAAAATGACTTTTATATCTACCTTTTGCCCATTGTAGATGTTGTCGCTTTTGTGTTGTTGCGTTTTGGATTTTCTGTCTGTTTTCTTAAATTTGCTGACAACAGAGGTCAGATTTAATGCCGTTGTGCTTCTGCTTTGGATTCTTTCCACACTGAAGATGTTCCTCTAATGATCAGATTTGACTGCAGTGTGGGAGCACAGGTGTATACTGTTTGGTCGCTTTGAGGATGCTGACAGTTTGGATGGTACTGCACAGTGTGACACCACAGATAAGTAAAACTTCGCAGACTCTGTGTTTCCCTTCACATCATCTAAAGATTCTCATGCCTACCCCGCCACACTTCACCACAGTGCAGGAAGATGGACGAAGATGTTAGATTGGATGAGAACTGATTGCAAGTCATGCTGCTCCATTTGAAGGAAAGCATCTGCGACAAAGAGGATATTTCCCTTATCTTTTCCCTGCCTTGATGACACAGAGGTGTCCATCTTCCTCCCAGGTGGAAAATATCTTTAATAGAGTTCCCCCCATTTCTGACAGCACTATTATGTTGGAAATGGGCCTTTGAAATGGACAGCACTCTATTAAATGACATTTGAAGCTATGAGCTTTTCAAGTAGACTGTAAAGTAGACAAAAGACCATGTGACAGATGGTCTGCCTCCTGCTGAGTCACCCTGACATTTTCCAATCTTTACCCTGGTCACATCCAAACTGCATTTATCGGTCCTGTATGTTTGACACCTTAAGAATCAACGTCTCCTATGATAGTTTTATGCTGGTGCAAAACTGACCTGGCAATAAGTCTATTGCAAAAAATCTGAATGTTCATTTAAGTCATTACATAAAAATCACTGCAGGATGTGTTGGTGCTACTACAGCTTTAGTAAAGAAAAGATGACAGTTCAGGTATGCCAGAATCTTGATGCATTTTGCATTTTAGCATTTGGTGTTACAATTTTGATGCACAGTTTATTTTTCACCTGCACAGCATCCCACTCAGTTCCCATGTTCATCACGTAGTTCATAAAATCTTTCAGTGTTTATGTTATGCAGCAGTTCTGATTGATCTCATCACTGTATCACTGTTCCTTAAGCAATCACTCTCCCACTCTTTCAATTAGTCGCCCTCTCTTCTTATTTGTGCTTAGTAAATAAATCTGATCAGGCATTTCCCCAGTTTATTAGCCAGCCGAGGCGGCCCTGTGACAGCACGACTGCTGACTACAGCACATCTCTGCAGGGCCACAAGATTTAATGCATAAAGGAGAGATCTGTCTGAGGCATGTACATACAAATAGAGCAAGCCCAACCTAAAACAGACCCGAGGTTTCCCCAAGTGATATTGTCCAATGAGCCGAGGCCATTTTTCTTTCAAGTCTAATAGAACTACAAAGGCAACGATCTTATAATGAAACATGTCACCATTTGGGTGGTCTCTGCTTTTACCCTCTAACAACAGCCTTAAGGGAACAAGGGTGCAGTGCTGTGTTGTCAGATTTGCTCTTTCCCGATAATGACCGGATCACCTGAATAAATAAACACTCATTGTCCTTTAATTGTCCTCTCCTGAGTAGATATTGGCTTGGCAACTAAGAAATGCAGCCCAGTGCATATTAAGGGCCCTGTGGCTTTTTTTTTTTAATTTCCAAGAAATCACCTTCTGGTAGACATCTTTACAAACGAACAGCTAGGTAATATGTGATTGTGTTTTTTGTACCTTGGATATATGTGATGAAGGCTTGTCGAAAACCTCAGAGAAATCGATACGATTTCATTGTAGTTCATTAAACCTGCTCTAATCAATATTTTTGCTTTGAATGCACAATATTTAATTTGTGCTGCCAGTTGTGATTTGTGATGTTAACCTTTAAAATTGATGAAGAGTATATTCTAGATAATACATATAATTAATATACAGAGCAACTGTGATGTCTTACATTGGTTTCTGAACTGCCAACAGTTTACGATTTGGCCGTCACAATGTTGGCTTTTTGGAGCCAGAAGTGACCATATTTGAACAGAAGGAGCAGAACGATGGGATATGACAGAGGTGCTAGTTTACCAACTCGGTCAAACAGTGAACTTCATTATGCACTGTGTAATTAGGGCATTTTGTGGCCTTGTTTGTAGAACCTGTTAACCATCAATATGGCAGAACCATCAGGAAAAAGTGTGTTTTATCAAATAGAACAGAATCTGGAGCTACCTCTTAGTCATCACCTGAGAAAGTAAATAACAAGTGTTGTCATTAATGGAAGAAAAACTTAAAGATGGACTACATAACATTTTAGAGGTTCCAAATAAAATGGATGAAATCAGAATGACTCCACTGAAGTTCAGTTTAAGTCTATGCCAGTCAGAGCTTTTCAGTGCTGCCCCTAGTGGCCATTAGCTGAGTTACACCTTTAAAATACTTCCAACAGTGGTTTCATAGCATGGTTGCGCAGGATATTTGATGCAAAAGTTAACTTATAACTTAAACAAAGCTATCAAATGACTGTATAACTGAACTACTCGATAAGCTTCTGAGCTTTTACATCAATGCTTTGGGTTTTGAGCCACAAATTTTGCTTTAGTTCACTCACATTGCTTTCACTAAATTATTATTGTCTACAGCTGACAATAAAAAAGGCAGAGAACCCCACTTTATACAATCTGTTCAACACTAAAGGACAAAGCTTATGAGTATAGTAACTGGTGAAAATAATAGAATATTTAGCATCCATTTAATTCCCTTGTGGAGTAATTGGAACAAATGAATGTGAGATGCATATCGACACTTAAATCATACATATTAAAATTTTAATTCAGACACCCACAACCATTTACATGTTTAACACCTTTAATTTGTTCACGAACACCCTGCATTAGCGAACTTCCTCAGGGGTCTGCAGTCTCTTGATAGAATATAAATAGCTGCAGTAATTGTCCACAGCTACACCCCCACTAGACAGCAGACACTGGGTTTCTAAGTATTTGCACAGAGGTCTGATTTGTCATATTTTTCAAGGATTAGAGGAGTTTATTTCATTGTAGCATTTACTTTGCTCTGGTTCAGTTTCCACTGGAGTGGCTATAGAGAGGCAATGCCTAAGGCACTGTCAAACTCTTGCCTCAGATCAGCTTACCATCCCTTGTCTGCACCTTATCCCAGAGAGACTGAAACATACAAAGTTGACCCATAGCTTAAGGGCACCCTGGAGTAACCGTAATGGTGTGGCAAGTTTAGTTTGACAGCAGCTCTGTTCTCTGAGCTGCAGTGGGGATTATACTGCAGTAGATGTAGAGTATAGCCCTGAGTGTGTAGTTGACCTATACTCTGGACAAAGTTCATCATTTTAACTGTCCACACCGCAGTGCACTTGTGGATGTTGCAAGCTCACAAAAAAGATTTGAGGGTGCCAATGATGGCTTCAGGTTGGCAACAATAAATAATCTGTGCATAAGATGGAAAGTGTCAGCTCTGCACTGAAATAATCGTACACCTCACGTCTCAGCTGCTGCAGAGTGCAAGGATCCTAAATCTTAAATCCCCCTAAGCAGGAGAACCCACATGACAGGCCTGTTTAATATTCATACTGTATTTTGGAGCAAAGCACCAAAGCAAAGGGAGCAGGAGGAGAGAGCAGTTTGTTTCCTCCCTGTGGATCTCATCACTTCCTTGGGGTTTTCTCCTCTTCCTCATACACAGATGGTGGTGTCACATCCCTGACGAAGAGGTAGCCTGATCTACTGTTAAATATTGTCATATTATCAGCAAACACAGCACTACATGTCTCCTAAAGATGCTTTATCAATGTCAAAATGTATTCCACATACTTCAAAAGGCTTGTCATTTTTATTATAGTCTGTATGTAAAGTGGACATAGTGAAACATCACAACACTCATTGGTTTGCATTGGAAACGGTGTAAACCCCTGAGGGATGGCACCATCTTTTCTGCTCCAAATAATAAGTTTGCTGTGATTCCTGTCACACTCTGGAAACTCATCCTGTTAGCTTGACTGAAAACATTGGAAATACTCTGTCTCTCTGCTATCTATCTACCTACACAATTCTGTGCTTTACTTCAGTGACATGTTAAGTCAACACCCATACCAGAGTTAGAATAATATTAGCAGAGCAAGTACACCAAAGGGTGCCACTGGCATACATAGTGTTTTGGAATGTGATTGGCATCAGTTAGATGTGACTATAAACCTGTTATGATCATTTTACTTTGCTAAAACAGCAAAAGATTCACCAAATGTGCACAATCCAGGTGCAAAGCAAAAACTGTCATTTATAGTCATAAAAAAACAAGAGTCTGCATGCTGTTTGGCTGTGAGTGGGTAATTTCACTCTCTATTTAACTCTTTTTAACACATTTTCTTGTGGTAGTAATACAAGTATCCAAGAGAATAACAGCCATTTTCAGAGAAATGGCTGTTGGTCAGCAGCAGGAAAAAAAGACACAAGTGTGATTACAGTTTTGTGAAACCCCAGACACTCCAGACAGGAAGAATTAGAAGTGGCATCCTCTTACGACATAATATAATGGTCATCTCTTTAAAAAAGAATCCAGTTAATAATAGATTTGTAGTTGCCACAAAAACAAACAAAAAAAAAAAACTACCATCTTTAAACCGTGTGTGTGTGTGTGTGTGTGTGTGTGTGTGTGTGTGTGTGTGTGTGTTGTTTTGGATTATAGCAATAACTATGTGAAGGAGAAAGGTGTCTATATATGCACATACGTTAAATATTTAATAATTAAACAATGTGTTTGGCCTAAAAATTGCAAACGTTAAAAGGTGGTGTCTTTCATGACTTTATCAATATTCTATCAATATCGCTTCCCACTATATAAAATTCATAAAAGTAACAAAGGAACTACAGGAAAATTTGGAAACTCTGCAGAAAAAGTACAAGAGAAACTCAGACGCTGCTGCTGCTGCTGCTGTAGTAGCTCCACTTCAGATTTCCTTTCCCTTTGAAGAGATCAGAGACCACATACTGGATGCTTCACTGTGTAATTACAATTTTGTGGAACTACTAAAAAAGGGACACTGCCAATCTTGTCAAATCTTTAGCTGCAGCACCAACCTTCGTATGCCCCATAAATCCACATCAAGTAAACGCATAGGTGTCAGACTGTGGAGAGATGAATGAGTCAGGCACAGGCTCTGATTACCATCTGTCTTTGCATGATCATCGCTGCCATCGCGGGCTGACAAGGCGTTCTTTAAGACGCTGTTTACTCTGCACGGTCCCACAGTACGCACACACAGAATATGAATGTTACAACATGCATTATAGATCTGAGATCACAACTCCAGCAAACCCCAGCTGTGATTAAAAAGAGGCTGTTTTGTTTTATCAGCCCTCTCCGCTTCCCTTATCAGTTCATTTGCATAATTAACAGAGGCTGACGCTGTCCTCGCAAGCAACTGCCACTGTGATTTCGCCTACTTGGGATTCTGTCCCACTTCAAGGCTTTTTATGCGATGGAGGTGTGCTAAACCGCATTTAGGATTACACCTTCACATACTTATTAAAACAGCAGGCTCTGGAAGTCATTTTCAAAACATTTATTTGGTTGTTTGGCATATGGATTTTTTTGCAAATACAACTCTACGACAACGAGACAACTGCAGATAGTATTTGCATGAGGATTTTTCCTTTAACAACCTTGCTTTGCTGACCTGGCAAACTGTTTTACTGAATGTGTGTTATTTTGTGCAATTGATTCTGTTTTAAAATCGGGGGAGAAAACTTGGAAAGATATCGAGGTAACTGGTGTCATGGTGTTTTCTGCCCTTTTAAACCAGCTTTTGTGTTAAGTCACGACAGCCTCCTGCTTTAGCTAGATTAAGACGCTATTAAATCCACCATAAAAATGCATCAAACACACACATTCATCCAGTACTTCAGAAAAGTCAAATCTCAAATAATGATTACATATATGTCATGCATGGAAGTAACAGTAAAGAACATTACACAGTCATAGTTAATATGTACATAACATAATTATAGGCCTTATTACCTCCGCCAAGGAGGTTATGTTTTTGCCTGGGTTTGTTTGTCTGTTTGTTTGTTTGTTTGTCCGTTCCTTAGTTAGCAACATAACTCAAAACGTTATGAATGGTTTTTCATGAAATTTTCAGGATTTGTTGGCAATGGCACAACGAAGAAATGATGAACTTTTGGGGGTGATCTGGAAGAAATCCTGGATTCTGGATCACTTTGAATTTTTCGCTAACATTGGGGTCAATGGGGCTAAACATTTTGTTTCTCAGTATCTCGGTTAATAATTGACCAAACCTAATGAAATTTTCAGGAAATGTTCGCTCTGAGACAAAGAACAGATGATTAAATTTCAGACGTGATCCGGATCACTGTCTGGATCCAGGAATTTTTTAAAGGATTCTCTATTAGTTATCATTGGCGTTACTGTGGTAAT
>JAPSES010000109.1:12116034-12131800 GCA_029822895.1 Maxillicosta whitleyi
GTTGTACTTGGTGGAGGTCTGCGCTCTCCGAGTGCTTTTCTAGTTCGAACTAGTATCATCATCCCTGGATCTGATGCTGAGGATGCTATTCATATGCTACCACGTCCGCATAAACACAGAGCCCAAAAATAAGATATAAAAATGCTCATTGCTGTTGCTTTCATTCATGTTATGCATCTAATCATCATTTTAGATTTGACTTTTCTGAAGCATTTGAATTTGCTCTTTCAGCAGTTTCCTTATAGTTTTTTTTTTTTTTTTTTAAACTTTCATTCGTAATGATCAGCACAGTTTTCATAGTTCATAATCATGAAATAGGCTGAATAAATGCATGGAAAAACCCAAAAATCATGTTAATTTGCACAGGAGTATCACAGGACCTCTGTTTTTGCTGAAGTGGAGTTAGTAATTTGTGGTGGATTTTTTACTTTCTAAAGTGCAGACATAGTAGATTTACTTAGGATTAAGATAAGAGGTGACCTCTTCTGTAATGTTGTAATTATTCATAACTCAAATAATTCACACCATATCAGAAATTAGCAATAGTGTTAGTAATAGCACCTCAGTAATTGGAAATTTACAAATGTGTGATTTTTATCACAGGTAAAAAAACGCCTTTTTGTATATCTCTTCTAAAGTTAAATCTCAGTCTTCTTGCAGAATTATAGAGGGTTGTTGTGTTTTTTCCAGTTTCAGAAAGGATGCCATTACAAGATTTACATAAGACCTTTACTCTGTACTTGATTTTCAGTATACATGTAGTTACAGCAGTGCTTCTGGATGAATAAATAGGATGAATTTGCTGCACATCCCCAATTGCTCAGATGCCCATGGTACGCATTTTAGAATGTTTATACTCCTTTATCACTGGCGGACGTGACCCCCCGCTTCATTTTCCCTATTAAAAATTGCCTTTTTAAACTGCATATCTGGCTTCCATCCATGCCTTCATATCCCAGATTAGACTTGAATGCAACACGAGGCATCTTTAGTGCACACAAATAGCAAATTATCCTCTTCAGCAAGGTACACTCATAGACCGGATAAAAGAAACACCTGTGTTCTCTTTATGTCTCTTAAATATGGTTCTTTTTTCATTCCAGCATCCTCAAGTAAAATCCAATTAACACGTATTCATTTCCAGCACTTGAATACGTTTTTAAGCCTGTGCAGTTCTGTTAACACCATGGATGGTTTATGTGCTGAGGTGTTTTTATTGTCTATTGTGGATATAAAATATGACATAAAAGGGTGTGTGAAGGTCAGCTGATGTAGCACAGATCCCATGAACTGATTTTTATTTTTGTGCAGATCTTTTGAAAAATGCTCAGAGGAAGGTGACTTGTGTCGCCATGTGATGAGTAATCGGACTCTGACTTCCTTTGTTTTCCCTATCTGCTGTAAAACGCTGTCCTCTGCTCTCTTTCGAAACAACCCCCACACACAAACAAACAAACAAAAAAACAAACAAACAAACACACACATCCTCCTAACTGCATTGCGTGCCTCCCTCCCTCTTTCTTTCCCTTTGTCTTTCCTCTTCTCTTTCACACACTAGTATCTGCAGTTCCTAATCTCTCTCTCTCTCTCTCTCTCTCTCTCTCTCTCTCTCTCTTTCTCTCTCTCTGCAGGCTCGCTGACAGTGTCCATCACCGACATGCGTGCTCCAGTGGTGGGAGGTTCTGGGGGGGTCTACGCACTGTGCTCAGCCCATCTGGCCAACGTTGTTATGGTAACTGCCATCATTAATCGCCTACATTGTTGAAGAAAAAAAAAAAAAGAAGTAAAAGAAAAGGATTTTTAACAGAGACAAAATCTCTCTGTGTGAAGACTGAGACCCAACATGTGGCTTCATAAAGGTTCCAAGTGTAAAGTGTGAATGCTAGTGATGACATTGTGAGAAAATTACGGTACATTGAATTCAACTGCTTCAAACAGGATGTTCTTAAAAGTCATACATTTTACAATTCTATCTTAAGGTGTTGATTATCCTTAAAATTGATCATGTGTCACTCAAAGGTCTTAAAATTTCCACAGACACAATAAATGATATTACAGTTGATTTGGAATTTTTTTGTAAAGAATTAGCATTTTATCTTAACAGAAATGGGAAATGAGGGGTTTGGGCATGAGCTTAGCAGCTTGAACATCAGTAACAGAAACATTAGTCGTAGAAAAATGGAAATGTAACATTAGCCGAATTGAAACATGGTTAAGACTTGTTCAAGACAATAACTATGAGGCTGTTGGAGTATTATTTATGTGAATGTTAGGTCTTAAATTTGATCAAAGACCCCATAATAATAGCTGTTAATGTATAAATTGCTATTCTAAACATGTTTAGAATAGCACATATATGTATGTATCTATGTATGTATATATATATATTTAGCACTATATTCATATGTAACACACAATTTCCCCTGGGATTAATAAAATATTCTTGTTTTGATTAAAAAAACATCTTAAAAAATCATACATTTGGCCTCCTCAAACCATAGATTCTCTGTTAGACTAGATCCTAATTATTCACAAAGCATCTTAAACCTAAAGAGAGCTCCTACAGAGGAAAAACTCTTCAAAGAGTAGAGGACTTCTAAGAGTTTTTTTAAGCAGAGGAGAGAAAATGGTGGACAGATAATGATGCCTGGTTATTTTAATATATACGGCATATTATAATATAACTCCCAACAGAACACCACTGTTTTCAAGACTGTAGGTTGAAGTACATCTTATAATATACAGTTCTATGAAAAAATTGTTTAGCCACTCTGTTATTGTTGCAGGGTGTAAAATGCGCTTATATATTTATTTCTCATTCTGTTTTCTACAGGTAACGAAAGAAAATACAGGGAACATGTGCAAAGTCTTAACAGACACACAGAAAATTAAATGGGTCCTGAAGGTTAATGTTACTATTTAGTTTGATCCCTGACCCCATAATACGAAGCAGCAGAAACAGAAACATCTGACATGTGTTAGATGAAATCTAGAGTAAAGCATCAGAAAATTAAAGTAATAAAACTCATATTGTCTGAACAAAAGGGTTAAAGACGTTACGTACAAAGGGAGGTCACACTAAACACTAGTACTGTTATAGAAGGTTTAGATTTTTTCTCCTGAAACTTGTTTTTCCTGCTGTATATACTTAAGATACATGCAGACTGGACCTTAACAGTTACTGTGAAACGCATATGTGTGGTCATTAGAACTTTACTAAACCAACAAACCTAATGTGGGCCAAGGTCTTTCACACAGTTCTATACTTAACAGAAATAGTCTGCCAGTGTCTTGATAAAGAATACATTTTTCTTATGGCACAGTCCATTATTTCTTAGTGGTAGTATGTCTTAGTATTTTTTAGCAGATCTAAGACCAACTGTGTAGCTCAGTAGTTAACGTCACTGACTGTGGTGTGGAAGGTAGCTGGTTCGAGACCCAGGTGATCCCTTGGGAAAGATACTTTACGCTATACATCCCAAGGGCGCGCAAGCCTCATGCTGGTCCCAAGCCTGGTTTGTGTCAGGGAGGGCATCTGATGTAAAAACCTCTGCCAAATAAACACACAAAGGTGATTCACTGCGGCGACCCCAAAAGGAAAAAGCCGAAAGAAATCATCATCATTTTTTGGCAAAGGCAAGATCATCTCTGCCACCTCCTTTTTTTTATTATTCATCTCTGCCCTTAAATGACTCTTACTCTATGACTCCTCGAATGTTTTAAGGCTTAAGTCACAATGATTGTGAACATAACCCTCTGGTTTTACTGTCCTCTTTTTTTCCTGATCAGCAGATTTCAATTGCCTTTTCTACAGAACCATTACATCGAAGTGATAAATATATTTTTTTTGCTCAAGCATGATGACTGCTGTGAAATATTTTACAGGCAGTGTGAACTCTTACTCATCTGTCAGCAAAATACTATAACGTTTGTTAATATAGTAATACTTTATTTGGAATAACTACCTAGAAAGAGTTTAAGGGGTATTAATAGTATTTTAAAACTTTATGTTCAGTTTTATATTTTCCCGGGGATTACTCCAATATATTGTTCAGATGGAGTTTGGTTTGATAAAGTAAAAGATATTGTTAAATCGGTTGCCTGAGATACCGGTGATAATGATGAAAAACATGCCAAAGAAATAATCATAACTTGTTTTTATTTTCATTTTCTTATAAGGTAAGATACAATATGATATGATAACATAACATAAGACTTTATTTATCCCACTGTGGGGAAATTGCATAGTTAACAGCAGCAACATACACAAGCAAATGTGCAAAAATGAAAATATAAAAAGAAAAATAAGAAATTTGGTGTTTATATGAGTGCTTGTATGAATAAAGAATTACAATTAAAGGTTTACATCACTTTATCGACATAAACAAACCATTACATATCATAGATTTTTTTTAAAGTGACAGTATATAGTATAAAAAAGTAATAATAAAGAGCCATGCATACAGGTCCAATAAGGTCACTAATGTTCAACAGATTATCTTTAAATCATATGTTTAATGATTCATAAGCTGTTAATGGACTACTTGAACTCTCCAAACTCTCTGTAGATACTCAAATAGTCATCCAGTGTCCAATATTGCCTTTCATATTCTTGGACTGTATTGATAAATCAAGTTATATCGAGTTGTAACGAAAACACAGTGATTCATCCCGACATTTGCTGTTTGTGTCTCAAGTTTTTTTTTTTTTTTAATGAAATGTTTTCTACATTCTCGACAAGTCTCGAGGCAGTGTTACATCCGACGAATCACTTTAACTAACGCCACTGTTGAGCGTGGGCAGTTGAGATGCCAGCAGGAATGCAAATCAAAGTACGCTGACAGGCCCAAAGCAGAACGCTGTAACCACGCGCTCAGAGCAGCTAACAGCCACTTTAGTTGCTCTATTACGCCGCTTGATGTCTGCCTTTTTCTTTGTTGTTGGGAAATCCTGAAGGCATGTCTTAGTTCTGCTCTGATATCCAGTCGTCAAGTTTTGTTGTTAGAACGGAATCTTAAAACCTTGTCCAGTTTCAGCCCAGTAAGTTCTCAGCCATCTGTCGACAAGATTCATCATCAGATCTGCTCAGAAGACATTTTCAGGTTCAGTGAAGTCGCAAGTACCGCTGTGAACGTGACTCCCGGGCAGTCACACAGCTACAGCTAAATTTGTCAGAACACAACTTGGGACTCAACATTATGTCTTCTCTTTTAGCCCCTTCTATTTTTTTTATTTTTAAACTCCCCATGTTTCTTAACTGACCTGCAATAACTGTAAGTCTATGGACACGACCTGCCGTGCGTGCATCACATCCCCCCCGATCGTTCTGTATTTCAATGTCAGCAGTCTGATAATAAGATCTGTAGCAGACAAAATGGATTGGATGTCGTCTGATAGAAGATTGCCCCTCTCCCCTTGTGAAAGTAGAGGCATGTCAAAGCAAATTGTCTCCCATCAAAGAACAGAAAAACGGCATCGCTTCCATTGTGATGTTCACCTCTCCCCCTGGTGATGTTACCCATTCATTTGGAGGAATATTCTGACATTGTTAACACCGGCTTACTTTTTTTTTTTTTTTTAACACTTTTGGAGGCAGCATTCAGATCCAGTAAAAATAATTTACCGCACATAAAAGGTCTGGCTTTAGAGTCTTATTCGAGCCTCGTTTCCTAGAAGCTGTGCAGCTGCCATTCTTCATGGGGTCCATGAAAAACTTTACATTGTACGTCAACGATACAAAAAGAACACATATAGTACGACACAAATTGAAGATAATATAATTCTAATTTGATTAGGGCTGTCAAAATGAATGCATTAACACAGATTAATCCATCATCATGATTAATCTGAATAAAAATTTTAACGCAATTAACCCAGAATGACTCTGAACATCTCTGGCGTTTCAGGCAGTTTGTCCAAATAGAGTTACTGTCACACATGTGCAAATGGGCAGCAGAACTGTCCCCTAAAAATAGAAGAAGTCAGTAAACAGGATGGAAATATGAGGACAAAAAAACCCCAAGACGGAACAGTTGTTTCAAGTTGTTTTGTTGAAACTGTTGAAACACGTTAAGTGCATATGTATTCCCTTCTTCCTTGAGTCTGTTTGCTCGTGCAAAATAAAACGTGATTAATAATTAAAAATGAATGATATTTTATTATGATTAATTGAAATTAATCCACACCAACCCTGTGATTAATCTGATTAAAACTTTTAATCATTTGACAACATTTAATTTAATTTAATTATTCCTTCAATACCATGAAATTTAATAACAGTCAGAATAAGACTCAACTTTATTCATTAAGTGCATAAACACATACAAGGAGTTATTTTTATTTACCAGCAGTTGTTGTCTCTCTAGGAAATGATGACTACAAAATATTACAAAAGTAAAATCTGAAAAACTCTACATCCATATTCACTCTATGCACATAAAATATTAACAAAACAATAGCAATGCAATTTTTGTACAAATGTGAATAACAGTGCCATTATTTTAAGATTAACCAACACTTTCAGTATGAGCAAGAAAACGCTGTTTATTCACATATAAACAGCATAAAAAATAGTGCATAAAGATTGAAAAAAAATGTATTTCTGTAGTATTATCAGCAAATTGTAGGTAAAATACGAAAAGTCAAATTAGTCATCGTGCATTAAAATGCTTCTTTTCAGTGTTTTACTCGTATATGCAGAGTTAAGTGTATAAGGTGGAGCTCATTTCTATGACTTTACATACTGTTGTGTAGTTTATGCTAATGTAATGTATCATAATGTATTTGTAGCATCACTTACACTACAAAAAAAACCCCACATATTTTTAAATGGCTGTTTTCTGCTTTATTTTGATGTTTTCCAGCTGAATCCAAGAAGGCTTTCAGAGTTTATTAAGATGAAATGTAGGGTAGGAGATCCTGGAAAGACAGTTTGAGTAATCTACATTCTGAAAATACACAAGTGAAAAGTCCAAACCCATTTCTTCAGACTTTCCCCCGAAGTCACACGTCCAGAGTACCAGATTATACTCACAGAGGGGGGAGGGACTAATATCAGTTAAATTTGATAGACATATCACCATTCAGTCATTTCGATTGAATGGTGGAATTGTGAACAACCAGTTAAAATTATGTTTTTTCAGTTCTGTCCATTACAGATGATGACATGATTACAGGTGATTATAGGCGATTACATTTTTGTATTTTTGTGTTAGAGTATGTAATTAATTGGTTACAATCAGGATGTGAAGGGGATTTTAAGCAATACAGTAACAAAAAATGCTCCTGTTTTTTTTTCCTACCGAAGGAAAATAAATAACATTTGATCTGGTGACAGTTTTCTTTGGGAAAAAAGGGAATATAAAACCTATAATCAGAAAAGTAACTAAAAGCTTTCACAATTATGTAATGGAGTAAAAAGTATATTTGCCTCTGAGATGTAGTGGAGTACAAGTATAAATCTGCATACAGTGGAAATACAAGAACATCACCTGTATCCTTATGTGTAGTGCTTTTGTTAGGACACAGCAGGGTTTATTTATACTTTTATTCAGGGTATTTAATGTTCATGTCGTTCACTATCCTATTTTTTCTACTGTGAGGGAAGAGGAAAAAGCTGGGCTCTGGTTCCTGTACTCACAGCCAGGAGTGACTGGTGCAATTATTCATCCTAGCGAACAAATGTGTTATTCTAAGTCAGGATGCCATTGTTCTTTTTTCCCCCCTAAAGAATCACAAGAGCTATTTATTGGCCCATTCTCCCCTTCTGTTACGTTATCTTAGCCCTAATTAATAGAGTGCCACTGGGCTGGAACCAGTGAGTGGAGAGCAGCCAGGTGTATAATCGTGTCTCTGAGTCTAGTCTTAAGTGCTGCTGCCTCTTTCTCATGGACATGGTTTGTCTTCCTCCATGGTCTAAATATGTCCCGAGGCCAGGCCGTTAATATGCTCATGTAAGGGTTGTCTGTGTCGTGATCGTTTGTGCTGACGAGACAATTTTACTCTGTGTTGCAGAACTGGGCCGGGATGCGATGCCCGTACAAGCTGCTCCGCATGATCCTGGCACTAGTTTGCAGTAAGTTCCGCAGATTTACCCCGAGCTTCTGTTGTTTATGTGATCAGTGATGGGAAGGTGAGTTTAGGGATGTAATAGGGTGTGTCTTGTAGTTATTACAGGTAAGTATTATAAGTACACGGCATAAAATTGGAATAAAATGGTTTTTATCTCTTCTCATGAAATGATTGTGACGGTGGAGTTTATTCTTGGTTGATAAAATGTAGCTGGGACTCATATTGTGTATTGTGTAAAAGTGAATAAAAAAGGAATATGGCTAAAACCAAAGTTATTCCAAATTTATGGATGTGTATTTTAAGTGATATATTCAGTGAAAGTGGATTAGTAGATGTAATTTAATGATATATGTTTTTAGACTGATTATTTTTATATATTTTATTACCTACATCAAGGTCATTTAAAAAACAAACAAACAAACAGCATTTTCAATCTATTTCTTACCAGTCCAGGATCCTCGGTCTTTGACAAATTATTCTGTTGTTTTTGTGTCTGTGTGTCCCTGATAACAGTGAAAATCATGAAAACTCTTCTGATTGGATTCCACTTCACTACGTACATGTAGAGTCAGACGTTCTTTCATCATCAATGCGTAAAATTTGGAACACATACAGCACCTATATATTATTATCATTATATTTTCACCCTTTCAAATGTTCCCCCTTTTATTGCTTTAGAAACTGGAATCATGGTCCATATAATGTTGCTTTTCCGACAAGACTTTCCACATAAAATGCTGTCAAATGTCAGAGAAAACACATTTCTACAGAACAGTCAAATGTAAAAAGTAATTAAAAAATATGTGAAGTGAAATGAAGTCAAATATTATATTGACCCTGGTTGTATTTATAAAAGTAATAAAAGTGAAAGACATCCAAGGGGGTGAAAACTTATAAAAGACACTGTTTTTATGTTACCTTTTATCTGAAGATTCTGTGGGTCATTGTTTTCAAAGATACAAAATAAAATCTCAGGTGATGTACATACATTTACCTGATCACACTGGGCGTTTTATGTTGTCTGGGATTTAACTGGTGTTGCAGAGGTTCGCTCTCTCTGAACGCTCTCTTGTTTTATTTATTTTATTGGTTTATTTAACAGGGCCATTGCCCATTAATATACATTGCTGTAAATGCCAGAGTGAGCTGAGAGGCAATTTTTCTTCTGGAGTCCCCAGACAGATGTTACAGTGGCATCCCAAACAGAAATATTAAATTGAAATCACCAAAATATGTAGGTCATTTATAACCACGCAGAAACAATGTTAATTCATGACAGCTTAATACGACAATATCAGATACCAATTCAAAACATATAGTATTTGCCTGTGTTATTTATATTTTGTAAGTTTATTTTCCTAATTATTTATAAAGGCTTTCTTCATTATTGTTTACTTAATTGGTGATGCTGTTGCACTTCATTAATCCTTCTTATTTTATTTATTTTTTTACTTCTTATTGTTATAACAATATTGTTATATATTGTTGTTTGTTTTTTGGTTGGCTGTGTGTTCTCTGCTGACCTTTTTACATTCCTAGAAAGCCCTTTGAGGCAATTGTCATTGTGATATTGGGCTATATAAATAAAATTGAATTGAATTGAATAACACTGAGGCTTATAATACACAAAAAGAAACTATAGGTGATAAAGTTAATGGAAATACGTGTTAAATAACTAATCAAAACAAGCACAGACATAAAAAAAACAAAAAAAAACACATAGAATACATTACACTTAACTAACGTTGTTTTGTGGAACTGTCCGACAGTGTTTTTGATAAATGTGTATCATATGTATTCCCTTTGTAATATGTGCACACCTGTTCACAGTTCATCATAATGGCAGAGCATCTTTGATATGAGCTCAGGTTTAAAAGCCTCTTGAAGTCAATTACCAGACATGCTCCTGAAGTTCTTATCAGTAATGGCTCCGAGTCAGCGGCTCTCTGATTGGACGTGTTGCTTTGTTTTCAAAGCATTTGAGTCGCACTACTTGTCCTTTTTCTCCACACGAGGGCCAATACACTGTGACTTTCATTAGTGAGCAATATGTTCCCTCCATCTGTCCCGTGCCTGCCGCCCCCAAACTGAGAGCACAGTGAGTCTCTGCCGGAACGTTACAGCTCTCCTCAGTGTTTTACAAACAGGGAAAACAGCTTCTCAAAATGAAACGTGACACATTGTTTGCGTCAGCTTCTGTGGAAACGTAATATCCGACTGGTTTTATGTTTAGTATTTAATCAGCGTTGTTAAGGAACTGTAGCTTTTTACTGAAACGTCCATAGAATAAACATCCCATTATATTTAGACTCGTTTTTGGCTGCAGACGCACGTCCTCACTCAGCCAATGATGTTCGCCACATGGCTGGAAGTATGTGCTCTCCCTACATTACATCCATATACAGTATGATGTGGATGCATTATTCCAAAACTATAGACACTAATCTGCAGCTATAAGGACGTGTAATCTCCTAGGAAGGCTTTCAGCATCGTGACTGCAGAGATTTCATCCTATTCAGAGCATCGGGCCTATTGTTCTAATTTATCCATAGGGTCATTTTCTTCTACATCTGACATTTCCAACTTCTAGAAATTTTCTGCTACCTTTTGAAACCTTTAATCACAACCCTGATCAATAGATGAGACTAATATTGATTTATTTCCACATATATTTTCTGTATAAACACAATGTAAAAAGTGGAAAAGCAACAATCGTAACAAATTAAGTTCAAATAGTCAATTGTTAATTCTGATGACGCTGGATAGAAAAATACAAATACAAAGAAAAATACTTGAATCATGCCAAACCAGGTCAAATTAGGTCCAGCAAATGAAGAAAAGCACCTAATTTAAACCCTGTAGCTTGGTTTGTATAATTCTTACTTAATCTAAATATTTAGTCATGAAGATTTTATAGTAACTTCAATTTAATTACGTAACAAAATTAAATGCTTTTTATTTTGCTGTGGATGACCTCCTGCAACCCACACCATCAGGGTTTTTTTCAGCTGTAAAATGATTATTCTGCACCAACCTGAGTAAACCACTTTATTCATGGAGTTTATCCGCCTTCTCCAAACTATTGCCACCAACCTGGAAGTGCATTTCTGTGTTGGAGCTAAGCCCAAATTGTGAAAAAAAAAAAGTACAAAGTGACAGTAAAGTCCATGAGCTTTTGGCTTGATGGTGCAAAATCACTTCATTCTTAAGTCATCATTTGATATCTTTTTTTTTTTTCTCCCCTTCTACAGTGAGTTCAGAGGTGGGCCGTGCAGTCTGGCTTCGCTTCTCCCCCCCCTTACCCTCCTCGGGGCCACAGCCCAGCTTTATGGCGCACCTGTCTGGGGCAGTGGTTGGGATCAGCATGGGGCTGCTGATCCTGCGCAGCTACGAGGAAAGCCTGCAGAAGCAGTGCTCCTGGTGGGTCATCATCTTCTCCTTCATCACGTTCCTCCTCTTCGCCATCTTCTGGAACATCTTTGCCTACGAGCTGCTGGGGGTGCAGATCCCCCCTCCTCCCTGATGAAGGCCCCCTCCTCAGGCTCTCATCCACCTTCACAATGACTTCAAACGCCAAACAAAGGTTCCTGTTTTGCTCATAGTTAACTTTCCCATTTCCTTTCAAGTTAGACCCAAATGAAATAATAGGAAATCTTTCACACTAAAGTCGACCAAGAATCGTTTTTTACAGATACTTTGCAAATCAAAGAAATATGTCTCTTTTATTAAAGAGGGATTACAGTAGCAACAAGTACAGGTGAATGTTCCTCAGATCCTATTGAGGAGCGTTATATCTTTTTATATATGTTGAAATTTCATTCGCATTAGCAGCTGTAAAATTTCGACATCGTGCTCTTTATTTGTGTTTCATCAGTCGTTTAGCTGAACACAAAAGTACAAAACATCTGAGTTCACGACACATGCCTCCTGTTGAAAAGAAAAATGTAGGTGAGGTGAAGAGTGAGCACCACAGCTGATATCAATGCCAAGAGAAGTTTTGTCTTATATTAGGTTCAAAGACCAGGATCAGTAGCAGAGTTTCTCCTGAAGCTGTGAGGGATTCACTGGTTTTGTTTCAAGTCATTTGATGCAGATAATATGAGCTTAAATTTCAGCTGTACTACAAAGCCAAGCCACAAGGTTGAAAAACGTTTTTTGGCAGAGCACGCTTATTATTATCCAGGGACAGCAATAAAAAGAAAAAAAAAAAAAACATAAAAGTACGAGTGAAAAACGATTGTAGCTATCACTTTTTAAAACTTTACAGCCCTGTTGTAACTCACAGCGGTCACTGTGACTTTTTGCAAAGTTGCCGGCATGATAATTTGAAAAGAAAGAGCATCTATCAGAGTATTTTCTTAAAAGTCAATGAAAAATGTCTTCGGTTGAGTGAAACCACATCAGTCAGACATTGTTGAGTGAAAGTGGATTAAGAAATCTCTTTTCAGAGCAGGTACAGAAACCTATTATTTCAGGAAAATACACATGGATTTTAAAGTATCTGTCAAATAGTTCCTTATTTGACAGACGTTAGACAGAGGTGTCACTGTCATTTTAAGTTACTGTATTATTTTCATGACATTATACCTACACTGTGGATACAGATCAACATTTTCACACAACATAGACAAGACATGCAAATGAAAAACCATGGTCGCATGACAGGAGGGACAAGACAGAAAATTATGAAAAAATGAAAGCTGAAGTTGTGGAGTTTTTTTCTGAACGATCATCGCTTCAGCGAGCAAACTCCTCCTGTGTCAAACGCCACCAACTCGCCAGGCGCACCGTGTAAAATATGCCATGTCATGCTCTGTGGCTCTCAGCGAGACAAGGACACAAACAGAAACATTCACACATCCTTCTCCTCTTTGTCTTTGAGAGCAGCCACTGCCTGATTGTGTAGGTCAATGTGGACAAACCGAAGAGAAGAACACACACATACACAAACAGACACACACACACAGATACTGGCCTCTGCCTGTTCTCGCTCTGACAGACTGAACTGGGGAGGGCGCGGATGTGTCATCACCTGACCTCTGACCTTTCTGTCCCAGAGGGCATTGGGGTCTCTTTGCCAGGCCCAGTCTATACCTCAGTTTCTCATTCTTAGGGACTGTATACTTTTGTAAAGGAATGTACCTATAAAAAAAAAAACAAAAAAAAAACAGAGTGTTATTAAGTTGTCCCCATTTTTCATTTGATAGTGGATGTGTATATTGTATGTTCATAACCAAGAGTATATTTATTTGTATTTTTCCCCTAGCAGGGAAAACAGAAAAATTCAAATGGTGCAAAATTAATGCTATGATTGTTGTTCTTCTCATAACTCCTGTATGGCTTTGATCCTCTGAAAAATAGTCCATGAGGCAAAATCCCCTGGTTTGTTCGACGGCCACCAACGACTCAAGCTTGCTTGATTTTATAAATCTTTAGTGCTTTACGAAATAAGCCATAGGAAGAACTAACGTGAGAAGGTAAAGGTGTTTGTTGGTTTGAAACCTGTTGTTTGGTAGCTCATGAATTCAGATTTCATTTGTGTGCGCTCCAAAACTGAAAAACATTTCTTCAATGTGAAATACTCTGCAGATGAGGTGAACGAAGACAAACTGTGCAAGAACAAGCCTGTGAAACCCTGGACTGTTTGAGATATTTTTATGTAGCTAGATGCATTTTTACTACTGGCTTAAGTCAACGTAGCTTCATTTTGCAAGTGCCCACATCCTAAACTCTCCCCCCACGGTGTGCAACGATGCCTCGCTGCTGTCCCTTTACACAGAGCCTGTGTCGTATATTAGCTCTGCAAAGATTCGAGCTTTTTGGAAATCTGAGCTGAGGCGAGGATAGCAAATACATTTACCCGTGCTATGTTCCATTTTTCAGGCTTTCGATCAATAATTCATTTGAATGTCCACTGTCTGCCTGCGAAGAAAATTTTGTTTTATGCATTTGCCAATTCTGATGGTTGGTCATAAATACAATTCTGAGAAGTTGCTTCCAAATGAAAGTGTCAGTAGGAACAAGAGATATTGGGTTAAATGAGAGAATCGGTGTGAAACGGCAAGAATAAGCCATTTTCAGATATTAACAACATAAAAAGTAAAGATCAGGCGACACACGGAGGTAATGAAGCATTGATGGAAACTCTTATGTATACTAGGAAATATTATTGCTGGGGATAGCAGAGATACATGGATGAATAATGCATACATACCCTGTTAGCCTATAATGAAGATGAAGACGATGCCTGAGAGGAGGTTAATGTGCCTCTTTAACTTAAGATTCATAGGAACCCAGAAGGGTTGTAAAAAAGGGCTAGTAAATGGATATGTTTTTGTCGATCACATTAACTGTGAATATCACCCCTCCTGGATGGACTAAAATGAAAGGCTTATGTCCCTGAACCTCAAAAATGATACACAAATAAGTTCTACAAAACAAGTGAATACCCTTTATAATGTATTTATGCAAAAGAACAAAGCAGACAAAATTGTAGTCAGAAGAGGACAAAATAAGTGCATGCAGCTTCAATAGCCAGGTAGAGGAAATGTTTTAGTAGATTATGATGTTTTCTGCAAGCCAAATCTCCTGGCGCAGCGCCGGAGCCAGCCACGGCACCAACGCGCCTCACATCAGAGAATAGAAGCAGCTCGCCTCGAAGGAAACGAGTCTAAGTGAGCGACAGAGGCCTGATCCTCTGTAAGTGACAGGTTTAGTTTGGTGTGTGTGGAATGGAAAGACAGCAGCATCAGTGGCAAAGGAACAATGTCTGCACATGCCTCATAAAAAAAGAAGCTGTTGTCAAGCTCTACCTGCCCTCACATCCTGTCAGTGCATGTCACAACACCCCCAGTGTCAGGATGATGCATGGCTGTTGTGAGGAACCCAAAGCCAGACTGTAAACGGGATATCAACCTTTAATAGGTGGATCTGACAGGCTGCGTGATGTTAATTTAATGGCTGTCTTTGTGTGACATATTTGTTTTCAGCGCTAAAAGAAAGGAAAAGTCAATGGGCTGAGTAGAAGCCAATCGGAACATCACTCCCGATAATCCACACGTTCTCTGTGGCTGGTTTGGAGCTGATGAGAAAGGTCAAGAGATACCTTTTAAAGCAGGGGTGTCAAACATGCGGCCCGGGGGCCAAAACCGGCCCGCCAAAGGGTCCAATCCAACCCGTGGGATGCATTAGTGAAATAAAAAACTACACTGAAGATATTAACAATCAAAAATATTCAAATGGTTTTAGGTCAGACCAATAAAACACTATCATAATAACCTATAAATAATGAATTTCTCTTTGTTTTAGTGTAAAAAAATAAAAGAAAGTGAAATTACACAAAAAAATTTTACATTTACAGATTAGCCTTTGACAAAAAATGTGAACAGATATGAACAACCAGAAATGTCTTAAGTGAATTCAGTGTAATTGTACCAATATTCTACTTGTTATTAAATATTTTGTGTATTTGTAGATCCACTATGATCTGTATGTTATAATGAACATGTGAAAATGAGGAACTGAAGCCAAATAATGGCACAAATTGTAAAAATTGCACTTTTTTCTTAATACATTTCTTTTTTCCCCCATGTTTTTAAAGGATAGTTTGTAGATATAAACATTTTAATGATACAATTTTTTTTACTTTTTTCACACTAAAACATAGAAATTACACATATAATTGTGGAACTGAAAT
>JAPSES010000109.1:12131900-12184447 GCA_029822895.1 Maxillicosta whitleyi
AACATAGAAATTACACATATAATTGCGGAACTGAAATCATTTATATATTATTATGTTATTATTTTAATGATCCGGCCTACTTCAAGTCGCATTGGGCTGGATGTGACCCCTGAACCAACATGAGTTTGACACCGTTGTTTTAAAGGTTAGAGCAAAACCTGTGAGTCTCATTGAAACCTTGTTGATGTGACTGTCCCTAAAACCGTCCATTTCTGTGCTTGTCTTTCAGAAATGCAGCATACTTGACAGTTTCTTATCTCCTGTTCTTGTTTTTTGTCATCGGTGGACTCTTTTGCACTTATAATAACGTAGACATGTTGTCGTGTGCCATATTCTCTACTATCATAAACATTCTTTAATGCTATTTTTTTTTAGGTATTACCTCCCTATGCCAATCCATTGTGCTGTTATGCCCAATGCCTTGTTATTTATAAGCCCAGGACTAAGCACCATGGTGAGAGGGCTGCTTTGCTGTTTTCTATACAGTACATTCTACACGATCATGCACAGAATCCATAAGAGAAAGACGCCGCAGTGCAAACAAGTGAAGTTATTTCATATTCAGAAGCTCCTCTGAATTGCTGCTTGCCAACGAGTCGGCCAGAATGCCTTTTCTTAGATAAGGTTTACTCTCACTGCAGGACTGTGCAGGTGAAAAAGGCCAACGTAACTCCAGAGATGGGTAATGAAATGTATCCAACCACAGTTCCAGGATGCACGCCACCACATATACATATATTTTAAGTGATAAATTAAGACTCTTTAAATCTTTCATACAATAAACTGACAAAAGTACAGCTTTAGTTCCCAAATTATCCAGATACTGGTCTGGTTAAAATGTGTCAAATGTATAATTTGTACCAATTGGACAGGAACATTAAGCAAATAATATTGGCAAAAAACAAAATCATACCAAGGAAATATGTGTCTGTGATCCTAGTGTTTTTAAATTGGTACAACTTATCCTAATTATTTTGATTATGAACACTGTAATGGGTGTCGCTGGCAGTGAGGTTGAAAGTATTTTTATTTTAATGTGGATTAAATACTGATCTTTGTCTGCCATTGTAGAATGGGGGGGCTACTGAAGCTACTTTCTTGTTTGGTACGGGATCCCTTTCATGTTCACAAATACTGCCTGAGCCACTGGAGGTCGTGCAAATATTACAGTTGGTCTCATACAATGAGAGTCGTTCCCCTCTGACAGGTTTGAGTAAAAGTCATATGTATCTGTGCTGCTGCGGTAGTTTTCATGAGCTGCTTACTTGTATTAATAAAATGGTGCCAAGCTTATGAGGTTCAACCTCTCTCACCAGACAAGAGGTTGCACCTACACAGCGTTTACAAAAAGAAAAAGCAGAAGAAGCTATTTTTCTCTTGGTCATGTGGAAACTAAAGGAAAACTAAATTTACATATGGATAATTTATATCAAAGTCCTCATTAATTATTTCACAATCTATTGTACTTTTTAAATGTTCTGAACGGAACCATTTTATATTGTAAATATATATATACATATATATATATATTTTGTTTTATTTTGTACTGTTCATTGTACTTTGCTTTAATTTAGAAACAATATAAATAAAGAACAATACTGTGGTAACATCTCACTGCTCTGTAGCATGTTTAAGCATCATTCAATCTGTAGCTGAAAGACTGGAAAAGAAATTCTAAACTAATCTAAACCAATATCAGTCCAATAAAGTTCAGTGTCTATGGTCTTATAGTTTGTTTAGATGTCTTCTATATCAGTCAAATTTAACAGGTTGACGCCGCCTCAGTGAACATCAGTTTTAAAACGTCACTACATAGTGACACCGCTGACGAAGATGGAAGGTTGATGTCGAAACATGTCAGGTATTTTTTGACATTTCCGATATAGAAGAAATCTAAACTCAACAAATATAATCTGAAAAAAGGAATTACACAACCTAATAAATAGATAAATCAGATTCTCTACACGTTATGTTTCATAGAAAACTTTATTATTTAATTCACCAACTAAAAAAATGACATCTATTCAGTACAAATGTATTTTATCGTGTTTTCAGCTTCTTTCTTGGTGTCTGGTCTAAGCCTTTCTCTGCCACATCGCTGCCTTTTACATCGATATCCTTCAGAAACGGGAGCTGCTGCTGAGAAGCGATGGTCATCGCCCACAAACACAGTTCCATTCTCTGGGGTGTCCAGTCCTGCCGGGGATCCACTGTGGAGGTGAGAACAGGTTATGGGGTGCATTCAGTGCTGTATTAAGACACAAAAGACACCCAGTACACCCTCATGTTCTCACCATTAGCTCACCTTTGTTGAGGTTTTTCGTCCGCTCAATCATCTTGCCAAGGTAGAGAGCATAGTGTTTGGCTGTGTACTGGATGGGCTTCAGTCCTGGTACACTCTCCATGGCCTCATCAGACATGAATGCAGCCTGCTCCGGAGCTCCTGCTGCCAACACAGCTGGAACAAAAATGAACAGTGAGCCCTCAGGCCAAAGCAAAGTGTGGCAGCGGCACACAAGCTCCTGAAACAGAGAGCAGGCAGTCCGAGCCACAAAGTCAGCGCATGTTCACTCTCATTTGGTCTTTTAAGACAGACCTGTTCCTTGAAGCTGAACAGTCAAGAGCACTGGGTACAACAGTGTTTAATACTGGGAGTCATACTGATGCCTCTGCTTCAATACTTCTTTCAATTCAATTTCTCAATTTAACAAAAAAGAAAATTATAATGCGCATCACAAGTTTTATTTTAGCTCATTTTTTCCCCCTGATACTCAAAGCATAAAAATAAACTAATGCATAAATTGAAACTATCAGATAAAATATCTTCAGTTTTTTGGGGTTTTTTTTTCAAATGCTGTGTTTTGCATGCACTGATGGTAATGAAACTTATGCTGCCTTCATGTGCTGTGGGAATTATGGTAAATATTATTTATGAAGTCGAGAATTGCACATGAATGCCTCCTCGTGTTGTATTTTCCACTGGGGGAATTTTTTTTTTTTTTGATACACGAGCTACCAAAATGAAAAAAACCTTTGAACTTTTCAACATGGTGGAAAGCAGTGAGGGATTAATTGTCAATAATAAACATAACATGCTGCGCACGTTTAACCCTTCACAAACTGTTCATTTCTTAAAACTTCACAGTTTGTTTCAGGTCAAATTTCACCCAGACCCAGAATTCCCTCATAGTAAGTGTCTAAACCAAATATTAAATTACAGACATATTTAGAATGTCTGAATAGACTATCCCACATTAATAAATATATGTAATAGATAAATATAATGTTTCAGAGCAGGAAGAGCCTATTCTTTTAAGTTTTACAAACTTGTTTTTGAAGAAAAAACATCTACTATCACACAGTATCATGTCCTGTTTTACAGAACACATAAAAAAACATTATGACATATATAAAATTGACCTGAACAAGCCTCAGTGTCCAAAAATCTGTGTCACCTATACAAAAGAATAACATTTTAAAATATTTAAATCTTCCCGACAGCGTGTGAAGGTAGCATTAGTTCTGACTCAGACCAGACATTTTTCAACACTCAGTTCAAGTGAGTGAACATCGACATGAAAAAAAGTTAATTTCCATGCATCATTTATCAAGTGGGTTCATTTTTTACCTAAAGATCTCTATTATATGGAACTGTTATCCTTTTTAAAATAACACTTGTAGACAAGTTACAAGTGATTTTTGATCGATTGTACTTTTTACACCATTGCACAAATTTGACGTTTATAAATTATTTCCAAAAAATTTTAACATTTATTCAGTCTGTTGATTATATTGTTGATTGTTACATTTCAAGTATTAGATTTTCAATATTTTGTGAATATTATCAGTATTTATGAGTTTCAACATTTGTGAGTTGTTTAAAATGCTCTGTCTACACGTTACCGCAAAAATACCAGTTTTTAAAATGTCAAGTTACTTATAATTCAGATATTTGAGTGAAACTTTCAGAAAGTAATTATCTTTTGATACATTTTGAGTGATGCATACAATGGTAAAGAGACATCCATGTGTTACTATGACAGCCGGTCCACATATTACCACATTCTCATGTCAATAAAACATATTTTACTCCAAAAATTATTTTCATCATTGTTCAACATAATAGCTAAAGGTTTTGTCCTACTTGATATCAATTTATGTCGAGAACTACATGTTTTGTATGAAATTATAATTAATGAAAATTACAGAGCAGTAATTTGACATTTGTCACCTTAGCATTTCAGCTCCCCAAATTTTGTAATACATAAAGTTAAAGTGCTTTAAATACTCACATATGTATAATACATGCTTATAAGTTACTCAGCTTACATGACTGTTGAACATATGTTACCACTTGATCAAATCCAGTAGTATCTAAGTCAGTGCCATAAAAGTGTTGTAGTTTGGTACCCTGCCATAACAGACGCTTCTTAAACAATGATGTGCTAACCTGAGGCAGTGGCTGGGCCAACACCTTTCAGGGAGCTGAGCTCTGTGATCGCGGCCTGCACATCAGGTAAGAGGCTGAAGGCCTTTCTGGAACATTTCTCCACAGTGTCCTCACTGTTAGAAGCCACCAGCTGCTGCAGCCTTGGCCTGAACTTCCCTCTCTGTAGAAAACCACACAGGTCCGCTCAAGGACATGGATAATGCACTGCCTGAGTGCTGAGTGCTGTCAGACAAATATACTGTGTTTGGAGGATATTTACTAGAGAAGTGTGACCAAATGTTTTGAGTATGTCTGTCTGAAATTTCTTTCCACTTTATGAGTCAGTGTCGACACTACTTACAGTGAGCTTCCACTCCATCAATTTCACCAGCTCTGACTGTGTGATGTGTTTGTCAGATCGACCTGAAATGACTGCAGGCAGCTCCTTCTGGTACCTTATCACAAATACACAAAGACAAGGATTAGTTCACTAACATCTTATACTCAATGCAAGACCAGACATGAACAGCAAGCTATACATTCATGTTATTGATTTTCTTGGGGGGGGGGGACATTGAAAATTTGGGCCCTCAGAACAAAATTCCATCATTACTATGCAATTCCTAAGATGCGCAAATCCCTCATTTTTCACTGGAATGTGTTGAAATTTGTACTGAACATCAATAAAACCTAAGTATAATTTGTATGATGTACTTATATATACTATGTTCCTATTCTTAATGAATAGAAGAAAATAATTTTCCTGTATGTCCAGTAGTACTTCACTCTCTTGCAACCAAAATCTGATTCCATTCAGTGTAATAGATAGATTATTGATCCCAAGCTGGGAAATTGACATGCAACAGCAGCAGTATACAATAGATATACAATCGAAATACAATATATACAACAAGAAAAATTGTTAAATAAACAGTAAAGTGCACAGGTATCTTCTGACTAAGTTTGGTATTGTGTGAATTTGTTGTACAGAGAAAGGGCATATGGCAGGAAAGACCTCCTGTATCTGTCTGTACGACAGCAAAGCTGTAGCAGTCTTTTGGAGAAAGTGCTCCGCTGTCTGTCCAGTGTGTGGTGGAGAGGGTGGTCTTTGTTGTCCATGATGGACCCCAGTTTCTTTAGTGTCCTCCTCTCCACCACAGACTCAAAACTGTCCATCCTCATACCAATCACAGAGCCAACCTTCTGGATGATTTTATCAAGTCTGTTGGTGTCTGACTCTGATGCTGCTACACTGTATAGTTCTTTCACATCTAGTAGTTCTACATAAATTTGAATGAATGCATTTATAAGGCAAATGTATTTATATAGCACCAATCATACACAAGGCAATTCAAAGTTCTTTACAAAGGTAGAAAATTACATTAAAATCATTGAGAATAAAACATGAAACATGAGAGTGCAGAAAAGATCAAAATTAAGAAGGAAATTAAGACAACAGTTAAAATCAATGTTGACACTTGTTATGAGGCGTTAAGGTTACCATTTGTCAAGGCTCAGCAGCTTTCCAGGTGTCTTCCCTTTAGATTTGGCCTCGACTGCATCCCAGTACTTCAGAAACACACTTCTCCATGTGTCAGGCTCCTCACACGAAAACAGAGCACTCATACTGCACTGCACTGCATCAAATACAAAAACACAACGATACTACAAGTGTTATCTTCACACCTTCCTTTACAAGTAAAAAAAAAAAAAACTACAGAATGATCTCCAGAAAAATTCCTCAATGAACAGTTGTAGTGTGACACTTCCGTTATGATAGATTGAATTCCCGCGATATTTCAGACCAACAACTTCCGGTACCGTATGAAGTAAGCAACACTTTCCGAAGGTTAGTACCCCGAAATATTTGTTTTATTACTTTACACATAGACAATTCGTCCGCGGGGCGTTTATTTTGAGTGTTTGTATTTTTATGAATCACTTGCAAAACACAGTGAGGTAGTTTCCTGTGTGAAATAGGTCTCTGTAGTCAGGTCAGTCTGCTAGCATTAGCATTAGCCTCACATTCCTCAGTCATGTTATGCTGTTTGTAGCTAAAACATTATCAGACATGTGAACATTAATCATTTCTAAATGTAAGCCATTTGCGCTCCTTGAAGTCACGAGTTCGCCATGAGTTTGAGAGGACATCACCCCCTCTTTTACTTTGTGCAACCTTTGGAAATGTGTTCAAACCGGTTGTTCAAAATGCCATATATATTGAACTCAGAGTAACTATTAATAAATCACTCCGGTCAAAGGTGGTTGAACCCGGTGAACTCACAACATAGCAGATTTTTCAGAGAAGTAGACTGACACAAACAAATATCTATGTGTTGGTTTTTTACTAATTTGCTGAAATGATTTATAATTTGCTAAAACACACAGCAGATTAGCTCTTAATCGTAGATTTATTAAGCTTGTATATTTATTTATTTATTTGACATACACATACTTTCATTTTGCACTGCTATTTTCAACATATAATTATATGAATATGCTGAATGTCTATGTTTACTGTTAACTCAGGTGGTGTACTACTGTGCTCTGCTGACATGACAATCTCTCACTCTAAAGTGGATTCTCCTGGGAGCACATGAAGAGGCCCATGTGCTTCTGCAGACACTGACAAGGCCAGTGCATCTTCATCAAGTTAGTGCATTTTTGTCATGTCCAAAATGTTAACTTGTATACATGCAATGAGTACACAATGTACTTAAGGTAATATTATATTTGGCTTGGATGCCACCTCCTGGTTAAATGATAGAATGCTCTAAGTCATTCCCTTTGGTCTATTTTTGCTTTTGGTGCTCCCTTGTAGCTTTTGCTGAACGAGTGAAAGTAGTGAATGAAGATCATCTGATCTGTCCTGTCAGGAGTTAAATTTCTTGAATATGAGCTAAATATGATTTGCAAACCTCGTTAATTAGAATTTGTACAAAGCCATTCAATCATTGTATATTGGGAAACTTTAGGTTAGAATGAAATTGGAAAATAAAGCAGATTTTTACTTAAAATTCGATTTTGTTTTCATTCACAGTGCTTTGTTTTTAATCCAGATCTTGTGTCATTTGCTTTTAAAAAAAAAAAACCTTAGGAACATGGAGAAGATGTCTCGGGTTACCACAGCCCTTAGCAGCAATGCCATCAGTGGCAAGACAATGTTCTGCCACTTGGATGCTCCTGCCAATGCTATTAGCGTGTGCCGTGACGCCACACAGGTGGTCGTGGCTGGCCGCAACATCTTCAAAATCTACAGCCTTGAGGAGGAGCAGTTTGTGGAGAAGCTAAATCTTAGAGTTGGCCGCAAACCATCTCTAAACTTCAGCTGCGCAGATGTCATGTGGCACCAGATGGAGGAGAACTTGTTGGCCACTGCAGCTACCAACGGGGCCGTAGTAACCTGGAACTTGGGGAAACCCTCTCGCAACAAACAAGACCAACTGTTTACTGAACACAAACGTACTGTCAACAAAGTGTGCTTCCATCCTACTGAGGTTTATATGCTGCTTAGTGGCTCGCAAGATGGATTCATGAAGTGTTTTGACCTTCGCAAGAAGGAGTCTGTCAGCACTTTCTCAGGTAAAGTATGTTATGATTCAAAACAGAGTAGAGTGAATGTGTAATACTTGAACATCCCTTGAAATTCTGTGGAATTGTTCAAACTTTTCTTCTAGGTCAGTCGGAGAGCGTTAGAGATGTCCAGTTCAGCATGAAGGATTATTTTACATTTGCTGCATCATTTGAGAATGGGAACGTCCAACTCTGGGACATCAGGCGACCGGACCGTTACGAGCGGATGTTCACCGCCCACACTGGCCCTGTGTTCTGCTGTGACTGGCATCCTGATGACAGGTTTGGAAATATTTCAGTGTGAAAACTAACATACTGAGTATTTGTCCCAGACTGCTGGCCTGACTGATCAATTATCAGATCTAATACTCAGCTGCTTTATGATTGGTAGTGGGTTTTTTTGTGACATCCAGTATAATACATATCCAAAAATGCACTCCTTGGGTTCTGATGCAGCCACCTCTCCCAGCCATTGAAAACCTTCTTTTTTCTTTATTACCAGTTTAATCCCATCAGCGTTGAAATCAGAGCTAGTTTGTGTTTGAATTGACATAATTCTTTATTTTTTTTCTATTTATTTATTTATTTTTTAATGAGAATGTCAGTTTCAGTTATGATTAATTAATAACCTTTACACACACACGAGACATGGAATATGCTATAAATTATTTCAGTATTGTGACAGCAGTGTGGCTTGTGAGAACCACACAGTTGACACCAATTATTCTGAAGGGTTGACCAAAGGGTTTAACTCATGGCTCATGCATTTAGAGGTCCATTTGATAGATCATATACTTGAGTGCAAACTATGAATAAATTATGTAGTGATAAAGAGAGGAAACATCCCTCTCAGCTCATTTTGTTCCATATCTGTGTTTCTGATTTACTACTTTTTTTTTTATTACTAATGTTTATTGTCTTACCACGTTTGTTTCAAATTCAGGGGATGGCTGGCAACAGGAGGTAGGGACAAGATGGTCAAGGTGTGGGACATGACCACTAACAGGGCCAAGGAGATCTATTGTGTCCAGACTATTGCCTCAGTGGCACGAGTCAAGTGGCGGCCTGAGAGGAAGTTTCATTTGGCCACCTGTTCAATGATGGTGGACCACAACATCTACGTGTGGGACGTTCGCAGACCTTTCATTCCCTTCGCCACTTTTGAAGAACACAAAGACGTCACCACAGGTATTGTGTGGCGCCACCAGCATGATCCTCATTTTCTGCTCTCTGGTTCAAAGGACAGCACACTTTACCAACACAGGTTTAAGGATGCTACTCGGCCTGTGGACAAGGCCAACCCTGAGGGTCTATGCTTTGGACTTTTTGGGGACTTGGCCTTTGCAGCCAAGGAGAGTTTGATCAGTAGTGACGCTAACAGAAAGCCATATGCTGGAGGCGACCGCCGCTACCCCATCTTTTTCTTCAAGAAGCCTGACCTGACAGAACAATTCGCCCATGTGTCCAGTGCCCTTAGCGTCTTTGAGACAGACTTGGATAGTAACCGCATGGACTGGTTTGTCAAGACAGCACAACTCTACCTCCTCAGTGGGAAGCCATTTGCAGAGCTCTGTGATCACAATGCCAAGGTGGCCCAGGATCTCAAAAGACCTCAGGTCAGATCAGTGCATAAACAAATTTGTGCATAGTGCTGCTTCTATTTTAAATAACATTAATGATGTTTGATCATTTTTATATCAATTGAGCCTATAGTATTTGGTACAGCTTAGTTAATTGTTGCCTTGTTCATAATATAATTTGATTCCAAACATATTCATAGTAGAGCTGAACGATATGCAAAAAAAATCAGATGGAAATTATTTATTATATATTTTAATGTATTTTGCAATTGTCAGATGAATCCACGAGGTTACATTTCATTACATTTCACTGTATTATCTAAAAATTCAGACACCCCCCCCCCCTTATCTGGAGAATATAATTTGTAGTTTAAAGCATTTTTAGAACTACAGTGATTCATCTCCTTGTGCAGCATTCTACCTATATCAAAAAAACTGTCATTCCTATGATTTGGATATTAACCATGTCGCAATTTGTTTGGTCTGCATAAAGAATAACCAGATTTTTTTTTTTTTTTATTTATGTAAGGTATCCACTACATGGACCATGTTACGAATTATGTTCTCTGACCCAGCGAATGTCACAACACCTGGTCTAAACCACAACCTCAGTAAACTTGGCACTTTGCCTCTGATGAACAGGTAAGTGTTGTTGTTTTTTTTTATATATAAGCTCTCACTGAAACATTTGGGGTCAGGGTTGTCTGACTTTTTTTTGTCTGATGCAGCCCTAGACTGAACTCAGAAACAGCTCAATCAGCCTTTCACTGACCTGCCATATTCTACATGTTTGGAACCTAAACAAATTTTTCAACTCTTACATAGTACAAAACATGCAAATCAACTTAAACTACTATGTTATCTGTTTATTCATACATTCAGCTAATTTTTATTATTATTAACTATAATTAGTTGCAATATTTGGTGTTAACGGGTTTAAGATGACTGTTGATCAGTCTACTAGACACTACATCTACTGAAGATCAGCTTAGTACCAGTATGTAATCCTATTGGAGCATTTAATGAATACACATGGCTTCATACAACAATCCAATCTCCTTTCCAAATACCTCCTAGCATCTGCAGAGTTACCTGATGGGTACACAATGTCTCTTTGAGAAACATTGATTTGCAGAGGAAATGTAATAGGGAGATGCATTGTGCTTGTCAGTTTCAGTATGAAAGAAATGGGTTCTGAGAGAGGACTGGAGCGCAGTAAAGGTGAGAGCAGGCAGGACAACATCCACCTGGAGCCTAGCAACTCCCACATCAACAACAACAATGAAGGTGAGTGTCAACATTAGAGTTGTAGACGCCTACATGGCAAATAACAAAATATAAAGGTCTTATGTGCTGTTGTTTGCCTAAAATGCATGCGTTTACTCTATTTCCTGACAGAAAATGAGGAGACAGAGGGCAGCGAGGGACAGGCTGAATACATGTTTGGCGATGCGGAGTTAGATGACGATGACCTCTATTCCATGGAGCACGATAACCAAACAGGTCAGTCCTGTGTGTGGTCAAACACTGCCTGGCTCAGAGTTGCTCACGTCAGTAAGTGTTATTTATACCAATTCCATCCCTAGTTCTCTTATGTCTAATATTATATCTGCTGCCTGTGTCACAATAGAGGAGCAGGAGTACACCCTCCCACAGGAGGCTTTTCAGCTGCGACATGAGATCATGGATAACCCATCTGCTCCTGAACACCTTCAGCAGGACAAGGCTGACTCCCCACATGTCAGCGGCAACGAGGCAGAAGTCACCTGTCTGACACCTATCGAGTCCTTCTCACTCATCTCCATTTCACAGCCGCTGTTCAACCCCCATCTGCCCGCCAGCTTCTTTTGCCCCATCGTGCGGGAGATGCTGAGCTACTATGCCGAGCAGGGCGACGTGCAGATGGCTGTGTCTGTACTTATTGTCTTAGGAGATCGGATTCGGAAAGAGATTGATGACCTCACTCAGGTCTGTATAAAAAAACAAAACAAATACACCTGTGTTTGGAAAATTGCACTGAAATACACCAGCACCTGCTGATTTTGCATGATAAGAAGAATGATGTCAGGTTTGATCATTCATCTTGACACATGATCCTTTCTCAGAACCTCGACTCATGTGTAATAAGTACATTATTATATAGTTGGGTCGCTTCACAGCAGCTGGGGCTTTTCTTTTTGGAGTTTGCATGTTCTCCCCATGCCTGTGGGTTGTTTCCAGGTTCTCCAGCTTCTTCCCACCATCAAAAGACATGCACTTAATAGGGTAATAGGTCTAAATCAGCAGTTCTTGTCTGGTCTGGCTTCAGGACCCACTATCACTACTATCCCATTATCATGAGAAGCCGTGACCCAAATTAATAAAAGTTGAACTTTTAATGAAAAGGCAAGTTTAATGATAAACCAAAATGACCAACAGGTGGTGATGCTAAATATGGAAATACTCCCTTTAGTACTAAATTGGGTGTGTATAACCAAAACCAACATGCACAGACTTAAAAATTAATTCAGTCACTTATTCAAGCATTAAATGCACTGAGGTTTTTTTCCTCAAGATAAGTAAAACCATATCTAATGTAGTCGTCATACCTGACTTTTGCCATTATATGAACAGAAACTAGCATGTCTTTTATGCTGTGAAATATCTGGTGTAAATTAGCATTACAGTGCATTACCGCCACCTACTGTCGGGAAGGATGAATGGGCAGTGCTCACCTCCATTAAAAATAAAGCACAGGAGCTTAGCTTTAACATAAATTTTTGCCCAGAAAATGGCCTGTGATCCACTAATAACAGGGTCATGACCTGGTTGAGAATAACTGGCCTAAATCATCCATAGGTGTGACTGTGAGAGTGAATGGTTGTTCGTCTGTGTCTCAGCCCTATGGTGTACCCTACTGTCTGTTCAGAAAACGGATGAATGTGATAGTCATCTTTTATTTATCATTCATATGAATTCCAGAATGATAATGCCCATTTATTTTACTACAGTTGTTAAAGTTTTGAAATTGTCATTACTTGTGTTTTATTTTTATTGTCAATCTATTTAGTTCATTTGGTTTCAATTTAATTTTTATCAGTGCAGAAAAGGTTTTAGGTGTTTTGAAGATGTGATTTGTTGCAGTGTAATTTTTCAGTTATTATGAGGAAAGTCCTGATTTATTGAAGTTGATGAATTAAATGAAAGACAGAATGACATCAAATATGAACTACAATTACAAACCACTGCTTATTAAAGGTCACATGATGCGGGGAAAAAAATTCTTGTACCTAAGGAACTAAAACTAACATTGGGGGAGAGTCAAAGCAACGCTAATTTAACCTGTTCTATTTTTGTTGTATCGATGTTGAATTTTGCATTAGAGGTTTTATTTAGCTTTTGTGTTTTTGGCGTGTACTGTCAGTGGGCACGTTGTGAAAAGCTGGACTCACTGAACTGTGTTCTTGTTCTAGGAGCACTGGTACATGTCCTACATAGACCTGCTGCAGCGGTTCGAGCTGTGGAACGTGTCCAATGAGGTCATCAAGCTGAGTACGTGTAGTGCCATCACCTGTCTGAACCAGACCTCTACCACACTGCACATCAACTGCAGCAACTGCAAACGGCCCATGAGCAACAAGGGATGGATCTGTGACAGGTAAGAACTGCCTTTTCAGTTTTGAAGGTTTTTTTTTGTTTTGTTTATTTTGAGTAAAACATAATTTCAACTATGATTACAAAATGCTTAACAGCCTTTGTATGGTTTCTTTAATAGATCCATCCTACAGTGTTTCTAATGAATTCCCTCAGGACCCAGTTTAAGTGTGAAAAGAGCAAATTGGTCCATAACAGAACATTCTAGACCATATTCACTGTTAAATTACATCATATTCTTGAATAGATATATACATATTATGAATCACATCTTTGTTTTATGCATGTACTAAAAAAAACAAAATAAAAGGAGACAAACTACATTAAGGCAGAGTTAAAAGGTTCTCTGTTTTTACCCCTTCAGGCTGAAGGGGTATTGTAATTGTTTTGTCATCCGTTCGCATTATTTGAAGAGCGCATTGAGATTTCTGGACCAAATTTACACAAAAACAATCTAATGTAAGTTATAGGGGAGTAACTTTCAACAGAAGACTACATTTAGCTGAGAGGTATTAAAAGTGTGCAGTGTGTTACATTGTGTTTTTGTTTTTTTAATCTAATGTACATTACCCATTTCACACTATATTTTATCCCAAAGTTATAATAATTACAATACAAACATTAAGTAATTCCTTTGTTTATCAGGATATGCTCACAAAATCAGAAACACTCTTTTTTCTACAAGTTTGAAATGACATCTTATTTGGTGACCCCTGAAGTAAATCTCTCATGACCCACCAGTGGGATACATCCCAATGCTCATGAATGGACGCTCTAGATTCAATATTATTGAATTCTGACCCCACCTGTGTGTTTTTTCCTCAGATGTCATCAGTGTGCAAGTGTGTGCGCCGTGTGTCACCATGTGGTGAAGGGACTGTTTGTGTGGTGTCAGGGCTGCAGCCACGGTGGACACTTGGAGCACATAATGAACTGGCTCAAGAGCAGCGCCCACTGTCCCGCCGGCTGTGGTCACCTGTGTGAGTACACCTGAGCCATCACAACTAACGTTCATCCTGAGGGGCAGGGGATGGCACGTATACAACACGGACAGACTCGAGGTCTTTATACGTCGACATGGGCCTGCAGGACTGTGGCTGTGGAAGGGACTGAATGATGAGGTGAACGTTGACTGAGTGTGAAGGAGGAAGATTAAAACGTCTTCTCCAGGACAGATGTCCAAGGGCAACACAATTTAACACCCACTGCCTTTTTACAGCTGTACAAAATCCTTTGCTTTTCTTAAGTATATTATTAATGTTTGTACATAAGGGTTAAAACCTATTTTTGAAGGACTGTAGATAATGTTTAATTAATTTATATGTGATATAGTTCTCTACAGAATTAATTCATTAAAGCAATACAAACTGAATTAAGCCTTTAGGCTGTCCAGGACGTCTTTTTGTCAAAGTAGCAAAAAGGAAGCAGCTTCACTTTGATGCACTATACCCATGGTATTCATATCTGTTATACATACTCTTCTTTCATTCATCTAAGTAAATGTACTGGGACTGAATCCAGGCCAGCTGAACTTCCTCAGAGCTGGCAGCTGCCCAGTCGTTTCAGTCTTCCATGTTGTCAGCTGAACAGCCCCACTGAAGCAGCCGGGGTAGAAGTCGTGCTCCAGGGCACCTGAGAGAGACGAACGCTACTTCTTCATTTCCCCAGACGCACTCTACAATCAAAGGCCCAGAAATCCAAACTGGCAAACTGCCAGCGTGTCTTAGCCTCAAGTGCACCAGTGAAACACAAAGCCGGCTGCACATAAGGAATCTCTCATATACCTGTGTGTTATGACGGGAGGACAACAGTCGTCCAGCTGTGGACTCGAGTCCTGAGGTCTGATGACAAGAGATGGTCGGTTTTACAGACAAACAACACACAAGCACATTCTGAAATATTTTACCTACTTCAGCCTTATTTGTGACCATTTAACAGCATCGGGGAGTAAGATTTTTGCTTTAATTAAATATAATAGTAATCAATTAAAGTTACTATGAATATATGTAACCAGCTTACATTTGAGTTGAGTTTCATCTGAATGTAATAAAAACAGCTTGATGTGTCGTTCTGTTTGGAAATCACAAAAGGGCTGATTTCTAAACATTTTATTAGTCTTAACTGTATTTTTTTAAAAGAATTTTCATATTTATTCCTCACTTCTATTTACTAGATGAGCAGTCAAAAGTAAAGGTAAAATTTATATATAAATAATTACATTATTAACAGTGGGACTTGTAAAGTAACCTCCCCAACACTGCTGTTAAGTCACCACAGCAGGTTCTTCATTATTCCATTAACATCCAGTGTAAAAAAAAAAAAAGTGACATCAGTGATTCATTTGTGGTCGTCTGTCTTGAGGACAGATGAATGGGTGAAGTGTGTGTTAATTTCCAAACATGGAGGCCTGAAGCTGCTTTATCTGGATCAGCTGCTAAAGTCAGCCCAAGTCCACATCGTTCTAAGGCTGTGAGAACAATGGGAGATTTTCACATGTACTGTATGAGCACATCCTAACAATCAGAGGGGAAACCCTGGCCAGAGGCTCAGAAGACCCGTGTAGTGTTGGCAGACTAAATATAGACCACACCAATAACTCAAGCATGTTGCCAGATCCTGGGGCATGTGGGAATCAATAGCTGCCAAGTTCAGCAGTACTCAGGGACTGACAGACTTGGATAATTCATAAATGCCCCCTTTAAACAACCACAGTGCACCACTTGATCTGTGTAGATGAAAATAAAATACCAAAAACTGGGTCAAACCCCAATATCAGATCACTTCTGTTTTATTAACGACTGCATCTACACGTGTGGATGTCAGATTTGGACAGATCTTCATAATTCATGGTACAGATTTCAGACATCACTCTAGTGGAAATGCATTCAGCAGGACATAATTTTCAATCACCTGTCAACAGCATACAAAGAAGATATAGTTGATGTTTTACAGTACAGTTCTGCAGAAAGGATAAGCAGGCTACTACACTACTCTGAACAAATGTACTTCCTCTAGTGGCTTGAGCAGGATTTATACCTCAAAACATTTGACACATTCTGATCCAAAATAGAGGACAATACCCATAAATCCATTCTCCTATTTGCATTTTCATAATGCACATCCAGGAGTCCACTATGCACAAGCATGTGACGGTTCTGTAACCTTCCTGCTTGCTTGTCGTTTCCCTGCTGGAGCCGCTGTTGCCCCTGGCCTTGTCCACATCTGGCAAGCTCTGGTCGGTCTGCCAAACCCGGAGGTGGAGCTGTTCCTCAGCTGCTTCACCTCTTCCGTTTTGGTCCAGCAGGGCTGGCCTTGTCTTTGGCCTTTTCCCATTTCACTGAGATTGTTTAGGGTGGTTAATTCACCCTTCGTCGAACATTGACAAAAGCCCTTTTAAAGGTAAAAAGAGATTTTTTAGATGTTCAGCATTTCTGTCCAATAACTGAAATTTGTTACAAGTCCTGACCTGGAAAGGTTAAGGCCGTTCCCAACTATCAGAGACTTTCTCAGGGGCGCTCAGTCGCCTCAGGCTCTGCAGCACAGTCTGCAGAGTCCCTGCTGTTATGACACAATCAGACAAAAGCATTAGATCGACTTAATGGTAACGCATTAGTATTTCCACTGCTTCAAAGACACTGTCTTACCCAGCTCTTCTTCATAAGACTCCAACTTCTTCATTAACTCAACAGTGGAACATGTCAGATTCTCTCCAGCTGGAAGGAAAAATAACATCACTTAAAGCACTGGGTCCTGAATGTTATTCTGTAGACGCTACACACATGCTTGGATCTAATAAAAGCTGAACCCCTGCCAACCCACACACACACACCAAAACACTAGTGATTTATTGGTGAAAATTAACATCAGTTTGTGGTGGGTTTCTTATTTCGTGGTTTTCTTTTTTGCTTGGGTCGATTCTGTCATTAGCTGGATTCTCACCATGAATCACACATCTCATCAAGTTCTGTCTGAAAGCCAAAGTTCTAGTAACTTTTGGAAATCACATTTTCTTTCTGTCTTGATCCTGACGAGTTACTGACATTTCATTCATGAAATAGTGAAGCTTTGACTGACCCAGGATCAGCTGTTAGCTCAACTTACAAAACTGACAAAGACTGGGTAGTGATGACAGTGTGGCCTTCTAATTAGATTTCTATAATTACACTTGCACCTCTGTGATTCTGGCGCCCCCTGGAGGTGTTATGTTATTGCAATTTATTTAATCTCACCTTTAAGACCAGTGTCCCCTTTGGTTTTATCTTCAACTCCATTATCCAGACTGCCATTCCCATCAGTGCTCAGACAGGACAGCAGTTCAGTGCGACAAGTCCTAGCTTTTGCCAACGTGGCATTCATGTCCTGAGCCAGCCGGTGGTTCTCCACCAGTTCTGCGTGGACCCTTCTCCACGCCATTTTATCCTCCATCAGACATCCTTCCATCACTGTTCGCAGCTCCTTCTCCTGGGACACTTGACTCTGTAGGCTCTCCGCTTCCTCACAGCGCTACATCAATAGAGTGGAGTTTTCAATTAGGTACAAAACCACAGAATGTAATTCTTATTCATGGCACTTATGTACCTTATGTAGCTGAATGGCCATTTCCTGCATCTCAGCCTCGAGCTGGTCGGCATAGGCCTGTTCCAGTGCATCACTGGGTGGTCGGGCACTGCTGTGCCACCTTGCAATAGCTGAGGTCATCTTTCGTTTGGGACCAAACAATCTGAAGAACCAGCAAAAGATACCAACTTTGATATCCTAGAAAATTGAATTTCAAATTTCACATACTGAGGTACTGCGATGTGGAAGAAAGTCCTGACATCTCTTACGTGATTCCTATTTCTTTGAGATCATTCTCAGTCAGAGTGAGAAATATCCGCAAGTCAATGTCTTGTTCTTCAAGTAAGGGGAGATACTTAGAGAAGCCAATCTGCTCCAAAAATTCTGCCAGATCCTGCATAAATAAAATATGTTAGATGTAGCCAAGACTGTAGTTACATGTTAGAGTAAATGAGCTTAATATTTACGTGCCTTTGGCCCAGTGTAGGACGGTGGAGGTGCTACATGTGAGCGTATCCCACAGTTCCCTGTTCCACTGGTCTGAGCTGTACTACTGCTTCCATGGCGACTCTTGCTTTTAGAGTGATGACCTTTACTTGCTCTGCGAAAGCTGCTCCTTTTGCACTGGTCAGAGTCCTGGTGGAAAGAAGTGGTGTCACTGTGACATCTTCACATAGGTGGCGTTAAGAAAAAGCAGGTTTCTGAACTGCTGAATTACTGTCCTGTGTGTGTGTGTGTGTTCACCTCATTACTCTCCACAGAGCCTTCCCAGTTAAGGCCAATCACTTGAGGCAGTCCTTCGCTGCTGCTGCTGCTCCTCATGGTGGGCATGTCATTGTCGAAGAAGGGACTGTCATCTGCAACAGTAACACCGCGTTTTATTATTGACATATCCTGTAACGAGTGTCAAAAGGTTTCAAAAGTCTCAAACAGATTTTGTCCAGGTTTCAAAAAGTGTTAAGTCTTATATAATATCTTTTTTTTTTGCATTATGAAGGCATTTTGGTATCTATTTTTCACATTCAGTTGTGATGCTGCTCCAAATGTGAATACAGAACATATTATGCAATGGTGGGTGTTTTTTATGGTGTTTTTATGTTTTCCACTGAAGCTCTGTTGATGCATAAAGTTCCTAATTTGAGTTTTTTCTTGTATAAGGTGCAGTGGACTTAAAATTCATTATTTTCAAGCAGCTTCAACAACAACTACAAAAAAAAAAAAAATCAACAAAACAATTATTCAGTTTGTAGATCCTAAAATGCAGATGATTACATTTTAGACTTTTTAAGGAATACGTAAAGCCTGTAATCATCTCACCTCTGCTGCTGTTGCTCTGTCCATCCAACTCATTGATGGGTGACGTGACATCACGGTAACAGATCCCCTCACTCTGCTCCCCGATTTCACGGAATGTCATGTAGCCTGGCGGTACAGCAGCGGGCTCTGAGGAAAAGGACGACATTAGAGAAGCCTGGTCACGCCTCCAAATCAATCCGGACTCGCCAACCTTAGATAAAAATAACTGAGATTGAGCGAATCTAAGATATCTTTTGTGACACTACCACACAGTTTGCCGGTGCCTCCTACTCGGAACTTGGCGATGGCCTGGGGTCCATCATGGATACTAACGCCTTTAGTGCGGTTTCGACTCGGCCTTAACCTCGGGGGTGCACTGTCTGAATCTTCTGAAGAGCTCAGGTCTTCAAAGTGCCCTGATAAGATAAATCACAGATAAAATAAGACGTAAGAACCATCACGTTTTTAAAGTGATGCTAGGATTTTTTTTTTTTTAAAGTACCTGGTTTGATCTTTGGAGAACGTGAGTCGATGAGGCTGACGATCTTAGTGTAACCGTACATCATGGCTAAGGCACGGGCTGTCTCCCCTTTGGTGTTACGCTGATCTACTTTAACTTTCTGTGTAAAAAGAACCAAAAAAAGAAACTGATAATCATTCTCTCTGATCCCAATTTTTTGGTGAGTTTAGAAAGACAGTCACAATGCATAAAAGTCATGACAAACCGTGAGGCTGAAACTGAAGCACTGTGGTACTGTTTATCAAATGTTCATTGTTGTCGGTTTCAGCTGCTACAGATCTGTCATACTTCATAGTTTAGTTATTGTTTGTTCAGTATTCATTGTCATCCTTGTAAATACAGTCTGGATTGACTGTACATATTCTGACCGAGGAAAATAAAATTCTCACTTTGTGCAGTAATCTGAACCTGGCGTTTCTGCCTCCGTCCACAATAATATGCATTATATAGACTAAATGTGTCTAAAATTAATGTTTATTTGCAACATAGTGTCACAAACTATTACATGATCAAAAACAAATTAATTTCAGCCGAAAAAAAGGTCTCCGTTTTGACTGTCTGGGGTTGTCAGAAATGTGTGGTTAAAATGGCGTCACTGGGTTACCAACACCGCTATATTCAGCCGACGCGCAAGTTATACATCACACTATACGCTGTGCCGCATCACCGCCCCTTTGATTCCGGAATGCAGGTCCGCTGTATAAAAGTCCAGCCTGTCTCACCTCTGTTCCTCCTTAGACTTGGCTGTGGAAATGAGTCATGGTGGCAAAAAGGTGAGATCACCATCTCACCTTTTTTTTTTCCAGGATCCCTGTGCAAAAGTGGTTCTAGACTATATGGAGGGAAACCTACGTACATGATCGAGTAGGTACTGAACAATGATTTCATGTCCAGAAGCAGCAGCCTCCATCAGTGGAGTGAAACCAGATCCAGGCTCCCTGTGGAAGAAGAAGAAGAAGAAAACTGATGAGACACTTTGAATGAGTTCTGCTGTGATGGAAGGAAAAATAAACACACTCACTTCACATTAGCATCGGCGTTGTTATCCAGCAGGAACTTGACCATCTGTTGGTGCCCTGTGCTTGTGCAGTGGAACAGAGCGGTCCAGCCTCGAGAGTCCTTCACCTCCAACTCAGAACCTTGCTTTAAGGGGAAGAAAAAAAGGCCTTTCATGCAACAGAAAACATAAAAACAAAACTTAAAAACATTGTTCTTCTATCTTTGTGATACATTATCTCAATAGTTGGATAAATCCTCTGACCTAAGTTGCACCAACAAATGATTTTCTAGGTTATGTTGCAAATGAGACCTTTTTCTGAAAATACTCTGAGACCAAATAAAGGTTCTAAAAATTTAAATGATCCGTCATGGGTCACTTTGTACCTGAAGCAGAAAGTATGCGATACTTTCATTTCCACAGCTTGCTGCCAGCATCAAAGGGGTGAGTCCTTTAGCAGTGGTAGCATTTACGTTCACCCCGGCCTCCAGCAGCAGATTAACAATGTTGTCATGACCGATGTAAGCTGCATACATGAGTGGAGTCCATCTTCCAAAATTTTTGCAATCCAAATCCACCTCACGTCTGAGTAGATACACATACAGACAACATACACAATCACAACTAAAGTTGGAACCATTTACTCAAATCAATTTAAAGAATTATTACACTACAATTTTCCTAAATCAAAGCTTTTTCTCCTTAATTTCTCTGCTACTAAACATTGGTTCTACTGTGGTTTCACGCAGATGCTTATTGTGACACACATGGCTCCAAGGTCAACAAAAAAAACAAAAAACAACATGAAGCATAACTCAGAAGAGATGAGGACAAAAAGGAAGAAAATGTCTATATTCTCACTTTTCTTCATTGGACCCATCACTTACTCCTTTAAACTTTGAGGCTTTCACACAAACATTCAAAAAGTTGCCTTTTTTTTTTTTTTTTTACTTGTATGTTAGTTCCATCTTAAGTTGTTAGTAAGTTGTATACAAAAATTTGTCAAAGACTCCAGTGTTTAAAGTAGATGGATGGATAGATATTTTATATATGTATACTTTTATACTGTTATTTCCATATATAGTTTAGTATGTATAGTAGTTAATTTTATACATTTGTGGTTATTGTTTCAACTGGTTCTGGAATAAAGGGCAAGTTGTCATCTTCACACAAGTCTTTTTCACATTTTTGCTATTTTTTTTCATGTATCCAAATAATCGTTTAATCAAATTGAAGAAAATAATCACTAGTTGTAGCTCTAATCCCAGTGGAGACAAACCTGATCTAATGATGCTGTTAGAATCTAACCACCCACTTTTTGATACACTCTGCAACCACGTCATACTGGCCGATGGAGCAGGCGGTGTGCAGGTCTAAAGGGACATCTAGTTCCTCCGGTCGCACCAACGAGTCACCGAGCCACATGGAGAGGCTGGCGCCCAGCTGCTCCGACTCACTGGCCTCATCGCTCAGCTCAGACATCTTCCACCTCTTTGCGCCTCCTCACACCTAAAATGTTCAGCAATAATAAGCAGGTGATGCCATGTGAAGTGTTTCCCAACCTGAAAAAAGTCATTTAATACTAATATGAACCATCACGCTACCATGTCTATTTAGACAACAATCACATTTTCTAAATACTCTGTTGATTCATATGACTCTTGTCTTAAAACTAGCCTGAAGTGTGTAAAGGTTGACCAATTATTTGTTTCAAATGAGGTACTGTTAACCCCTCAGACATGTATTCTACGATCACTCATTTTACAGGTTGTATGACAGCTCGGGTTCAAGCATCAACATCAGAAACTTCACATCATTATATATTCAGGCTCAGAAAATAACAGACCAAAAACCTGTCACATCCTGAGGAAATAGAGTCTATTTCTGATAAGTTATTTTACTTACTTATAAAAGTTTAAACAATTGTGCTTGTCCATACAATGGAAGCATTCTTTCACTTGCAACCCAGTCAGATCTCAAAAAAATTCCACTGCCTCTTCTTTGAAATGTTTCTTGTTTATATCATAGTCTCACTACATGGGCACCTTCTGTTTTTAGCAGACCGCCTCTAGATATTTGACTGGCAGATATTAAAGATATGAATTTTTATGTAATAACTGATTTCATTGCCTTGTTTTCAAATGTATCAGCAGGTTAGCCCCACAACTTCTTTCCAGAGAAGTCCAAGACCAACATTAAATTTGCCTGGTTAGTAGAGTTAATAATGACCACCCAAATGCATTTCCCAGTCTTCAAATTATGATACAATCTAGATATATATGAAGTATGTTCAGCAAGAAAAGAAAATATTTCAGGGAGAAGAAAAAAGCTTCTATAAACCAAAGTGGTAGTATTTACTGTAACCTCCGTTTGCACATAACATGTCTTTAACCATTCTGTTCAGACAATATTATATTTATTGCATTTGTGTTCTGATGTTTTATACCAGGTTTCATTCAACACATCAAATGTGTATGTTCTGATTTATGTCACAGGGTCAGGGATCACACTAAGTAGCCTAGTGACTTTAACCTTTAAAACCTTTTTAGCTCAGTGTTTTGTTTATCTTTTAAGACTTTTAAGACTGTGCAAATATTTTCTGTATTTTCTTCTTGTATGTGAGGGGAAAACAATGACGAATAGACACAAATGGTCATTTTAAGCCTACAAAAATAACAAATACAGAAATGACCAAAGACTTTTACACAGTACTGTATATCCAGAAAAGACAGTAACAAAGAAAACAGTGGGCTACTGAATAAAGGAAACTGAAATTGATTTAATTATAGATATAAAAAGGTTTATAACAAAAGATGAAGGACTTGCCTCAAGGACACTAAAATAGCAGCTATTTTGGCTATTTTATAATACATTTCTATCTGTGGTGAACTACAATTGAGTGACAGATATTTTACATTTTCTATGTGTATAAAACCTAATTTTCACAGATGTTGATTAGCATTTGCTTAAAATTAATGAAGCAGCAGCTTACTTATCCTGCTCCTCTATGTTCACTTCATTTCCCCTAAATAAATAAATAAACTCAAAACCACTACGAGGTGTCACATCTTTACAAGCGTATTAATAGGATGTGGTTTTTATTAACCACACAAACATGATCAAACAGCACTAACTTTACCTTATAATTACTTTGAAGCTAGTGTTATGTTAAACTTCCATCAGGTATCTGCTTTTTAACTTTAGTTAGCTTCATGTTAGCTTAGCTTAGCTTACCAGTGTAAACTTTTCAACCACTCAAAATGTAACACAATAAGGTAGACGTATCAGTCTTTAAAACGACATCATAAACAAACAACAATGCACAAGGTGGACTAATGTCAGGGAGTTAAAACTTACAGGCAGCGAGTACTTTGTTTTCACAGCGGGTGAAACTTTTTTATTTTGTGTGTCACACTCAAATGTGTCCGTGTTGCACCATGCCCTGCCCTTTCCTGTTAGAAATGTTTAGACAGCAACCAATTCACAATACTAAAGATAAACCTCTGCTCTGTCATCAGTAGTCTTGACTCAGATTCATTCATATAGTAATGTATGTCCACTCTAGTTTTAAAAAAAGGAGTTCTGATGCAGAAAATTGTGTAAAATTCTAGGCCACTGTTGCATTTTTCAATCTTACTATCAAAATAATATATTCCTTCATTAGTTCCACTGGGGTAAATTCCAAATTTACAGCAGCAAAGTACAAGAGCACACGAGAGCAGACTAAGTGCAAGATTAAGATAAAAACAAATCAATAAAGTTATATACACTATTTACAGCTGTGCGCACTCTGGTCATGCCACAGGTTTATTACACAGGATTTTTGGAGTAGTTTCTGTTATGGAGCCTGACAGCTGCAGGAAGGAAAAGACCTGCCATAGCTCTCCTTCACACACTTTGGATGTATCATTCTATCGCTAATAAGAGCTCCTTAGTGCAGTGAGTGTGTGTGTTGGAGAGGATGGGAGTCCATCATGGAGAACAGTTTGCTGTGAACCTCCTCTTCAAGATACTGCGAGTATTAACACAAAATATATAAAATAGCATGAAAATAAAATATGTTTACTTCAAGTATCTGATAATTAAAAAACTAAAGTTTCATCTTTTGATTATTATTATTATTACTTACACCTTAGATAATGTGTAAATTTTAAGGTAGAAAGTATAACTATGTAGAAATATTTGATTCTATCAGTAAAAACGGTAATGGGAAAGGTGGGATGCTGCTCAAATGTAACTGTTTATAGGTTTTACATATTAAATATTATCACAATATCCCCTTCTCTGACTAAATTATGGTGTTTAATGATTGCCAGGGGGAAAAGGTCATATTAATACTCAGTGAATTTGACCTTTGGACTATGAAATGTTTGTTTCACTTCAACATTTTAATCTTAAGGGATAATTACTCAAATAAGTATGAAGTTATGACTACAGATATAATAGTAAGGAAATAAATCTAATCAAATTAAATTTAAGAAATTAGATAAAACAAATACAAAATGTTCTTGAAATACTGCATACAGTAGATTAGCATGAACATACAAATATTTAAAAATAAATAAATAAATAAATAACTCCTGGTAAGTAAAATGGGCTGAACGTTAGAGAAGTGGATTAAAAGACCCACATACTAAATATTTTACAAAGGTTTTTTTTCCTAAAATATGCACAAGACCTCAACAAATTGTCAGAAACACGAAATATGGATGAAATGACTGAGTTTAAGGTAGTTGCTACTAATGTAGAAAACAGCATTAAACTCACATTATATTATGTTGTGAATTTGGCTTTGCTGAATATACATCAAAAACACTTCATTATATATTCCTTATTAATACAAATGTAACAGAGAAAAATAAAGGATGATTTATTTCAAAATATGGTACAAGCAGTCAGCATGAGTCATCCTTTCTCCATGTTGTCCAGTGCAGCTCCTTAAAACAAATGCTTTTATAATTATATGATCATAAAAAGAAGTCCAGCACACAGCTCAGACCGCACTGACCATAAAGAGAAGGCTTCGGCGCTTTTTGTTCAATTTCTTCAGAGACAAATCAAAGAAAGTTGAATCGAAACTCCTCGTTTGATGGTGTAAAAACAAAACCTTCTGTTGCCTCCTGAGTTGTCTTTTTCAAATGTGAAATCCCAGCTTTACTTTCTGATGTCTCTGTTTTGACTTCAGCTTTCCGGTGGAAAACAGACTTCTTTGGAGATTCGGACACTGCTTTGACCTGCGCTGATGCCATTTCTGTGAGAGGAAACAGAGGAATCTCTTGACCAACACCATTCAAACCTCACTGTGCATTATTGAAAGCATAAACCGCTACATTGTCTCACCGCTCTGAATGAGTTTGAATTGTTTCGTCTTCTCTTCTTCCATTTTTGTCCTGTAGTCTCCAGTCATGGCTCTCATCACCTGCCGTTTCTTAACCAGAGGAGCTTTGGAGCTGCGTAAAGTCTTTAACGCCCGAGATGCTTCCTCCTCTGTCGGAGACACATATGAAAGGATTCAATAACTGTTATATTTCATACTCAAGCAGCTTGTTTTTAATCTGTATTTGGATACTTCAAGAAGTCAATGGCATATGGATATGGGTCTTTGTGTTTACACCTGATACAAACTATTCCTTTAATACAACATGAGTACACATCTGGATCTACAGCAGCTTAACAGCAGACATCAAAATGATTTGCAAATGTACAATTTATTTTAAAAAGAGTAAATTTTGAGTGGAACATATGAGGTTACTTTCTGTACTGTATTCACTGGTGTGTCTGCTGGTTATCATTATGTGAAAACATGATATCTAACAAAGGCTGAAACTCTTCATTTACGCTCAAGGATGAACCAAAACCAAAGGCTTGCCATGGCTGCATTAAACATATTTTTGGCCAAGACACCAACACACCACTTGTGAAGAACAATTCACACATACATGTAATATGACAGAATAATTATGGGAGGACATTGTACATCCCAAAAGTCAAAGTTCACTGTGACCTGACTCAACAATGATGAACTCCAAGGCATTGTCTTAGGAAAAGATTAATACTAATATTCTTAAAACAAAGTTCTTTAGAGTTCATTGTTGTGTCCTGAGTGCATATATGTCCCAATCTAAAGAGAACCTCAAATAGAACACCCCTTTTTCAAATGCAAGACACACTCCTTTCCCAACATTTTTTTGCTACCTATAGGCAGAACCCCTCCTCCAATACCAACACAGGAACTGATATACATTTGTGATGATAATAATAATAATAATAAATTATCAAATTTTAGAACAAACTCCAATCTGGAATGATTTTCAGCTCTCTCAAAATTCTACAACTCCGTAAAATTCACTGGAACAATTATGATTATAAGATTCAAGATCGCCTCTATCGCCATTTTACTAAACTACTAAAGGAGTAAATATATACAACAAAATCATGAGATCCTACCCTTGCAAGGTCCTTAAGAACCCAATGCACACTCTTGGATAATTCACAGTAGTGAAGAAAACTTTTCAGTGTTGATAGATTTGAGTCTGATGTGGACAGACGTGTTTCCAGATGAAACACCACACTTACTCTGCTTCGGTGTACCTTTCTGGGATTTAAGTCCCAGTTCCAGCTGTTCTATGCACCAGTCTAATTGTCGATTCAGCTGCTCCTCTGCACTCTGAAAGACACACATATCAGATTTATGAATCAAATGACACTCACTGTGGTCACTTCAAACAAATGTTCCACACTGACCAGCTCTGTCTCTTCACTTCCTTCCCTCCCCTCTGTTGAGCTGGGCTCCTTCTGTGCCTCTGCATTATCCGAGGGATGTTTCTTTCCTGATTGCTTCTTCTTCTTCTTCTTGGATTTGGATGCTGCTGAAGTTTGAGGTGGGTTCTCCTTTTCCGGGCACTGTTCACTGCTTGGGGAAGTGACATCTGGAATTGGTGCTGTGTCCATGTCTTCTTCTTGTGGTGAAATTGGAGGGATTTGGAAATTGAAGGCAAATGGAGAAGTCTGTTGGATGAATGATATCTGGCTGGTTGTGGGCTCAGTCCTGTTCAGTGGAGAGGGGTTCTCCTGAAATGTTGGGGAGTTACCAGGGAGGAAGTTGAATCTGAAGGTGTTGTCGCTAGAAGTCCAGAAGGGTTTTGCAGTTTTTTTCTCAACTGGAGTGGAGCTGTTTGGCTTTGGTTCAATATCTATTTTAATATAAACACACACATAAATACATACACACAAATACATAAGAAAATTATGGATATTATGGAACAAAACACATAAAAAATGGCCATGCCTTACACGTCTACTGAGGACGACTTGTAATAAATGTACAGTAGTTTACCTATAACGAGCAGCCTTTGCTCGGTCATGCCGTTTCCTCCAAAGTTGCAGGTTTTTATCTGAAAAGGCACATATCTTACTTGAATATTTACCCCAACGCTTCGTACATACAGGCATACAAATTGAAGAATTAAAACATACTAATTTTCATTACCTATTTTTTCTTGGTTAGCACGAGATCATGTTGTTGAGACACTTACCACCTGTGTCACTGGAGATAATTCCGGCTGGTTAGGTTTCCCCACTTACCGTTCCGCTCAAAGCAGAATTAGTTAGTTTTCCCCTTGGCTCAGTTCCTGGATGCATGATGTATTTATACAGATATCCGTAAAAAGAAGAAAGTGACTCATACTTTAATAATAAGTTAATCAAATGAAGATTATTTATTTAAAAAAGGATTGAATCGTGGAAGCTACTGCATGGACATAAATGCGACTTGATAGGGACTAAAAAAAAGGCACAATGGTGTAAACATATTATTGGATCATATTAATTTAAACAGAATCACACTGTTTCATGTTTCTTTAGAACAGAGAGAGCCAGGTCCAAACGTGAAATGTAGGGAATTTCCTCCATACTTCAAACACACGGGAGGGATTTCTTCTTCTTTTTTTTTTTTTTTTTTGCTTGTACCAATCATAGTTCACCGTTGGTTTGCGTCACCACCAATGACAGAGGCTTGAAGGCGGGATTTGAAGCGCTGCTCCTCTCAGGCTATAAATTCCTCCAGCTGAGCTTGATCAAAATAGTTGACCCACGCTGACGGTGAGACTTGACACTCCCGAGAAAGAAATACAAAAGGTAATTTTAGACATTTTACTGTTGTCGTTTTTATTTCATTTGTTTGTGTTACTCATTGTTGGTCCGATTTTGTACACAGACTTCAATGTTAAATAACGTTAAATATTATTTGAAGTAATGAGCAGGCAATTGACAACAAAACATTGCGCGCGCGCGCAATAACCGGTGGCTAGATGCTAACTTTGCTTGGGGCGATATTGGATAAAAATGTTTGTTATAAAGCAATTGTTGTTGTATGGAGTTAAAACTTCTATGTAGACATTGAATTCTGTAACCAACCGTATTAGTGGTAAAGCTGTAAGCTTGGTGATAATGTTTGCTAGCTGGCGCCATTTTGCAACCGTCCATGCTAGCTTTATTTCGGCTCGGTAACGACAAGCATAGAGACGTGTGTGTCTCCTTCACCTTAATGGTGGCAATGCGTTAAATATGCTTGTAGTCTTTAGCCTGTGACTGAAACTTATTTTGTCGAGATGCGTTATTCTCGGTAGGCAATGAGAGGTGCTCCAGTGACCATTAACATTTTGCCTCTTGAGTCTAGCTTTCCGGCCCTTACTATTGGTGGTATTGGAGGATAAAAGACCAGAGTTCATATCATGAGACGCATATGTGCATCAACATTTGAACGACAGTAATAAAACTCAGAATGACTAATTGAGGCTATAATTCGACCTACTGGGTACTACATGAATTGTACGGACCACACAAGTGTGACATGTTTAATTCGGTAGTGTATTTAATGCGTTTAATTCGGACCTGCAGGTAAATTATGGCTCGTACAAAGCAGACCGCTCGTAAATCCACCGGAGGAAAGGCGCCTAGGAAGCAGCTGGCTACCAAGGCCGCCAGGAAAAGCGCGCCATCCACCGGCGGAGTGAAGAAACCCCACAGATACAGGTAAAGTCTCAAGTCTACTACAGGGTGAGATCGAGCCACGTATGATGGACATTAAGGTAATTGAATGAGTCTTGTGTTCTAGGCCCGGTACTGTCGCTCTTCGTGAGATCCGTCGGTACCAGAAGTCTACTGAGCTGCTCATCAGGAAGCTGCCTTTCCAGCGTCTCGTCAGAGAAATTGCTCAGGACTTCAAGACTGATCTGCGTTTCCAGAGTGCAGCTATTGGCGCCTTGCAGGTAAGCTGTTTAGGTATTAAACACTTTTTTTATTCGGTCATTTTTTAAATGTTAATTTTAACTACTTTTCTCTATTCTTTTTTTTTCTCCCCCTCCGATGTAGGAAGCCAGTGAGGCTTACTTGGTTGGACTTTTTGAGGATACCAACCTGTGTGCAATTCATGCAAAGAGGGTTACCATCATGCCCAAGGACATTCAGCTGGCCAGGCGAATTAGGGGAGAGCGGGCATAAATAGTTGAATTTTATCTTTTTAGTGGGGGGTGGTGGGGGTGGGTCTGACTGGGGTTGTTTTCTACATCTTGAACTATACCAGCATGTGTACCACTTTATGATTTGTAGATTCTGGCATGTTTTTTTTTTTTTTTTTTAAAACTTGGTCTCCAGCTCATTTCACTTTCTCCCTGTCATTCTCTGTAGAGTAGAGCTTCATCTGTAAATTTTGAACAAACTGTTCCACTGCCTCTCAGGTTTGAACTATCGTAGATTCTGTACCATAATCCTGTGTGTGCATGTCATAGGACTACTTGTCGTGCTGTAAATAAACTTTCCGCTACCTCAAACTGCAAGTCTGCTGGGTTTTTTTTTTTTAATGCACACAAATGGTGTGAGTTGATGTGAAATACTTGTCTTACAAGAAAGTGGGGTATCTGTACCTCCAGGATACTTGGAGTTTTTTGGAGAAGAGACATTAAATAAACTGAAGTTGGCACATTTTATCTACTTTTGGTAGGTTCATTTAATGACAAATGAAATTGGTTACTGTAGTGAGAGTTGGGGATATTTTGCTTAAGGCGGCCTACGGTAAAGTTTTAAGAACCACTGTAAGGCATTTCATTTGAGCTACAGAAAGCCTGTCAAAAATCCATGAGTATATTTGTTCGGAGTCTTAAATGATAGTAATTGATGGTTCAGTTTAGTAACCTGCACCTAGGCCTGCAGAACTGTAGCGTTTGATCAGTACACATTAGAGCCGACTTATGTGACGAGTCATTGATCACTTTTTTGAAGGAGAAATACTTGGGCACTTTAAGAGGAAGTATTACTGTTGAAATAAGTCTTCATAAAACTTTGTTTTGCTATTCTAATTGTGCACTAAACGTTAAAGGAAAGAAGCTACTTCATTTATTTTTTTGTCTGTCCATGCTCTGAACTGCTCTGTTCTTGTGAGGGTTACAGGAGCCTATCATAGCTAATGACCAATGGTGGAGTACACTCTACACGTGTCACCAATTCATCACAGGGCTGACCTAAAGAAACAACCAGTTACTCATGTTCACGCCAGTGATTAACCTGTATTAGCGCATGTCTTTAATGTGAGCAAGCCTGAGAGGACATGCAGACTACACATGAATTAGTGTTGGAGTTGAACCCAGGAACACCTTCATGTGAAGCACGAGTACTATCCACTGCACCACCAATCAGTTCATAACCTAACTAACCAAATAGTAATTAGAGTAGTTAATGACTAGTTGTAAGTTGCAACCCTAGTGCACATGAATGTTGCAACCGTAACACCTCACTTAGGGACATCTCTTCAAATTCTGAACTGAAATACCACTTCATGGGTGACACAATTATACATATTTCATTGCCTGTCTACACAAGGACCTGTTTGAGAATGTGAAATCTGTTAACATAAGGGTTCAGAAACAGTTACTAAATACATTTTAATCTGCATGCTCTCCATCAAAACAAAACATTACAATTGCAATGTAAAATTAATGTTTCTGCTAATTAATGTCCTGTAGCATTGGATGGCATTTCATCAAGCTCCTTGCAAATCAATTAATCTCTGCACACAACAGTAGAAACACCTGATAAATAATAGCTGCAATATATATATTTATACACATTAAGTCCAGTAGCTAATTAGATTGATTTCGGACAGGCTCCTCTTCCTCTTCTTCGTCATCATCTGACATCATGCTTGGTAAATGCTCATAAAGTGACTTATTGAGCTGTTCATCAATGCCTGTCTGTCCTCTCAGTGCACACCACACCACAAAGCTGATGCCCAAGAGGCTGATGGGCAAGACTTTCCACCAGGGCTGTTGTTGATGACTCCCCATGGTACGATCAACTTTCCAGGTCCTATGGCTGGCTTTACTGGTGGAGAACTTGATGGGCCTGCTCACTTGCTCATCATTGGGTTTCTTGGAACTGAGCTGCATCTGAGAGCTTACAGCGAGTGGACGGACGTTGCTCAGTCTGCTGGCAAAGGAAAGAGTTCATTTAGGTCTAAGACTGGATGATGACCTTAAGTACTTTTATAATATTATACAGTGACTGCTTGAATATCATGAAAAATGTCTTGTTTGACACCAAATTTTACACCAAATGAGTGGATCATCAGTGTCAGTCTAACTGGCATATATTATATAAAAGGATGTTACTAGAGACAATAACAAGTTGTCATACATTGGATTGATCACTTTAATATGAAACCGATGTGACTTGCATAAAAATACCATTTTAAGTGAAAACGTATTTGGGCAGTACTTTTACGTATTTTTTTTGTGTTAATTAATTGGCCAAATATGGTGAAGAACTTATTTTGAATCATGCTACTTAACTCAACTACTACTCATGCTACTCAACCTTTTACATATAAATCCCAGATTCTACTGTAGAGGTCAGTAGAACAGCACGATGTAAAAAAACAACTTAAGAAGGTGGTTTCGTATTCATTTTTATTTCATGTTTATAAGCTACTTATACGAAAACTAACCTATAACTTTAAACATATAACATTTCCAATAAACTAAATCCATATTACATATATTACTTGTTTACATTATCCGATCAGTGACAACATTTACACATATTCATTCACATCCTTACCTCACGGTCATCGTGGTGTTGTGAAATAATTCCCCCGTATTCAAAGCAAGGCGAGTAACACTATTGAAAACTCGTCCCATTGTTGCAGACATCATAGACAATCGGTCATGTTAGGTTACGAGACATACAGTCGAAGAAACTTCAGTTTTTCATTATCAAACCCTCTCTAGTTAGGTCATGTAACACATTGCTGTGCAACCTTAATACCCTTCCGATGCAGCATCTACTAGTGTTTGGATGGTTCCGCGCTAGAACCGAAACGAAGATAAAATAATAAGTTGAGTTACAAATGAATTAAGTTTAATTTGGCTCTAATTTTATAATTGGCACACAGACATTATTCCTGTTTTTATGTTTAATTTCTGGTCACAATTTTTTTATGTTTATTTTAACACTATCCTTGGGTTATTTCATGTATTTAATTAATAGTGAAAGCATAATCTTTTAAGGAACGCTACACCTTCATCAACACTGTATTATAAATGCTAAAGACTTTAATTGTATCTTAAAAAACTTTTTTTTTTTATCTTTAATCGGTCGACCAATCACAAAGCAGCAAGAAGAATCTGCCCAATGACGCTTCACCATGCTCACATCACTTCCTGGTTGCGCGCCATGCGTGTTGATGTCGTGCTCCCATGCGTTTCTTTTGCAATGTAAGTTTATTATTATATATTAGAGCAGCGTGACAAGAAATACTAGTAGTGTTTGGAACGCTTTGTTTAAAAGTAATACAATCGGTATTTCTAGAATACTGTTTTTTGGCTGTAAACATCCCAATCAGTTTAGTTTGTCGGAGGAAGCTAATGATAGACTGCAAAGCTCCACATCTTTGTTAGACTTTAATGCATCATCTCTCTCCGATTCCTGGAAGACAGCCATGGCGAAAAACAAAACTTTGGAATCAAAAACAAACGGAGAAAGTCGTAAAAGGAAAAAGGTGGTCAGTGAGGTTCACGTAGAAACAGTCACGGATCAAAAAGTGAAGAAGAAAAGGAAGAAGCCCGACCTTGAGGTAAGCAGCACATTCATTTTCCTTTCTTACATAAAGTAATATGCATACATTTTATATTTTTCATGTACCAATGGGTCTTAATTTTATTTAGGAGGCTCCACCACAGGTCACAGCTGAACAAATCACACCAAGTGATAAAAAACAGAAGGACAGGAAACGCAAAAAGAAACATAAACAAACAGAGGAAATTAAGGTAAGAACGATATTTGTTTAATTTTATCACCTTAAAATATAGACATTGGCTTCTGTTGCTTTATGATGCCTATTCTGCCTATATGTGTTGCTCCAGATAAAAAAAAACAAAAAAAACATTATTAATCCTTGTAATAATAATAATTAAAAAAAAAAAAAAAAAAAAACAGTGTTAATTGAGGTTTGAGTTACCAGTAAACCAGGTGAACCTTGGCATCTTCTAATATAGCCTATACAGCCTGAGGGATTCTGTATAATATTGTCAGTACATCCACTGCCATCCATGCAATTTTAAGAAATTAAAATTTCATTAATTTATTGATGCATGACTGCATATTCTATTATATACTACTATATACCAATACAAATCATGAAAAGTTAAAACAAAAGTGCTTTATAAAGGTACTTGTCATTTCTTACAATGTTCTCAAGCTAAAATGAATACATGAAAATGGAGTGAGATTTTATATTAATTTAAAAACCCACATACAGAAACAGCAGATAGACGTTTTAATCTACAAAGGACTTAGAAAACTGTAAATTATACCATTTTACTGATGGGCAACATCTGTCTTTTTATTTTAGTATCTCTCTTTCCATGCCTCTGGAAGACAGATGCTGAAAACATTAGCTACCATTCATCTGTAGATTTATTGTTCTGATTCTGATTCTGATTAAGTGGTACATAAATGCTAAATTATGTGCACTTTAAATGTTATATCTCCTTTCTAACCATGAAAAAGTTGAAAACAGAGAGAACAGGGTAGAAAAACACCATGGTATAGTTGTATTAATGTATTAATGATGTAGCTGTAAGCTCAGTGATTAAGATTCACTTGTGTTATATTTTAGTTTGAGTACATTTCTCTAAATGATCAGTAATCTATACATTTTCTTGGATAAACAAGCAAAGGGATTTGATTTTAAATATTGTTGACAATATGCAATATAATTTCTTCATTCAGTTATGCATCCCTAGTGTTCAGTTTTTGAGGGTTGAAAATTGTAATTACTGAGCTTATTTCCTGGTTTCCACATACATTTTCACAATAGTTGCTTTTATTTTGTCCAGTAATGAAGTTGCATTTATGGCTCATGTGTAAAGTGGTGCATCATCTGTGTGGTCTGCTGTATCCACTTCTTCATCAGCAGGAAATGTGAAAGCTTTAGAGCATGTTTTACGGTTTGAATGTGTGTCCGGTGTTGTTCCACACCTGCACATGCTTGCAGCTGGAACGTAGATGGATTTTTCAGAGGCTGACCGATGCAGCTTTGCCCACCTGGTCTTCTCCTGGAGAAGAACTCTGAGCTTATCCTGGAAAGTCTCCCCAAGGAAACTGTAAATGAGTGGGTTCAGGCAGCTGTTGGAGAAGGCAGCCAGTCTGACAGTGTGCCCTGTCAGTGGGTAGTCCTGCCACAGCGTGCTACCGTCGGCGTCCTGTCGGAGAAGATGAATGCTCACAAATATGTTCTCTGGAAGCCAGCAGAGGAAGAAGACAAATACAGCGGCTGAAATCATACGCAAGGCTTTCTGTCTGCGTGGCCTCTGCTGCCTCTGGCTACGTCGGAGAACCTGTGCTATCCTCCAGTAGCAGAGTCCCAGGATGCAGAAAGGAATCAAGAAGCCCAGCATCACTTCAAGCCACTGAATCTGAGTCACATTTGCGAAGCAGAAGTGGAGGTCTCCAGGATGTTGCGCCTGGGCCACCGCGAAGGGCAACACGGTGAGCATCGATGATGACACCCAGATGAGGCTGCAGCTGAGTCGAGGGCGCGGCATGCTGCGACCTATGGAACCCGCCAGAGCCACAAAGCGGTCAAAGCTCATCCAAGTCAAGAAGAAGACGCTGCTGTACATGTTGACCTGTTGGAAAAGGTTCATGAAGGTGCAGAGACCAGCTTTGTCATAGTAGCCCTGCTTCAGGTTGAACACTTCGATCAAAGAGTCGGCCACAAGGGCCAAGTCGGCCACGGCAAGGTTCACAAAATACAGATCTGGAGCTGAGAGGCGACCCCTGTGTGTCAAGTTCACAGTGAGAATGAGGATGTTTCCAATGAAGCCAATGGGGAAAAGAAATGTAATGTAGAAACCAGAGAAGAAGATGCTGACGATGTAGTGATAATGATTCTCTGAAGCTGCCTGGAGAAAACCAGACACAACTGACCGTGTGCCATTTGTCAGGTTTTCTCCAGCTGTGACTTCATAGTCCATGTCCATATTAATGCATGGAGCCGGTGGTCGCATTGGCTAAACATATGGGCCCATAGTTCTTAGTTATTCAAGAGTCTTCAGTCCATTTGGAGTTTGTGGTGCCATCTGTGTCCTCTTTTTGTTACGGGGGTCTTTAAATCAGGTAGAAGACTTGATCCTCATCATTAGCACTAAACAGAGGAGGAGAGGCACATGTGAACAAAACAGCTGTTGAGAAGTTTTTGTTGAACTTTTTAAAATTAGACAAAAATTTAGGTTATCATTTGTAGTTTGTGCTTATTGTTATATGGAAAGTTTGAGTGTTCTTCAGGAGATATTAGGAGCCAAAGAATGCCTTACAAAGGAACTTCCCTTGTATAAATATCAAGAATTTTAAGTAATCTGAGTAATTTGTCAAAGACAATGAAGTGATACAGAATTCAGAGAAAGAAACTATTGGCACAAATACTTATAAGTTGAAATGTTTTTCAAATATAATTCTTTAAAATTTTCTCCTAAAATATCTGAAATACTTAAAGTACATGTTAACTGTCTACCTAATTTTTTTTTGTTTTTGTTTTTACAAGCTTAGAAACTTGTCAATGTGAGAAGAACATGTACTTTTGTAAGATGTAGTTTTATAAAAGTTTTAATATGAGCCACAGATATAAAAACAAAACAAAGTAATTCTAGATGCAGAGAAAGCTTTTGGCTGTAAAATGAATTAATTTGCAAAAGAAAGATGTTAGTATAAAGTAGCTCAACTTTACCTACTTTTCTTGGCGTTGCATCGGGTCCTTTTAATTCTCGAATGCTCTTCGATGGTGGCTGAACTGTCAGTCACAATCCACAGAGACATTCTTGTGCCGCCCTCCACTTACAGTAAGGAACACAAACACTTGTACTAAGGCACATATAAGCATAATGCAGGTACATGCAAACACAGACATGACGTCTTTTCTTTACCGTTTGCTTTTCTAAACAGACTCAGGAATTCTTTGAAAACCAACAAGCAGTCCTTAACACATCTGTCTTCCTTCAACATTTCTGTTTAAATGGACATTATTCATTTAACTGAAGTCAAAGCCAATACGTCGACGCTTCAGCACTGAAGTGTGAATGAGACAATTACTGTAGAAAGGTAAAATAGATAAATATGGGAGTCAGGAGACTTGGCAGAAACAGGTTGGCATCTTATTTACACAAAACAAGATGAAGGACAGACGTATACAGAGTTTCATCAGACAGAAGACAATAAATTATTGCTGATGTATGATAATTATTTTGAGCTTGAAAAATAATTGTAATCATTCCTACAGTAGGTTACTCTTATATTTCATGTAATATCTGTAACTTATGCAACACGGCTCCTCCCTTCCATTTGTTCTGCTGCTTGATCTGTGTCATCATAGACACAATCTGTGATCCGTGCAGCTTAGTCATTCCTAGAACAGGTGCTCATTAGTTTCTTGGGCAGAGTTCAGCGTCTATGGTGTGTTTTTATTTCTTCAACAGCTTTGCAAAATAAAGAGAGTATTGACAGTTTTTTTCTGCATTAGGACTGAACCAAAAATCTTACTTCTATTTTCCTACACTAAATGTTTCCAATGTGCCGTTCACAGAGCAGCAGCAGCAGGGTTTTTTCCATTTAGCCTAAATGGACTTTTTGTACAAATCATGTTTATGCAAACTGTTTTCCCAGAAGAGGGGTGTGTCTAAGAGAAAGTTCAAGATATATAGAATCACTGTTGTTACAGTCAGATTCCTGTGAATAAAGCACTCAAATGACTCCCCACATGATGAAAAAAGTTCACGGGACCACTCAGGGCAGCTCGGCTGTTTACTTCAACACAACGTATTTAGTAGAAAACATACCATTTCAATATTGGCAAATTATTGAACAAACATATTTTATGAAAACAGGAGATTAAAAAACTGCATGGCTGCACTCACTATTTTACATTCCCTGACAGAGTTATCGGAGCAACTGTAATATTTACGTATTTCCAAATATATAAATGCAATGAAATATAAAATGACATGCTTTTAAATTCTTCAACTGCCTTTTAAGTGCAAGGAGTTAAAATAACTCATGCTAAAGAAATCATCATCCAGACATTGTAAATATTCCCTCCATTTGTCGACATATTTGTTTTACTGTTGACACATGCAGTACACAAGGTTTTCATGCAAAACCTGAGACAAATCAAAGTAAAATGAAAGAAAAGAGCATCATAACTAGAACTACAACTATGATTACCTTTACCTTGATTAAACAGTTATAGTTTGTCATTAACCTCGTTTACAAGTTTTGTCTTTGAGCATAATGTTTTACCATCTGTCCTAGCTTTTATGGTAACATTTCAAATAATAGGATATTGTATTTTCTTTCTTAAAACGCCTAAAATCTTCTTGAAAAATGATGCTCAAATCTCATAATGATACAACACCTGCCACAACCATAGCACATAGTACCCCAGAAACATATTGGGAAATCCCTGATATGAATATAAACTGTCATTATGATTTAGTGCTATATAATTAAAATTGATTTGTTATAACCGTTGTGCACATTAGTTGAAAATAAATTTGTTTTGTCAGTAAACTGCATTCAACTTACTTTTTTCAGAGCTGCTAGTTTATATAATCATAATAGTAACATGAAAGGCTGTGCCAACATTTTAGATGCAAAAAGAGCAAAAGCTTCTTAAACTGTTTAAATCTCTCTTATTCTATACATTTTGTGCATCACAGGAGTTATGTTCCGAAGGTTGCTTTCATCCTCTATGACTCTAAGTCCTGCAGAGTGTCTGTGATCTCGATGTGGGGGGCGATGATGTTCCTGTTGGGCTGGGTTCGTCCCGGTCTTTGACAGCAGTCCCTCAGCTGCCTGAAAACTCCATGCAGAGTTTCTCGACAGGGCCTGTGCATCAGCAGCACAAGCATCAGGCTGATGCTGCTGCCGGAGAACACCACGAACTCGGCTATGTTCAGAAAGGCTTTTTCATGAGGGCTCAGCAGCCCATCCTCTTCTAATCGCGCTGCTCTCACCAGTGCCGTACTGTAGAAGAGCAGGCAGAAAAACATGACCACACTAACTGTCAGAAAGACTGGACCCTCTTCGGAGCCTGAGAGGAAGCGTCCTTTAGTTTTCCATTGTCGGATGCAGCCACCTATGAGTAGTCCCAACTGGAGGATGTAGGGAATCAAAAACACCAGGCAAAGTTTCGAAACCGCATAAGAAGAACCAGCGCTGACTGGATCCATAAAACACTTCACCTCTTTATGCAGATCATCTCTAGGACCACGGATTCCAGCCAGCACCAGAGAGACAAGCACAGAGGTCACAATAACTAGAGCTGCACAGACTCCAGGTTTCCTCAGCAGGGCGTGGGAGGGAGGATCCAGAGTGAGGACGTAGGCCATGAGCAGTAAGACCAACAAACTGCACAGAGCGACTGTGTTGATGGTGAAGGACAGAGCAGCGCAGCCTAAACCTGTGGTCTCGAGATAATCGGGTCTGTGGTTCACAGCGTAGAGGGAGAGCAGCAGAAGCAGCAGCTGAAAGCCGCAGAAGACCCAGAGCAGGCAGTCGAGCCAGGCCAGCCGCCTCTGCGCTCTGTAGGTCAGGATGAAGCTGTAGAGCAGGAAACAGGCAGCGAGAAAACCCAGAGCCACCAAGAAACTGTACACATAGTTTGCTCTGGAGCTTATGTCATTGGCTGCAATTTCATCTAAAAATGGGACCCCGGCTGAGGTGGAGGTGTTGATGATGGAGCGATTCAAGGTGGTGAGGATGGTAGAAAAGGATGGAGTGGTGCTACCATTAGTAGAGATCAAGTCTGTGGTTTCATTTAACTGAAAAAAAAAATAGAAAACATCTTTTGATTAAATCATTCATCACCCTTCAATATTTCTCTGAACTTCCATCCCCTCAGTGGTAAAGTTTGGTTATCTGAGTATGATATTTATGGCTTTGTATCTATAATTAAGGTAACCAGCCTGCCATCACACTACATTATGGATGCCAACAGGAAGATAAAATCACTCTAATACTGAGCATTAATTGATAAATTAATACAACTATTCAGCAGGTTGCCAATTATTTTGAATCTTCTGAGTTAATTAAATATTTTTTCATTATGGACAAAACAGGACATCTGACCACATCATGTTCAGCTTTGAGAAACACTCATCAATATTTTTTGATGTTGACATTTTATAGACTAATCAATAATCAATAGCTTAAGTAATGAATAAGCAATGAAAATAATTATTCATTGCTGCATCATTCTGATCCCAATAAATGCAAAATGTTACCATTAAAGCAGAATTACAATTTCATAAATATAAACCAAAGGCCCCATTGTAATCTTAGATGTATCTTACTGTTTCATTTTGATTTTATTTTATTATTATTATTTTTTTTTTTTTAGGATGTTTTGAGATGGTTGTCTCAAAGATTAAGTCATGCAAGTCTAAGTACAGGTGGCTGGTACATTCTAGTACAGAGAACGTTTGTATTCCTATTATTTTTGTATTTTTATTTTGCAAATTAATGAAATAAAGAATAAAATCAAATGAAATGTTGCAGTCAAGTAATCACATCATCATTGTTATTGTCTTTTAATGGACAAACAGAAAGAATTCCAGATTCAGTCCAAAAAATACAGTGAAAGCAGTGATACTTGAGTTATAACACAGCTGTTTTTATAGTGTTTGCGTGATTCATTAGAACGGTTTTCCACAGGAACATACTCTTACAAAATATCACATTTCCTCCCTAAGTGAAGTCACAGTTCAACTGAAAATTTAACTTAACCAGAGGTTAACTACGTAAACTGTACATAAAAAACATATGTTACTTCAGATCGCAGCTGAATCGTTTTATCTGAAGTTTGAAATGACCATGTCTGTGTTTGGTCTTTGTTCCCCTTCAGGAACTGCTGGCTCAGTAAAAACACACATGTTTCCACTTACCATTTTTGCTTTCGTCACCGGGTCTTCTGTTGTTTTAGTCTACCACACGATGCTGCCGATCACCTCAGCCAAAACACTGGGAAAGCGATGCTCGTTGCATGGACACGACCTGTCACTGTGGAAGGCTGTTAGACAGTATTTCTCTGCTCAACACCACGCCAGCATAGTTTCAGAATGACTTCGTGGCCATGTGATCAAACTTTTTCTCTCCCCTCCCTCTTTTTTTCATCATCCTACCCACCAAGGCCCGTTAAGACAGAGCATACTGTGCCCCTTGTCTAACCTCCCTTGAGAGTCGGTGTTGAAGTTGTGCTGTGGTTAAATGACTTTAAGCTTAATATTTCCTCCACATAAGTCTGTTGCCATTCAAGAGTTTACCTACATGCAGATAGTATATAACCTTAACTCTCAAAAAGGCAAAACATATATTTTCTAGCTCGTAAGCTCGTAGTCATGAAACAGAAATTAAGTTTTTCAGAAAAAAATCAGCCACCAAAACCACTTTACCCTATTGTCTCTGTATGATTTTAGCAATAACAAAAAAAACCTCAAAGGTGGTTTATTTTTAAAGCTGCACACATCTACACTGTGGGTGTAGGGGAGTTGCAAATGCATGCTAAAAAGGTGGATGTGTCACTGATATCATCAGGCTGTAGATACCGGAAATGTCCCTCAAACTGCTGTGCAACAGGAAGTGATCCTAGCCCAGAAAAAGTACATTTAGCTTTCATTTGTGTTTAGAATGCGGAACTACAAAATGTAACAAACTCAATTGTTTATTATATTTTATCAAATTTAGTAGGAAGTAACTGGCACTGTTTACAAATATGAACTATCAGTCAGTCACAATCAGTGAATGATTTTTACACAAACACTGCAAATGATAAGGATGTAAAAAGGGAGGTCTGTGAATGCAGATGAATCCCATGAGCCTCTGTTTTGTTTGATATGACAGATTTCAGATCCACCCAGTCACCCACAGGAGGCACATCATGCCCACAAGGGAGAGGAGGACCTGAGCCCAGAGGAGCAGAGGGTCTTCGAGAGGAAGATGAAGAAGATCCTCAAAAAGGAAGAGAAGAAGAAGCTGAAGGCTGAGGGCAAAACCATCCAGAAAGCTGAAGCGTCTGGGCCTGCAGCACCTCAGCAGGCTTTAGACTACCTCACCTGGTAAGAGCATCATTATGAAGGATAGAAGCTTACAGATACTAGTGGCATCATTAATTGACTTTGACTCAGTTCGATAAGATCTTCATCAGGTCACTTACTGATTCCAGATCAAATTTGTGGATGGGGAAAAAAGTAGGCAAAGGCAGATTTTTTTTGCATCAATGCCACTGGTGTCTGTCTATCTACAGTGTGTTGGAGAAATCATGCATATATAACTCAGGTGTTCAACAGCTGCACTGTTTCATTTGGAATACTGAGAAAACCACTGATTGCACCACATCAGTAACAGGTCTTCATTATTCATATATATATTCATATTTATTACTGATTGAGGCATTTGATTGGACAGTTTGACACCAGCTTTAGGGCTGTCACCATAGAGACATTTTAGTTGATGATACAAATGGTCTTTTTCTGATCATTTTATGTGTTTGGTATAAATCTAACAATATTGGTCTATACACATAGGATACAGCGACTGAAGAACAAGACCTGACATTTGGAATTGAAACTTCTGTCTAACTTTAAGTCTTTGAACACATTCCTGATCCTGATTTTCGTTGCTGTGAGTGTACCAGGGTCTGGGGTAGGCAGCAGGCGGCTAGAGTGTCCGCTCTCCAAACACGTCTGTTCAGTGGATCTATGCTGGCCGGGTTTATACTTGATGTTTGCCTTGATACAATCAGACCAAGTCTTCCTTGGTCTCCCACATCCTCTGGAGCTGGGAATTGCCATGCTCATGACTGTGTTAATACATGAAGTGGCATGTTCACCATGCCCATAACATCTTCGCTGCCTGATGCATAGAACCGTTGTCGATGCCTGAATCCCCAGCTTTGCATGTACTGTAGCGGAGGAGTCATCATCAATTGCAAGAACATACATACATACAAAGTCTATTGGTCAAAAGTTTTAGAACACCCTAATTTTTCCAGAATTTAATTGAAAATGATGTAGTTTAATGTCTCAGTGTACTCTGAAATTAGATATACATATACAAATAAACAATTGAAGCAAAAAAAAAAAAAAATCATGGAATCAATTTAGAAACCAAAATGTATACTGTAAACTTTTGACTCATCAAAGTATCTACCTTTGGCAGATATAACTTGTTGAACACACCGGTAGCATTCTTTCTACAATATAAATCCAATATTGTTCATAAAGTTCTTCCAACTCTGTTCCAGAAGTTCCCATAAATGTGTAACACTTGTAGGTTGTTTTGTTTTCACTCTTTCGTCCAGTTCATCCCAAACCAGCTCCATGGGTTTAAGTCTGGACTCTGTTCTGGACACTCCATGTTTTCAATCTTAGCATCTTGTTCTTTTTTCTTATGGTGGTTCTGTCAGAGCTTGGACTTATGTTTTGGGTCATTATCTTACTTTAGTGGTTCAGGTTCCTTTCACTCTGTACAAGTCACCGAACCTGGATCCAGCAAAACAGCCCCAGACCATCACACTTCCTCCTCCATGTTTGACAGTTGATTTCACATACTAAGGAACTGTCCTTTCACCTACTCAACGGCGTAACAAAAATCCTGCGGGATGAACTGAAGAGCGGAACTGGGGAACTGGAGCAGCTGGCTGGCTCAGTGCAGACCCTTAATGCTCCCGCCCAATGGCAGCTTCACAGTTCAAACTCAGACTTGTTTACTACGACCACTATTAAACTGTGTTTGAAGCTGTTGTCCTGTGAGTCTCCTCACGCACAACCTGTTGATTCTTAGAAACTTGTCTTCTGATGCTGTTGTGGTTTGGGTGTGCCCCACCTCTTCCTGTCAGTATTTCCCCCAGTTTCTGATGCCTTTTGATGGTGAAGGAAATTGGACTCACTAACACCTTGACTTTCTTGACAATTTCTTTGTAGGAAAGACCTACATTTTCAAGTGTTATTATGGTCTGTTCCTCTTCTATCGTTAATTACCCTTTTCTTCCATTTTTATAGTAACACACTACTTTATGCGGTACAATAATGTTCAAATAACAACCTAACAAACTCACGACCTTATGGTACCAAAGTGTGTTCCAACACTACTTTTGTGCAGACAGAGGAGTTTGGAAGTAGTTAAGAAAAGTTGAGACACCTGAACTGGTAGCACCAACTTTGAAGGCTTGATCAACCTCCATTGCTGCAGAACTGCTTTAAATTGTTAACCCATTTGTTGTTGCCTGAAAAAGGCATCTTTTGTATAATTCTGAAATGTACATTAATTTTCAGTTTTGGTTAACTTTTTTTTTTTTTTTTAACCACTGGCAGTTCACTTACCTTTGTACCATTTCAAGCTGTTCATTGGACTTGTACTGCTTGAATGTAAAAAAAATAAAAAAAAAAATAAAAAAATTGGGGTGTTCTAAAACTTTTGACCAGTTGTGACCATTACCATGTTTTTATATACAGTATGTCACATCACAATGAATATAATCTATGTACCAATAGAAGTGAAGCATCTCAAGATAAAGGGAGTGAAATGACATTAATAGGAGGAAATCACTTTAAAGATGAAGAGATACTGATCCAAATATAATTTCAATATTAGTTTCATCCAGCTGTTTGTATATGGAGATCATTAACACAACTATGCAAAATAATTGTGGCCTGCCTAAATAATTGTGTATAAGACTGGTATCTAGTAATTGTGACAGGCCTAACCAGTCGGAGATGATTCTTGGTTCCCATGCCAAGTCATCAGTTCTCAAACTGAAAACCCACTCACACACTACAATGAAGCACATATGATGCAGTCTTACTGGTTAGCCGTTAGCTAAGTAGTTATTCATAAGTAAAGGGTTTATCTTGTTGTTTCTACTTGATTGGGGATTCGCAAAAACATTTTTAGTACTATTACTTTCCATCCTATAAATGTTTATTCTGTGATCACATGTTTTGCCTGCAGCATCTTTGATGTAATGTGAAAACACTAAAATTGCCAGTCAGCATTATTTTCTGCTTCAATATTTTGTTTGCGCTTAGAAAACTGCAATTACTGCAGATAGCAGTAACATTATTAGGATAAGATTTAATATATCTGAAAATGTGCTCTCAACAATCAGTCCTACTTTAACTGATGTCCATCATGGACAACCCCTCCCACCCCCTGCACCACACTGTAGTGGCCTTTAGCTGCTCCTTCAGCACAAGACTGTACAATAGCACTCACTAAAACCCCCAAATACACCCTTATAATCCATAGTGCAATGTAAATAGTGTAAATATGTTTTTTTCTTATGGTCTTTTTTGTCTCTGCTATTTATATAGAATAATTTCTGCACTTTGTTATACTGCTGTAACTGTGAAATTTCCCCAGGGTGGGAATAAATAAAGTATTCTATTCTATTTAGAGGCTTTAGGTGTTAATGATCAGGTCTGTGAAAACAGTTGAATTAATGTAAGATGTACAGTAGTGTGCAAAGCCACTAATAGATGTTTGAGCAAGAGAATATTGATATATCATAATGTATGTTTGCTTTTCTGTTTCTGTAACCAGATACAACTGAACTATAGAACAGTATTAAAAACAAAACAATTTCAGAAAAACTCATGTTCAAAAAAAATGTATGAATTATCCAGCATTTATTGTATTTTAAACACAACTTGAACTCTTCTGCACAGACAATATGACCTTTCCTGATCTAATCTTCATAAAAACAACACAGCAAAGCATGATTTATGATTTCTGCACAGTATTCTAAGTCTTCTGTGGTGTGAAAGGTAACTTAAGTGTTTCAGAACTTTCTTCTTGTGCTTTTTGGACAGGCTCCCCTCGTGTAGTGACTGCATTTAACAGATGTTAACAGATATAATGTTCAGCCCACATCTGCAGCTTTATCTGGTTTTGTCTTTGCAGCTGGGCTGAAAACCGGACAGAGTGGAAGTTTCAAAAGACCAGACAGACATGGTTACTGCAGCACATGTTCGACTTTGACAAGGTAAAGAGAATTTCAAATGACATGGTGTGACGCTCTAGGTGCAGTTTACAGAGAGAGATATGATTTCCTGTATCATCAGGTTGATTATGGTATCACTACTAACTAACCACGGGTCCACGACACAGTATTTCATTCCTTGGAACATTGAAATACATTTTGATTGGGTATAGAACATGTTTCTTTCTTTTGCACAAGTATTTGACAGACATTTCTGGAATCACAAAAATTATGGAGCCACAAGCAGAATTATGGAAAGTGGATTTACAGAACCAGGAAATATCTAGTACCCAGTGGATAACCTTAAAGTCAAAAATTTTATGTGGAATCAATCTAAATAATGATAAATGTCTCAGATTCCAGATGACAAGTTCTCCATGCTGCTCGAGTACTTGGAGGGACTTCGCGGTGGATCGAGGGACACCACAGTACAGAAGGCTTTAACTGTGGTCCAAGCATCAGGACAGGCACCAGAGGACACAGGTGTCCAGCAGAGGGCGCAAAGAGCCAGAGAAGTCATCCAGCTGCTCTCTTGATCATCATGCTCACCAGAAAGAAGATTGAACTGTTTTGCAGATCATTTGACTGAATAATTACCCCGATGAGACAAAGACTCAAACTTTTTTTTTTTATATTAACTTAGGTTGTTTGTATTTGTCCGTTGGGAAAGTGTTAATATCACACATTTGGTTAAATGTGTTTAGAAATTGCAGACTAAAATGTTTAATCTTAAGGAGCTTTTTGTGAGTTGCACTAGCAGCACATGGTGTACAGAGGACAGAATTTAAACTTTACTCATATTAAATTCAAATACTAAGATTTAAAAAAGCACACCCCTACGTGCAGTTAAAAGTCTGAGGAATGTTTGTAGTCAGAACATATTTGTACGTGTCAAGGCACATATTCTGTGGAGACACCGATGAAGATAACTTTTCCATTTACTTCCTGTGAAACAATGAGCAGGTTTTGCTTTGACCCCTCAGTGTGGCGTCTATTTAAAGTAGTATTGGTTCATCTATGAATCATTAATCTATAAATTCCAACTTCTTAGGAAATGCATTGAAGCAGTTGTTAATAAAACTCAAATTTTGTTTTTACATTTTACCATCTAAACAAATATAACCTTTGTGTGACAAACAGGCATAAGTAGCAGAGTGTCATAAAAGAAGTCACTGAGTCTGAAAATGTTTTGCCTCTTGAGTACATTTCCACTCTCTATATGCAAATAAACGCTGATGAATTCACTTCCTGGAATGATATAAATACACACAAGTGCACAGTGTGGTTAACATTTCATACACATTATTCAGCCATAGACATGCATGACATACTGAGTAAATTCACTCACTTCTTTTTCATGGTTTTGGATCTGATCACACCACATAATAAAACACATTTTATATCTCTATAGCTGTTTGGTCCATTAGACGAAAAAGTAATTTTAACCAAAATGCTTCCATTACATTCCTTTTGGCAAAATGTGGTCTTTTAATGTGTCCATTTGAACTACACTAATATTAAATATTTTAAGATTATTCGTTTTTGCTCAATCTTTTAAGTTGGTGTGCTCTAGTTTTTGGCATCAAATTCCATAATTACCCTTCAGCAGTTATTTAAGCAATCTGACAATAAAGCCAACATCTGCACCTCCTTTTCAATCTGTTTACAAGCTGCAGAAAATCTAGTTCATGACAGAAGTATCTCCCAAGTTTTGGGCAAAAGGCAGATGTTTTCAGGGAATTTGGAGGGTTAAATATGCTATTAATTACCAGTCATTGTTAAGATTCCATCAGACTAATACTCTGTGGGTCAGCGCAGAAGTAACTATGATATGTTTGTTTCACTGTCCACAGTAATGTAAGAACATTTATCTTATATTCTATATTTATGTTGTGTTTTGATTTTGACTAAGAAGAGAGCTGCAGATGGAAGTTGTGTTCTCCAAATTCAGAGTCCTGCAACTAAAACCATGTTAGAATCATACAATTATTCTTTCTCCAGCTGACTGTTATGAGCTCTTCCAAAATATTTCAGAGTCTTAATCCACAAGTGGGTTCATCTTGTCACATTGGCAGCTTTGTTACATTGAAGAAGTCCTAGTGCAATATTGTGTAGCCAACGCCCTCATCATTCCACAAGATATCTTCAGATCCAGTAGGAAAAATTAATATTGAGTGAGTTATTCCAGGAGATTTTCACTGCGGTTCAATGATGCCAGTGTCTCCCCGTAGGTGTTGATCCTTAACTGTTGGACTCACTGGATCTTTTGCTTCACCTGTGATATACAGTGAATTATATTTACAAACAGCTTTACACTACGATGAACACGAGACTATTAAGTATGAACACCAGTTGATTCTACTTACTTGGCTGTGACTCAAAGGGAATATTGTGTTGAGTGAGTAGAGCACGCAGTCTCTCACTCTCCTCTCTCAGTTTTTGAAGGTCCTAAACAAAATACATCAAGAGAATATCATACAAATGTGTATCAGTATTATAATAATTGCACCCTGCCTTTGACAAGCCTTGCAGAGAAAAATGGAGCATGTTTAAATTTGATTATCTTAAGTTGATTCCACTTCGATGAAGTACAACATTAAATTACTTACATATATTTGTTAGTCAAAAAAACAATGTAATATTCTATAATAAAATAACATATTGACAATGACATTTTTTCTGACAAAATGTAACGCATTAAGAATCTTCACTCATAGCAAAATGGTATATCTGAGCTGTTGTATTCCTATAGAACATAGAAGAGGAATGATCATTTTTGCTTCACTGCTCTGTTCATCTCAGATGCATGCTTTAACAGGAGATGAGTAAATCAAGTACAGAATTTTTACAATGTATTTTTACAAATGTGATGGTAAAATTTCTCCCTTGAGTCTCAAAATTTGCAGCCACCTATGTAAAACATTACTATTTAGCATCTTATTATATGGAAATGTAAAGATATACATACCTCAGTACATTTCTGTAAAGAGTTCTGTGTGTCTGAATTGGCTACCACCTCTGGAGGCTTCAACTTCACTTTGTGGCTCTTAAGCAGACCAGCATCCTCGAAAATATCCCTTAAGAGATTGTTGTATCCCTACAGAATACAGTTACATTGTGAGATTAGTTTGAAACCAGGCCTTAAAATATGACCAGAATTTTCTTGAGCATAAAAATGGTAAGAAATGCATGTTTCGAATCCAATGGGATAGTTAATAGACATATATGTTATCTAAATTTCATGTCGTCTGAAATAGAGTAAACTTGTCCGTAACTAATGTCTACCCAGTCATTCTGTGTACCGTCCAAAATATTCCACTCACTTGCTCAGTAATAAGACCTTCATAATGAGCCTGTTCAGCTTCATCCCATTCTGTTTGCAGCTTCTCATCCAGAGTTGGATATACTTTTGAAAGAGATGCAAATTACAAGAAATGAATGTCATCAGTAATACACTGCTGATTAGTGCAGAGACATTTTTTAATCTTACCTAAAAGAGAATGTGGATGGCAAACAAGTGGGGTTTCAAAGGTTAAAGAGTACACACAGGTGCTGGGCTCAGAGACTTGAGCGAGCTTGCTGCTAGAGCTGCACACAAGGATCACCTAGAGAAAGACAACAGCATATTTTTCAGATGTTAATTGCTCTTTCAGATGATTTACTGATGGTTAATGGATTATTTTGATTGTGCTGATTTGAATAGTCTGTCAGTTGATGGGGGAAAGAAAGAACTCAGCACAAAAATTAAAGTAACATCAATTGGTGGAATTGTTAATATATACACATTTATTTTATAACTGTACCAACCTTTGTTTCCCTGTTTCTTGTTCCACATGCATCCCCTTCTCTCATCCACATCCCTGTGAAAGTATTGTTTTCCATTTCCCACTCCTGCCAGATTCTGTTGCGAAGACACAGGAACCTGCTTACTGTTCACATTTTCACAATTACAATACAGTTAAATTATACATTGCTATTATACATTGCCTGGCCAAAAAAGTCACCACCTGGATGTAAAAAAAAAAAAAAAAAAAAAAAGCAAATATTTCAGATCCTTCCACTGGATAATTACTGTAATGACTAATATATTTCAGTTGTAACCAGTTCTTTAAGCCTAATTGATGTAGTGTGTAGCTTATCATTTGTTTAACAACCATGTCACAACACATGTGACTATGGAACCAATCTAACTTTAGAGGGGTAAAATTATTGATCTGCATCAGGCAAAAAAGAAAAAAAGGTCATTGTTGGAACCACTAAAAGTGGGCTAAGAACTCTCCAAACACATTATTAAAACCTATAGAGGGATAATTTGGTTGAGGTGGAGGTGTGGTCAGAAAAATGATCATGATCAAAGACCACTTAAATGTCTGATTAAATCAAATTGCACCAAAAAAAAAAAACTTTCCACATGCATGATGTGAAGAACACTCAAGCCATACAGCTTTAAGAAGCCCACTTCATGAGACTAATCAGAAATCAAGTTTACTAAAGAGCAGATCAGACTGTTTCGATTGAAGAGGGGCATGTGGTCCGATGAGTCCAGACTGACCCTGTTGCAAAGTGATAGTTGCATGATGAAGTGATTACCCATCATGCTTTGTGCCCACAGTACAAACCCGTGGGAGCAGTGTTATGATCTGGGATTGCGTCCCTTGGTCAGGTCTAGGTTCAACAAATATGCATGTACAAAAAAATAAATCCAGCTGACTACTTTAATGTATTGAATAACCTGGTTTTAGAAAATTTCTCAGTCCAACTCTCCTATCAGCAATACAAGATCTTGGACAAAAACCAACAAACCTAGGGATGGAAATAAATATTGTGCTATTGCATAAGCTTATTGAAATAACGTTGCATCAAATGCATGCCATATTCAAAGCTAAATGGCAAATAAATTAAAAAAAAAATAAAATAAATTACTGGCATGTGAAACTTTGTATTATTTGGGACAGGCTGTATATTTCTGCAGCATCTTACCCTAGTATCCCACTGTATGCATTCCATCTGAATGATTGCTCATGTTGGGTTATGTTGTGAAACGGACAGAATTCATATTTGTATCTGCAAAGAGAGCAATGACATTGGTTGGATTTTCAGATACTATTATAACATGCATAACCATTCAACTCCAAGTGCCAAATTATCAGAAACAGAATACTTTATTTTGTTGAGAGTGGCATAGTCATGGTTAAAAACACAAAGGTAAAGTAATATTTACGTTGACTCTGTGAGAGAAAAGCACTTTCCAGCCAGTCTATGAAGATGTGCAGGGCCTGTTCAACATTAAAATTATAGTTGTTGTTTGCATATTAAAGGTTTACACCAAATAAACACAGGAAGCAATTCAATGGATGCTTTAAATTACGACACATTATTTTACCAGATACTGGAGATGGAGTTACTCTGGGCTGGAGTCTGCTTCCCTGAGCCAGAAAAGGATTGTTTAACCTGAACATATGGGAAATCTGTCAGCACATCGCTAATTTCAAACAACTAAACAGCATAATATTTTTTGTTTAACATACCCAAATGTGTTTGGCTCCTCTACGATTTTCATTTTACCAGCGAATCCATAGTTTACTATGAAAACAAGACAATAGATTGAATACATTTTAGGCGTACACTGTGAGATGTGATAAATCTCTGGTTATTATTCAAAAGGGTATAAGGTACTTACAGAAAAGAAGCAGCCAGATAACCCACACTTTCAGTGATAGATATATCCCATTATAAAAACAAAACATGACGGCTTTCTCAGTAACTAAACTAAAATGAATCAAGGGGTTTTGTAGCTACATTTCCTTCTTTGTCGGTTCTCCTGTCATGTGACATGTCACCTGATCAAAATAATATTTGAGCATGCGCATATGCATTTTAGACTGCGTGTTTCCCATGATACGAAGTAGGCTCAATTAATGCCGAGTTAACTTAACTTACGTTTGATATATACAGGTTTACTATAAATAGATTTCAGTGCTTGCGACAGTGTCATAATGCTTGCTAACCTATGAACGATTTACGATTTCATGAACTACTTTTCCAGAGGCTTTTTATCCCAGGCATGCTGGTGTCTTGTAGTAGTAGCTAACTAATGTCAGCCTGCTATTTTTTTTCTTGACTGGCTATCTCATCCAAAGGTGAAACATGGGACGAAAGAAACAGGGCAAATTTGTCCGCCCTGACAATAAGGGCAAAGAAAAAAGGCACAGAATGAAGGGGAAATCCCTGGACACCTTTACAGAAGAAATGCACACAGCATTTGAAGGTAAGGACAAACTGTCTATAATTCAAGAATATTTATTTTATTTGTCTTCATTTTTTTTTTTTTAATCAGAAATTGCTCTTCTCAGGCTTTTAAATTTTTTCATTCGTTTATA
>JAPSES010000109.1:12184547-12225713 GCA_029822895.1 Maxillicosta whitleyi
ATTGTTACTATCAGATCATAGACTATTATCATTCAGGAAAACTTAATATTGTTCACTTAAAGTCTTGTACACTAGAGTACTGAAGATATCAAGGCACAGGAGTCCTGCACATTTAATCAAATCCCAGTGTTTGTGAAATGTTATGATTGCAAAATACAATCTCAATTCTGCCCACAATAATCATATCCTATGTTTTGCCCCATTTTCTGCAGCTCTAATATATACTTTTATTTTTCCCTTCAGCTAGTCTTCACCTGGAACAGGGAGCAGAAGCCCCTGAGGTGAAATTGCCTTGCCCACTTGCTATGTGGGAGTTGGGTCACTGTGACCCCAAACGCTGTACTGGAAGAAAGCTTGTCCGCAAGGGCTTTGTACGTAACCTACGCCTCAATCAGAGATTTAATGGACTAATACTGAGTCCGATGGGTGTAAAATACGTGACACCAGCAGACAGGTGTGTTGAATAGCTCCCTCCTTAGTTATTTCTATGATTAATTGTGACTGAGTGTCATAAACAAACATGTTTGTCCTTCTTCCACAGAGAAATTGTGGCTCAGAATGGGTTAGCAGTGATCGACTGTTCATGGGCTAAACTGGAGGAGACTCCATTTAACAAAATGATTGGAACTCATCCCAGGTTGTTGCCATATCTTGTAGCTGCAAACCCTGTCAACTATGGAAAACCCTGCAAGTTGTCTTGTGTTGAGGCTTTTGCTGCTACATTCTGTATTGTAGGTATGACCTCACTAAATGTTACTCCAGTTTTATGCACTTTATTGTCTTACTGTATCCTAACTCATTGTAAGTTGTATTTTTTATTTTCTTTGTTTTTTCATCACATCTGACTTTTACAGGTTTTAAAGAATTGGCAGTGCTGTTGCTGAAAAAATTCAAGTGGGGGACAGTGTTTCTGGAGCTCAATAAAGTTCTTCTGGACCGCTATTCTGCCTGCCAGTCAGAGGAAGAACTGTTGTCTGTTGAGAGGGAGTTTCTTACATCTAAACCAGAAGAGGAGGAGTTTGGTAAATTTTCTGGGAATATAATGGGATCAAATAAAGTATAGCTGTGATGGACTGAACATGAAATATGCACTCTTTTTTTTTTTTTTTACAAATTAAAACTTGTAATAGAAGATCTTTCAAATGTAAAGATTATCTAATCAAAATGAAATTGAATAAAATATTTTGTACTTTGTAATTATTTAGAAAATAGTTTTTGTGTGATATTGTTTTCTCATAGTAAACAGACTGATTTTCCTTTTCATGTCACTTTTTTAAAAAAAAATCTGTTTGGCTAAAGTACTGTACTGTAGGGCTACATGATGACATCTCTGGGACACATATGTTCTTTTACTGTTGAATATGTTTTAAGGGGGAAAATCTTAATATGTGTCTTGTTGTCACAGACCCATTTGATGTCAACTCAGGAGTTGAATGTGGGAATCTCAACAGACGTCAAATGTAAGTTTTCGTATTATCACTTGTGGAAAAACCCTCAAACACAGTCTTCACAGATTAATAAACTTCTAGTATTTCACTTTACTGAACTTTAACCTTAGTTTTTAGTATTCCAATATTTTTTCTGACAGGATTTTTTTGTGCTATAAGGTTTAAGTCAAATTGCAACTTAATAGTTTTGTACTACTCATGTATGCTCTACTTATTGCTTGTTTTTCAATTGTTTATCACTAATGTGTTTTTAGTTTTATTGTCAGTATGCATATGGAGGTTTATTGTTAATTTCTATTTTTAGTGCACCTGTAGATGATGATTCAAGTGAAGAAGACACATCGGAAGATGATGAGCATGAGGCAGAAGATGAAAAAACACAATCCAGTGATGAGTCAAGTACAGACTTGCAACATAATGAAAAGGAAGATACAAAATTAGATTTGTCAGAATAAGCCATATTTTAACAAAATGTCATAACACAGAGACTGGCAGAACCTTTCTTTTAAACACCACTTTCTCATACTTAAATGTAAGGTCGCTTTGGGCCAGACGGTTTTTTATCACAAAGTATCAGAAAGTTAAGAAATGTATTTAACTCTGCTTTTCTATGACAGACAAAATAAATGACTATCTACAAACTGCAATCTGTTTAAAGTGTATATCAGAATACAATGTTATCACTGTCTCCGGATGGATGATGATGTTTGAGAGTGAGTTAATCTGCAAAAAGATTGTAATTGCGCGAATCCAGTGTGTAAAAGTACACAATGTGAGATGAAATGTCATTAAAGAGTTGCAGAGCAATTCCTTGCAATGAATTGTTGTCGGTTAAACACAGTCTGAGACCAATACGGTTCATAGAGGACGATTCCAGTGGCATTTGAATATCTCCAACTGCCTGTCTGTAGCCTGACTCCATCCCGATCAGTAAGATGAAGTTCAGTAGGTTGTAAATGTGGCGAGGGGGGCGGACACAGCGGGACTCTCCTCTGCTGTCCTGCGGTAACATTGTTGTGGAACGACGTCACAGCTCGAAAATGAAGGCACAGAGGCAGCCATTACTGGAGCTTCTCTAATTATTTTATTCCAAATAAATACTCGCGGAAAACTCCCATGGCAAGAGCCACAAGTCAGCTGGTAAGTATTTAAACTTTTACACGAATAACTGTTCGAAGCCGGCAATCAAAATGTATAATGTGGCGGCTGTTTGACAACAAATAGTTAGGTCGGGCCTTCATTTGGAGAGCGGTGCTAGCCGCAAAAGAACATTCAACATTACGACTGACTAGCAATGTTAGCTCGCTAATGTAGGCTAACAACATACAATGTTGTCAACGTAAATCCAGATGTAGAACACTTGTCTTGATTTATCATTAGATGTTCCTCTGATAATCTGTTGCATATTCAGCACTTATCGATGCGTGGTACTAGTTCTGTCGAAATGGATGATCATTTTAGCTTGGTTAGTAGTTACGCTAACGCTACACGTTAGCTAATGTTAGCTAAACAGCTTCGCGCTTTCAAACGATGTTCCTCCTTGCTAACTGGCTAACCTTAGCTTTGTTGCGTCTCCACCGTTAGTTAAGATAGTTGGCGTTAATGTTTTTATAGGTAACTCAGTGAAGTACGATTGTCAACCCACTGACTTTCAGAACTGTGTGATAATGTAACCGCAATAACTTTGGATGTCGCTAACTAACCTTTCTATTAAAATGGCATACGGTTTAGAACATATATGTTACCTTACTAGCTAGCGTTAGCTAATTGGCTGGCTGTTAGCGTTAAGTTTATAACTCTGTCAGTGATGGCCGGCATTATTTGACAAGGCAGCGAGAGCTAATGTTAGCTTGCTAGCAGGCGTTACCACTTAGCAAAGAAAGTTCCTACAGGCCTGTTGTTAACCTGAGTACTCATGATTAGGTTAGCTGGGGTTTACTAACAACAACTAACACGGTTAATCAATACTTATGTTTCAGTAGATGGCATTAAGGCAACCTGGCAATAACAAACTCAAGTCCGGATAAGGCAACTAAATGGCCACACCTTGGTTTTGAAAGAGAAAAGGCCAGGCCAGCTAAACTAGCGTAAGCCAACGTAAACTGAGTTATAAGGTAAACAGTATTAACACTGCTAATGTTTTTCAGAAGCTGAAATTAAAAATAACCAGAACTGGAAAATGCACGAGCTTGTGTTTTTGTTGTCTGAGATCTACAGATGGATTTAAAGGAGTTTTCATCAGCATTTCGATTACCTGTCTTTATCAGGTGCTGTGCAAACACATTTGATGAGTTCCTGTCAATTGGGAAGAGAGTAGCATTTCATCCATGACATGAAAGTAGAAATTTTAACATAGATTCTACAGCCTCAACAGTGGAGGGTGGGACCATCATCCACAAAAGATGCTTCTTCAATAGCTTTTGACTGTTCTTACCAATTCTAGACTTTGTTCTTCAAGTGGTTTCACTTTAAATTGTTACTTAAAGTTAAGATATTCCAGTAAGAGTATTAACTCCAGTAAAAGTGAATGAGTGATCTGGTAAAGTGGATCTAATTAGATATTCTTTGTCCAGTCCATATAATCCCATGCATACACTCTCTAGATCTTAATCTGGTTGTAGATTATTGTTCTGTAATTCTTGCATCACATTTTCAGCATAAAATTTGTTGCATTTAGAATTTGTATAATTATTAGGGCAGGCTCTATACATTGTTTTCTGGACTGTTAACAGTATATTGATAAATCTATACCATACAACCGCTAAGTCTGTTTTTTACCCAAACTAATGGCAAGAAAAAGATCACTTCATTTTACAATGACAAGTCAAATAAACTGTACAACGAATTTTATGTTGGGTTGTATGCTGTTCCCCAATTTTCTGTTGTATAGTCAATGTTTAAGTCACATATAAATGTTGTTGTTTTTTTGTGTGCATAGGATAGGTCTTTATTTTCCTATTCTTCATACTGCATCACTTTGCTGACTTAATTTTCTTAATTCTTCTCTTTCAGTATGATGTTGTGCCCATTCAGCCCAGTGTTGTCATCTGTTCCTGCTCGCATCCATCAATGGTAAGAAACCACCCTGACTCCTGCTCGCCACTTGCTATCCCAGGCGCAAGCAGTAGCCACTGTCCCAGCATGGAAGGGTCAGCCTCAGGGGCCCGTGCTGTAGGAGCGTCTGCCAGCAGCCAGGGTTCTGAGCTGCGCACACAGCCGGCTGTCCAGGCTCCTCAACCACGCAAAAAGAAGCCGGATGACTTCAAATTTGGCAAGATACTGGGAGAAGGCTCATTCTCTACGGTATGTACCATGCATTCCACTTAGGTTTTTAATTAGACCAAGGTAGTTGTTGCTACATGCTAGCATTCTTTTGATTAACATACATGGGTGAGTCATCAAGTTCATTTTAGGTGAATTGACAAAACACACTGAGTGTTAAGATATTCTCTCGCATAAAAGTAACATGCAACATAATTTTTTATTCTGTTTTTTTGTCTTAAGGTTGTCCTGGCAAGAGAGCAGGTAACAGGAAAAGAATATGCAAGTAAGTAGCAACTCAGGTTTATTACATTTTGGTGAATACAGCAGTTTTACCAATTTCATGTTGGAAAAATATGTTGTTTCATCTTTTCTCAAACTTTTCTCTTCTCCTTGCAGTTAAGATTTTAGAGAAGCGCCATATTATGAAGGAGAACAAAGCCCAGTACGTGAAAAGAGAAAGGGATTTGATGTCAGACCTAGATCACCCATTCTTCGTCAAGCTTTACTTCACATTTCAAGATGATGAGAAGTTGTGTATCCTTGAGCAACTTGTAAAGACTTTGTGTTTATTCATTTCTCATGTCCTCTGTTGTTGATGTTTTATAAGATTGTACCAGGTGAAGTTCTTCTTCAAGTCTTCAAAAGTTATTTATAGCAAAATATTAGGTGATGTGAGTTGTCTTGTGTGTTGTATTTTTAAATGTCAATTGCCATTTTTCCTTAACTAGCTTTTCTTAGATTTTGGTCTCAGCTACGCTAAAAATGGAGAACTTCTGAAATACATTCGCAAAATTGGTTCGTTTGATGAAACCTGTACTAGATTCTACTCTGCTGAAATAGTTTGTGCTCTAGAATACTTACACAAGAAGGGGATAATACACAGGTAAGAGAACACCTCCTCTTTTCCACTTCTTTTGTTTTTTGTATTTAACTTCAAAAACATTGGTTTAAAAATTGCCAAAACATTGTTTATTTCAGAGACCTGAAACCAGAGAATATTCTTCTGAGTGAAGAGATGCACATCCAGATAACAGATTTTGGGACAGCAAAGCAGTTATCATCAGACAGTAAGCAAGGTACAGCCCCAGTGATATATTAATCTAAAATCAAGTAATTTTATATTCCACTTTCTAAGAGAATGGTCGTTCTTTGATGTGACCATTCTATTTATTTATATTGTTTGGCAGCAAGAGCAAACTCCTTTGTAGGGACAGCGCAGTACGTGTCTCCAGAGCTGCTAACAGAGAAATCAGCCTGCAAGAGGTAATTAAATTTGGTTACCCTGTAGTTTGATTATATTCTATTAATTATTCAACTAATCTTTGTCAAAGATGAGAGGTATCACACCTGTAAGTGTACTTTTGTATTTGTTTTTCTTAGCTCTGACCTTTGGGCTTTGGGATGTATTATCTATCAGCTGGTGGCTGGTTTACCACCATTCAGAGCTGGGTGAGTACTATAGAACAGTCTAGATAGATGGTTCATTGTTTTGTTATTTATAATGGTGTGTTCACCAGTATAGTTTTAATTATAAAGTTTACTATGTGATGCTTTTAATAGTACAATAAATCGTTACATTCAGAAAAAAGAAATTGCTACAGTAAAAGCATCAAAATACAAAATGCATTTTACTAATAATTGTTTTTCTCTTTTCCAGAAATGAGTACCTAATATTTCAGAAGATAATAAAACTGGAATATGAATTTCCAGAAAAATTCTTCCCCAAAGCCAAGGAACTTGTCAGACAGCTTTTGGTATGTTATTGTCTGATATCTGCTGACAAACTAGATTCATTTGGTAAATAATTTATGTGTACTGGTGTTGGTTAGCTGGAGAGAACTATTTTTCTAATAAATGCATTTTTTTCCCTCCTTAGTCCCTGGACCCCTCTAAGCGGCTTGGTTGTGAGGAGATTGGAGGATACGACCCTTTGAAGCAGCACTCTTTCTTTGACACAATCTCATGGAGTGACCTTCACCTACAGACGCCCCCGAAGCTCACCCCCTACCTGCCAGCCATGTCAGAGGATGATGAGGACTGCTATGGAAATGTAAACAATTTTATTACTTTATAACCATTTAAGCTTCTCATTTATATTTTGCTTAGACATTTGTTTTGTCCTTGTATTGTTACTGCTTTTTTGAAAACCGTGACTTGAACATTTTCTCATCTTTCCAATTTTTAATCCCTAGTATGATGACCTCCTGAGCCAGTTCAGCAACATGCAGGTGGCCCAGTCTAGCTCATCACACTCCCTGTCGCCACACGAGTCTACACCTCCCCAGAGGTCCAGCAGTAACATTGAGCAGTACATCCACGACCTTGACAACAACTCCTTTGAGCTGGACCTGCAGTTTACTGAAGAGGAGAAGCAGCTATTGCTGGACAAACAAACCACTGGAAACCCTTGGTAAAGTGCCTTTATAAACCACCCAATGTGTCCATCATATATCACTGTTAATTATTGTATTTGAATGCAATCAACTCTTTGATCTAATTGTCTCATTGAAACGGATGGAATATCAGTGTCTGCTGTTTTGTTTACACAGGCACCAGTTTGTAGAGAATAACCTGATCCTGAAAATGGGCCCAGTGGATAAACGAAAGGTCTGTTGATTTTAGCTCTTATATTTGAGAATGTCTCTGAATGTTGAAAACTTTTAAAAGCAAGTTTTCTTTATTTAAAAACAAGTTTTTTATCCATGAGTTTTTGCCACAATAGCAGTTGTTCTGTAATCATTTCAAATAGTTTTTCCAGTAAAAGCTTGATCAGCAACAGTGAAGTCACATCCATGACATCTTGCTGTTGCTGACTGTTTGAGATAAAGAATTAAAGGGAATCCTGTGCTGTCCTGTATCAAGACTCTTTGGTCCCATAGCTCCCTCTGTTGGAGATGAGTAGCTCAAGTTTGCGGCATTTCATTGCAGGGTCTGTTTGCTCGGCGGAGACAGCTGCTTCTTACTGAAGGACCACACCTGTACTACGTGGATCCTGTCAACAAGGTCCTAAAAGGGGAGATTCCTTGGTCCCTAGAGCTGCGCCCCGAGGCCAAGAACTTCAAAACCTTCTTTGTTCACACGGTACAATGATTTACTTCTAGAGTGTGTTCAGCATAGCTTCTTTGAGCAACTTGTTGGTACATGCCCATTGCTCAGTCTGTTTTCAGTGGCATTGAGGTTATTTATTATTTTTTTCTCTTCTGTTTCTTCTAGCCTAACCGAACATATTATTTGATGGACCCCAGCGGAAATGCTGACAGATGGTGCAAGAAGATCCAGGAAGTGTGGAGAAAGATCTATCAACGGCACCAAAACCCAGGCCTATAGGAGTACAGTTCCTCCTATGGCCACTCCTCCTTAGCTCTGAGGCCAATCACTGAGCAGAGTAACACCCTCTTTAGTGCCCTTCATCACCGCAATGTAAACAAACTCTTAGAAACGCTGGCATCTAGACCTTGTTTGTTTTCCTGAGTAGAACCATGGGAAAAATACAACTTTGGATTCAGGGTTGCTTTGCTTGTTCTTTGTGCTCTCTGTGAGGCTTCTATTGCATTTTTTCCATGTATGGATGATAAGACTGCCACCATGCACATCTGATTTTTGTACATTCTGCAGGGGAATGAGAAGGGCAAGCTTGTCTGTAGAGTGGCACAAGCTTGGGTACCGCTAGGACTATCTTGAATGCAAGGACTGGTTTCCTGCTTCTGTGATACCATAACACAAAAATTTAGCTTTTGTGAAACAGAGCCCATCCTGATATCTTAATTCAACCATATCCTAATCCTACATCATATGTACAAGCTGTAGTCAGGCCCCACATTTAGTGCATATACTCCATAGTTGTAACAGATAGTGTATTCTGATTCAGTCTCACACACACACACAGACAGACATACATATACACACACACACACACACACATATATATATATATATATATATATATATATATATATGTATGTATATATACACATTAGTCCAATTTAATGTTGAGATGCAACAAGGTGGAGTCCCACCTGCAGTAAGACCTGGGTCTGAATCAGTCTCAGTATGAGTGAACCTTCATGGCCGTTACTGAGGATGTATCGCTAACGGGGCGAGTAAACAAGCCACTAGCTTGTACTTCCTAAACATAACTTGCTTATCTTTCCTGCATGACCAGTTTTGTAGCTCAGCCTTGTCCGCTTTCCTCTCCTAGGGCACTGGAGAATATAGTTTATTCATGTTTAAAGGTGGGTATTTTTGAACACAACCATTGCGAATAATATTGGATGATTTGGCTGTTCTGTACCATTCACTGGCTATTTCTTTGTGGTGTGATTTCTTCACTTTTTCTTTTTGTTCCTTTTTTTTTTTTTTTTTTTTTTTTGGTGGGATAGTCGGCTCATGTTCAGTACGTCCTATTGAAAACAATATCTTATGTGCTGACAACCCCATGCTGAACAGAAAAACTTTGTCAACAGAGATAACATTCACATACTATCATTCTTGGAAGCAATCACCGTAAAAGCTGTTGTCCCTGGACAAGATGGCAGAACTGCCTCATTGGGCTCTCAATTTTGATTGAGATCTCTCACTTTTTTTTTTTTCTTTCTGACGTTTGGCCCAATAGAAATTAAAGCGTTTGAGTTAACTTGTGCTCTTGTTTTAGCAATATGTATTATCATAATGCTTTTAATTTTTGACATATTACCTTAAGGTCCTTCCAAAGGTCCTCTTCCTTCAGCTGAGTCTGTGTGTGCAGTGTGACTGGAGTATAGGTGAATAGGACCCTCTAGCCCAGGGGCCAGGGGGTCGATGTGGGTGGATGTCAGTTAAAGGATATGTCTGATCCAAATAACCGATGAAATTGCTGTATCTGTCTATAAAGTTGAGGAAACACTCAAGAGAAGTGTTTGCCTCTGGTTAGAAAAATTGTTTGAATCAAGTCGATGGCAGTCAGTTACATTGTATATGGAATATTCTACCTGGCTTGTAACTGACTAGAACTGTGATGTACAGATGATGTATTATTAAAATCTGAAGCAAGTAATGCAATGATATTAGGATACAGTTTTTGTATTTTTATTCTTGTATAAGGTTATTTGATGGCTATTGTTTAGCCTCTAGTTCATTCTGTGTTATTTAAATTCTAATATATGAATCATATTTGGATTGAAGTCATGTTCAGGGGCCATGTTGTGTATGTATTGAGATGTAAAGCCTTTGAATGTGAATAATTATTGTAAACTATAATATTTTACAGCTTTTTTCTTACTATATCATACATTTTCTATTTGCTCAGTGATTTAATCATATTCTGATAATTTAATGAATCTGTTCATTCTCTCTCTGATTATTTGTGCGCTAGGTCAGTAGATGTTGAATGATGAATTTTCCACTTAATGCTTGGTAGTCCGGTAATTAAAGCATGTAGGGATTTAGGCATACAAATAAAGCCACGTGTCCTGTCTTCTGTTAACAACCAGTCATGACACAGTAAAAGCAGCAGCATCCAGTGGCAATGGCATCTTATATTTTGCAGCATGTAAATAAAGTACCGGCCCACTATCAGTGTTTTTGTGTCGTGGAATTTACTACAGAAGCTCCTTAGTGCGATCACACCGAGATAAAGTAGCTAAGAGACAGTACCATGACCTCTTTATATTCTGTACAGGCTCAGTATTCAAAATTACTGCTCCATATAGCACCGTCAATAAATCAGGCTTGGGAGGATCTGGAATAATTTATGCAAGTCTCTGACAGAACTGGTGGAGTGGTTTAGTAGGAGTGGCTGAGGAGCTCACAGGCTGCTTTGCATGAGTCGTGGACTCCCAAGTTAGTGGCTGCTGCTAGATATTTCCTGTCTGCCTCACAGACAGCGCTGAGGCGAGGGTGGAGGAGACGAGGAGAGGGATGGCAGAGAACAGCTCCGAAACAAGCAGCTCCGTTCATCGGAGATGTTTGGCCCATTCTCCGGCGGAAAGAAACATTTCATCAGGAGTCGGGGCATCGAAATGGATTCGACTAAACGTCGGGGGAACATATTTTCTAACAACAAGACAGACTCTGTGTAGAGATCCAAAATCATTTCTGTACAGACTGAGCCAAGCTGACCCCGAGCTCGACTCCGACAAGGTAAATGCTAAGCTAGTCGAGCTAGTTAGCGTTGTAGTTAGGGGCGCAGGAGGTTAACTCACTTCTTTTTTTCCACATAGAATACATATGAATCAATTGTAGTTTGGTGTGACCGAAAAGTGTACACACCGCCCTGCTCAGTTACACTTGTAGGTCTATGAAAACAAACGTTTATTCACAAAATATAATGCTTAGTTGTGCTTTTTGTGGCTATTTAGCATTAGCCTGCTGAGCTAGCTAGATTCCGACAGTCACCACATGATATATGATCTTGCTACTGTCTTGTGTCCAGCTCATTCGTAAGGCGTCTTTAGAAGACAAATATCCACGTATTCTGGGCGTTTTATATCGTGTTTCGTGCAATATTGACATTAGGAGATTTGGTGTAACGTTGGAAGAGTTTTTGCACCTTTCACAATTATATACAAGTCGCCACAGTAGATGGAAACTTTCCCCGTAGGAGGCCGTTGCGTTGCACTTCTGTAGCTAGGTGTCAAATGTCAAATAGTGGCAGCATTTTTTCTTCTGACGAAAAAACTTGTGTTGCATATCAGACGGAAAATAGTATTACTTTCATTTAATAAGTTTTGGGGCGTGGCACCGGCACCTTTGTGTAATGCGGTCTTAAGAGTAATAAAAGTGCTGATTTGATTATGCACATGTTGTTGCTCAGCATATAATTAATCAGGACTATAAAGTGAACCGTTTTCATATTGATAAGTTATTGATTCACTTCCATTCGGGTGCTATTCTGATCCTGAAAGCTGTAATAATTTTGAATTATTACCAACACCAAAGGCTTTATTACTTGGTCACTAATTTCCCTTAGTCCCTCCCCTGAGTTGAGTCTTACTTGGCTTTTTTACTCCTCGGTTTATATTGTTATGAGACTCCCATAATGACTGTACATGTCATTGCCAAGTGGAGTGAGGTGTTTGACTACAGAGGGTTCCAGATGAAGTCATTCATTTCTCTGAATGGCCTCATTTTTCCACAGGCAGGCTTCGCCGTTTGCCCATCTGCAAGTTTAATACCACTATGTGCACTTGAAGGCCTCCCAGCACTGTCCCAAACAATGTATTAGTCAGTGTATACAATGTGCAGTCTGTTCTCTTTTTCATGTTTTTTTTTTCTTTATTTATTGTTCTTTAACATGCACGTTTTAATCTTTACCCTAACCCTCTTTATTCTAAGCCAAAACCATGGCTTATCTCATATTTTGATGCAAATATCTTAATCTCTGAATAATCAGCTTGCCTTTTTGTCAGGTCACCCCCCCTCCCCATATAACAGATCAGCCCATCTCAATCCTTTGTCTTAAGTGCATATCAGTCTCGAGCCTCTACAGCATCTCTATCCTATCTGGTTAAAGACACACTGACAAGTAAAGCAATCAGTAAAAAATATCCTTTCATTAACTGATGAATTGGACTGTATGCTTTAATAGGATTCCAGCATTTTTCACCTGGAATTAAAAAGACCCTGTTTTTTGCATGTTTTCTTCCTATTCACTGCATGTAGATAGGAAGTCTAGCAGAGTTAAGTTCAAATGAGGAAAAATTTTCTGTTTTTTGGGGGGTGGGGGGCAGAATTGTGTTTTCCAGCCAAGGAGATGAGTGGCTCAGTCACGCAGGCTGACGTGCTTCAGCAGGACTCTTGAGGAGAGTTGCATTATTCATGTCGTTGACTGGAGCCTGTTTTACACACTGGGGGCAGACCAGGGAGAAAGTGAGGGAAGTGCTGTCACGTGTACAGGCATAAGAGAACAATCCTGTATCTTTTATGGGTGCTTTTAAAATGGCTTGTCCCTGAATTGACAAATGCCACTCATAGGTGTTATGTTGGTGTGATGTTATCTCTGCTGGTGCTGTTTAGCCGCACCTTCTAAGTCACGTTTTAGGTGGGCCTTAAACAGATCACGCGCTAAAATTTGTTCCTCATAGATGCATCAATGGGCTTCTATCCTCTGGCAAACTCCTCCCTCCAAGTTACTCCACTCAGGACCACTCAACTGGAGACCAAGCTCTGTAGCTCTGAAAGCTGCATCAATTTTTCAAGCATGCCATCATTCTTGTTCCTTCAACATCTTATTCTTTTCATATTTATATCCATTTGCTTCCCAAAGAAGTCTTCACTGCGGCATGTGTGGGGGTAAATATGGCTGTGTTTAATGCTGGATTCAGGTTGTATGTCATGCCTGAGCACACTGTGGGAGGAAACGTAAATATTTAAAGGTGATATCATCTCCGCCTGCTCTGTTTTCTCACTGCAAGTGCTCTACAGGACACTGCAGTGTGCTATTGGCAAATCAGGTGTGACTCTTAGATGATCTTATCACCTTTTTATTGGCCCAAAGCAACTTTATGCACAAAAGGCACACATCTACAATGGAAATTGTTGCTATTTTGAAGCCTTTACTACATCAGTAATTCATCAGTGAATTTTTTTTTCCAGTCATTCACTATCTTTTCCTCTTACAGTCTCATGTGTTTTTTGGTGCTGCATAGAGAGACAGAGCTCCAGGTTGCAGTGATTTCCTGGTTTAGCTGTAGAAGTGCTCAGCTGGCTCTCATCATGACAGAAAAGCTTTTAGGGAACTTTTAAAAGGAGCTGTTCATTTACTGCATGAAATACTCTTCTGTCATAAATTGTTCTGCACTGAACACTGATGGTGTTGACCAGAACATTGTATAAAGCCATGAAGCCCCCCCCCCCCCCACCACCACCAAATCCTTGGTAAAAGATCAAAAGTGCACCTAAATGACAGTGTTAAACATTATGATGAGGTTGGTTCACATAACACAACTCTCACCCTCACACGATGTGCATATTATTTAAAGGATGTGAGCCTATTTGACTATGCCATTATGGCCTGTACTCCAGAGGGACTCCTACTCTACAAGAATCAGACTTCCACTTGGCTAAATAGCTCCAATCATGTGACGCAGAAGATCTCTTGCTACATCTTTAAGCTCTGTTTCTGCAGGGAGGGCTTGTACCTCACTCAGCTGCATTGAAGGCCTAACAGCATATTGATAAAGCACCCCCCCCCCCACCTCCCGGCCAGATAAATGAAAGGACTTCATGTGAATTGTTTTGTCTCACGTGCTGTTGCAATTTGTGTTGGTAATCCTTTTAACCATGTGGCCTATAAAAACAAAGTGAGTATTCACATGTGAATTACTGAAGGGGCCGTGCAATATTGTAGAAGTAAACATGCAGAGGCGTGTATATTTGTCGAATGAGGGATTGCTTTTCATTGTTAATGTGTCTACAGAAAGCCTTTTTGGACATCATGAGCTCAAAGGGTGGGTCACTGTGGTATTTCCTGTGGGAGGATATGTATTGTGTGTAGGAGAAGAATGATAAGGTTAATTTGCTGCATTTCCCATTGCTGTGAAGCCCACCCTTCTAAGTGGCTTTTATTTACACTATTTTTAATTTCTCTTTAGTTGAAGTTTTTCCACAAATAGCTTTTTCCTAGTCACTGTGGGTGTTCTCTATAAAAGGCTTTGATAATAGTGCGAGGTCAACCACAAAAAACTTAGCATGCCTGACCTAATTATGATGTTAACTATTGGCCGTATCCAGTTAGTCTATGGTTTAAGTGGTTTCTTTTATGCCATTACCATTCATGTGTAGCTTTTTTATTTCATCTGTCACTGTCTCTTAAGATGGTTTCTTGAGGCTGTGACAATTTGATCACAGCTTTTATACTAATACCTTCATGGTATCACAAAGATTGTGAGCTTCCCTAAGCGTGTTTTGTTCTGCACTTTATGGTTCTTAATTTAATAAACTCCATCCTCCTAATTCTTTAGCTTGGCACCCCTTGTGTCTGTATATCCCAGCAGCTTTCCTCACCATCCTCGCTCTACTGTTTTGTTGCTCAGCGTTTCCCAGCCCGGGCCTCCAGAGACACAGTCTTTTGTTTGTAATTAAAAACTCTTCCCTTTGTGTAAATGGGATGGCATATGAGCCCCTATAATCAGCTCTATTTGAACTGGGTCACTGTTACCCCTTGTCCCTCATAGACACTCCCACCCAGGGCACAAGCTTCACTGAGGTAATACGTTTCCAGCAACAGGTTCCTCAATGCAGTAGGCATTAAAGTATGCAGAATAAAAGTAGAAGGGTCTTCACAATGGAGCCACATTAATGTTTATATTTCCAACTTTTCTCATGTGACATGTCAAAAAAGATCTATGTTTTGGATTATGTTTTTTAAAAAAACCAAAAAAGTGAAAAAAGGTTTAAATTTTAGCTCGGGGTCATCTCACACTCTTTACACAGCATTATAGTCTGCTGGAATTGAACCATTATATGTTTTTTGTGATGGATTGACTTGTTTGGGAAGGGGAGTAATCACACTCAGCTCTGGATTTAAAAATGACTGGACCACCAGCATTTATGTGGTTGATTCCTGTAGCCAGGTGCACTTTGCATTCTGGGATATGGAAGAGCATGCACCCCATAGTAGCAGTATACACCAGTCCAAAACATCAGATCCTATGCCTATATTTACTTTCTTGCTTCTGCTTCTGACACATCTGGCCAGTAATTAGAATGAATATTATAGAGTGATTCAGTTTGATTTAGTTCTTTGGATTTGTGTGTAATTAGAATGAAACCGAAGCTCTCCAAATTCTTGGAATAGTTCAGATCAAGCTCTTCTCTTCAAAAGGTATGAAACTAAAAAAGACAAGCAAGACAATATAAAGCAAACATGTTTACTTCTTTGCTTCAGATTTGGGATAGGAAAGATAATACTTGCAATGTAGATTCTAAGAGTTCACGTATGAAAAATTAATGGCAGAAGTGTCTGGGCCAGTCTGGTATTATAATCTAAAGTTAGACCATCTCTCTTTATGGGAAATCAGCCCTTATGTGGTTTGAGTGTGGTGCGTTGCGTAGTTTTGACCTCATCCATTTCCTCCACACAGGCCCACCTGTACTTATGCTTAAACTTGTGTCAATATTGTAACGTGAGGAACTGACAGAGCAGTGAGACCAGAATAGAAATCCACTGGGCTGCTGTGATATTATTTTTTGACATGGAAAAGAGGTCAGCCAGCCGAAGGGGTTGAGAGATTCATTACAAAAGGAAATGCTCTGGGACCTTTTCTCATTATTGGAAAGATTAATGGTTTTTCAATTGAAGTCATCTCCTTATGTGTGAAACTGATCTATGTACACTGTATGAGTTCTTTTCCCCCAATGTGGAGCCTTGACTATAAAATAATATTGTACTCCAGGTTAAGTAATGCAAAGTTTTCTCTTGAAGCCATGTGCAAGACTGATACAAAGTCAAACATCCAGTTAGATTTGTGGATCAGCATTACATTAGCCTTTCCTCTGTTTGAGTATTTCATTAAAGGTCATGTGTGGTTGACTCACTAAATGTCACATTGTGTTGTCACAACTTTTTGGTAAACAGGTGTCGGCTACATTCACTTGACAGCTGTTCAAACTGTGTGTAACCAACCAGACTGCGCCGATTGTCTGTTGTAAGCCACGGCACATTTTTCCTGGTCCCATTGGTGGATCTGGCTTCCTGCTCCAAATCGTTTTCTATTCTGCTCTAATTGTTTTAGTCCCCTCTTCCCCCACGAGACAGACACAGTCTAATCACAGCACTTACAGAAATAGGGAAATACCCAGTGGTTGTGAAGGAATCAGGATCAAACCCAAGGCCTTTGGGAATAGTGACGTGATATCTCAGAGCTGTTGTAAGAGTGCATGTTCTATCTCTCTCTGTGAGATTATCTACGCAGGAACTGACCTTGTAATTCTCATCCCTCGGGGTTATAGTCACCAATGTACAGCATTTCTGTTTTTTTTTTGCTTATGATTCACCTGCTCATCAATTGTTGTAAAGACGCACTGACTGGCTGTTTGAAGATGATTTTAAAAAGAGGATCCATATATAAGTTCTAGGTTTTGTATTCTCAGTTGCACATGTACATTTTGCCCATGAAGAAGAGTATTTCTTGAAACGTTATGCTGGTTCATTGACTTGGGGAAACTGATTTAAAACGGTATTCTGTTTCTGTCATCATTATTTTACATTTCTTAGGATGAAACTGGTGCCTATCTCATAGACAGAGACCCTACGTACTTTGGGCCAGTGCTGAACTACTTGAGGCATGGCAAACTGGTGCTCAACAGGGACCTGGCAGAGGAAGGTAAACATCTCTGTGGAATATATTTGCATATTAGCATAGTAAATGTGAACAAACTAGCCGGTATGTTTAAGAATGTCTGACTGATGCGTACATGTTAATTGTATCGAAAGGATGTGGCGCTTTTTAAATTTGTGGTTGTTTCTGTTGGTTTTCCAGGAGTGTTAGAAGAAGCTGAATTCTACAACATCACTTCATTAATAAAGCTCATCAAGGATAAGATCAGGGAACGCGATTGCAAAACATCACAGGTATGTGTGTATCTCTCATAAGGGTTTCCTGTTGACTATAATTTTTTTCATGCTAAGTTATTTTAAAGAGTGCTATTCTCTCTGCCGTACTATACATCTCATTATTAACCCTTTGTCATAGTTGGTTTTAGTTGCAAAGCAAATTCAAGATACTCAGGATCTTGTTTGGTTGCCCTGTTAAACAAAACTAATATCTTGCAGTCACATTAAGTAACTAAGTTACTCCAATGTAAAGTAAAGTACCTGACATTGACAAGACAAGAAACAAGTGAACCTTGCTAACCTCCTAATCCTACTTTGTCATACAGTCCCCATGTCTTGCCATCAGTGGCAGCTGGTGCTAAACGAGATTGGAGAAGTGGAGCACAATAGAGTATGAAGATTTAAGTGGCCTGCTGTAAATTTATATGCAGAGAACTAGTCTCTTGTCATAAGCCACACATTTTTCAATTTGATATGTCTGTGATTTGGATATTTTTAGTATTTTATTTGCATTTTGCTTAATTATTACTGTGGATTAAATAGTTAAACTGATGTGAGGTGGTTGTTGTTTTTATTCCGTTTTCATTTCTTTCAGTGTGACATGAGTGTGAACTTTGTCACAGCAGAAACACTACTTCCACCAACTCCATTTCCATTTCTGATCTCCTTTTGTAATCTCTGTAATCCATCCCTACAGGTTCCAGTGAAGCATGTGTATCGGGTGCTGCAGTGCCAGGAGGAGGAGCTGACCCAGATGGTGTCTACCATGTCTGATGGCTGGAAGTTTGAACAGGTAAAGCCTGCTGGGTTATAGCAGCAATCCTTCTTTCATGTGCTTCACCCACCCCGCTATGCTCACATTGACCCAGAAATTCCAATCCTCAATATTGGAAATGGATAAAAAGCCAAACAGCAAATCACATCTTTCTCAATGTCCGCATACATGATCCGGGCATCCCTTCTGTGCTCTGATTGGTTGTTGCAGCTTGTCAGTATAGGTTACGGGCGGGCCCACCAGTCAGAGTTTCTGCTGATTGTGTCAAGGGAGGTCAAGGGAGAGGAGTCTGCTTTGCCAAACAACAGCGGAGAGGTGTGTCCCACAAATTTCTGTCCATGGGCTGGTCACTGCATGGTCCCCATGTCGTCCATAAACACCCCGTTCGCCATTGTTTGTCCCAAGTAGACACAGAGCTGTTGGTCTTTTTTGTTTTTTGAGTTGGTTCTTTTGAGTGCTCATTTGTACTGCTTGCTCACACAGTCAAGCTAAGAGAAACATGACACCTTTTCCTTGTCTGTGATTTAATTTGATAACTTCTGTTATTCACATTGCACTCAGAGCTCATAAGCTTGTCCGCAGCTTACTGTGCTTTGCTTTAATGTAGCCGTTCCAGACACTGTCCTGGGATACAGACAGTCCTTGCTGTTGGGAGGTGAAAATGTTACCACTTGATTTATCTTTCCAGCAGGTAATGTAGCTTGTAATTGAACAGGCTCTAGACATTAAGAGAGAATTGTAATGTTTATGTGAGAATCTGTCCAGTTTAAAATATCATAGAAAAATGACATATTTTGTTGTTGCACTTGGCACTATTTGTGAATGAATCTCTCAGAGGAAGGGATCAGAGGTTCTCCCATTAATGCTGCTCACTAATCATCTTTACAAAGGTCAGGTGGGAATCTCCTTGCAGTACTCCTTATGGAAAGCCTAGAGCTCCGGGAGAGTCTTTTGGGGAGGATGAGCTTAGATGACCTTTCTACACAGTTTCCTTGAGGTGCCATAAATATAGAATCAAAGTGTATCCTTCTATCTGTCGGGTGTCCTAATTTAATTTGTTGCAACTTGAGTTTTTTTTTACAAGTGGGATAATGGAATTCCAGGAAGCTAGGTAGTTAAGATTATTTAGTCCTTTTTGCTGCAGCAGTGTGAAAGAGATCACTAACAACAACAAGTCCCTGGCAGGAGTTGCTAATGAGGCAATGCATGTCTGAACATGCACACCTGGGTACAGACGGTTTACCTGTAGCCTGCAGTTTAACATTCACAAGTATAAGCAGTTTATTATGGAACAGGACCTGCTGTTATTATTTTTTTCTTATTTTTGTGCATGAAGTTCTCTGTATTATAATTTCAAAGATCACTCTCTGTCCCTGTTTATCCTCTTCTGTGTGTTTTGTTTGGACTGATGCGACTGGGCTCAGAACATTAGAAGCTGACGTGTAAAGATGGAGGATTTTCTCACACAGTCTTTTTTCTCACTAACATAATCTAATGTTGGGGTGGAAAAGTTGCTCTGTTATACACCCCTCCAGTGATGTTTAATTTAGTTGAATTTGGGCTGCCCTCTCTGACTGCATCATGGAACAACACACGGTCAAATCTCAAGTCACAGTGAACTAATGAGTAATGGGAGAGAGCTACTACTTTGTGGTTTTACTCTGGGTTTTCTGTCTGTGATTTTATTTACTCCTTTCTTTTTGTTTTCTAAATTGATTAAACAAGCCCGGTCCAATCAATTGAAATCCACAATCCCCACTTGATTTTCAACCAGCATGTTGTTCTTCCTTGTCGTCCACTTCCTGCACATGTAGTCTGCCAGTGACTATGTGTTTCATCATCTTCTGTCTGTAGTATCTCTGGCTCTTTTCTTTTAGTATCACTGCCTTCTTACTGTGGACCACAAATGAGCGTTGTTGTTTTTTTGTTGTTGTTGTTTTTTGTTTGTTTTTAAATCCTACATGGTTATCTTTTATTATTATTATTATTAGGAAGTGAATAAATGTGTTCCAGTTTTATGAATGTGACAATTCTTTTATATTGTGAATTTCTATACTGGCATGTCTGCAGGTCCCTATGAGTTAACTCTAGATTTCATTTGAGCCTTTCAGTTTTTTTAATTGGCATAATTTGCCTTGTTGCACTCTGTGTGTCATCTTGACTAATACGCAAAAGGCAAATAATCCTAAAAAAAAAAATAAATAAACTGCCTTAAAATGGGAGTTGCGTAGGCCAGTTAGAAATGTGGCAAGTCATGTTTATTCAGTGAAACCTGTTTGTTTTGGTGCACATGCCTTTCATGAAATATTGAATGGCCTTAAGTTTAAGTTCCAGGAACCTGTAGACTCATTGCTCCTTTTTTTTGTGTTTGTGCTTTCTCATGTTTTCCAGCCATCCTGTTTTTTTTTTTTTTTTGTTTTTTTTTGCTCTTTATTCGATCTGTCTGTAGCTGATTCCTCCCCTGCTCTTGTGTCTCTCTAGCTGGTCAGCATAGGCTCCTCTTACAACTACGGAAATGAAGACCAAGCCGAGTTCCTGTGTGTAGTCTCCAAGGAGCTGCACAATCAATCATACGGGACAAACAGTGAGCCCAGTGAGAAGGCGAAGGTAAGAGTGTATGTGTGAGGGGGGTGGGGGTGGGGGGGGGCAGTTTTCAAATCCATCCACAGCAAACATCTGTGAATGATGGCCTGTGCTAGATGTTTTAAATGACTTGCATTTATGAAACATGCAAACGTGGGACTGAAAGCACCTCTAGTTTATTGATGAGAAACCTCTCTGAAGGAGTGCTTTATGAGTATTCAGTCCTTCAGTTGAGAAACAGGCTGAAAGCGCAACCGCAAGTGATCAAGGAAAATAAAAACCCTGCACCATCATCAATTTAGGACTTTTATACACCCTGTTAAAAACCAGTGTTTTTAGATGCAGGAATGAAAGGAGCAAACATGATGATGAGACCACACAAATCAAACGGGTTTAATCCTTTTACATTTGACCCGAGATTAAAAATGTCACACTGTTTAATCCCAGTCGGGGGCGTTAGGAGAGCACAGGTCTGTGATTAGTAAAGCTATTGGCAAGGTCTTTAGTTTTCTCAAGGGCAGGGAGACACGCCCTGAGGAATTCAAGTTCTCAACAGCTCATCCCTGCAGGGCCTCTCTCCTCGATGACAACATGATGTAGCTCAGCGTTTTAACTTGTATTTGTGGTGATATTCATCTTTCCTGGCTCATATGAAGAATCTATCCCATCTGTGCATATTTGAAATAAATGTAGCAACTCTAGACACTTTTTAATGCTTTCCAGGGACACAATACTAAAACCAGGTCCTTCCTTACACACAACTAATATAGGAAAATTACTAGCAAAGAATTAAAATCATTAATTCTTATTAGAGATGGGTAATCTGGACCTACAAAAAATAATCAATTATTAATTTAATCATCAATGAAATAATGAAGTACTTTGAGGATTACATTTTAGAAACACATCACCGATTGCTTGTTTTATGGATTCCTGAGTTTTATATGGAAGTAATCAGTATTTTTGTGTTTTAGAATAAACAACACTTTTGAAGATGTCATCTTGAGATTTGATGAAACACTGAAAATTTTCACCATTTTCTAACTTTTGAAAGCCAAAACATCTGAATAGTGACATAATCAACACTTAAATTGAATAAAACTAGTCATTCATTGCAGACCTAATGTGATCTGGTTTTCAGAAGATGGTGAAACTAAAGGAACATCACTGCTCAGACTTTCTTCTTGGGACAAATACTGGTTCATAGTAACTAAATTGATATGACTCTTTCAATAAACACAGATTCTAATCATTATTTTAAAACAAAATAAAGATATTTTGTGGACATTTTGCTATCTTTTAAAAATATTTTAAATTGTACAAATAAACTCTTTCTAGTATATATGGCTCTACTCTAAAGTGCAAGAAATTAAGAAAAAAAATTCAACAAATGATCATTGTGATTATTTTTTTAAAATATCTTTTTGCTGGATCAACCACCCCTAAATTTTCGGTCCTTCTCTCTGTTAAGTTTATTTTCCTGATTTGTGATAACTGAATGAATGAATGCTAGAAAAGTGCCCGTTGGTTGGATGAGTTGGTTGCCTGTTGTGTTTACATAGAGAGGCTAAATGTTATTACTGAACGTTAACTCCCTCTGTTTCTAATCCATTAGTTTTATTTTCTCCTTGTTCTCCTTTCCAACATTTACACCTCCATTCATTTCCATTACTTTACTACATGCCTTTCTTGTCTTCTTCTGTGCTGTCTGCATGCTGCATGTTGCTCAGAGCGAGGACGAAGAGACGGATTATGAAATGAATGACTCTGATTAGGGTTGAGCACTTATGACTCACTGGTGAGTGCTCAACTGCTCGTAGTGCCTCCACCACTCACCCCCGGCTTGTCCTCTTCCTTTTCCATGCCTCCTCGATGCGCTTTACACCACTGAAATCTGGTGCACATTTGGTTTTAAAGACAGCTCGAGCAGACGGGATACTGATAAAATGACAGAGTTCAGGCTGGATGTTGACATGCTTCTTTGAAACCAAGTGGGAAGAACTGCATTTGTTTCAGTGGCGTAAATTCAACCCCTGTAATTATTGCCATACGCACAGCCTTGGTTAATGGAGGGCATGCTGAATCATCAGCTGCTGCATTTTGACTCATTGTCTGTCATTCAGTGACATTGAAAAGGAGGGGTGGGGTACTGTGCTCCCTCTTCCATTTCATGGTCAATAGAAAGTTGTGCTTGTAGTATTGCCTGGACAGCACAAATGTAATTGAAAGGTGGGCCACTTACTGGCTCCTCTGGGTCATAGCTTAATAAAACGCACACATAGGGTGATCCCCACGTTGATGGAGGGTTTAGTTGCTGTGATGGCTTTTTTTTTTTTTCTATTGTTGTCATCATTTCTTGACCAGAACTTGTGCGTTTTTGCTTTACTTGTATAGTTACAATATTGAGGAAAACTGCTGACAGTTGAAACAAAACTACATATTGAAGTTGACATGCGTTCAACTTTACTAACGAGACACTTATAGGATATTGTTTTCCCACTTTTTTTTTTTAAGTGTTTTACCAAGACTTAAAAGAAGGAAAACCTAGCTTTAGTACAGCTGAAATACAAGAACCAGCATTCCAAGGAAATGAAAACATGATTCTCCTGTTCTCATTTTATGATCATATGAAAATATCCCATTTCAGTTTTTATGTTTAATTGGACATGAGCATCTGCAGTTTCATCAGACTCATCATAGTGGTTCATGACTCATATATTTGACAATGTTCTCAAACATTGATGCTAATATGCAGCTGTAGTTCCTCCATCTTCATTTTTGAATTTGTCCAAAACGCTGCTTATGTATTCAGAAACCTGTCTGTCCAGCTCCAAGTTGACCCCCCCCCCCCCCCCACCCCCCCCCCTCCCCTTCAGTTTCTTTTTCTTGCTTTGTAATCCTGCCCTAAATGTGCACCATGACCACAGTGCAAAGAGTAGAATTAGAGTCCCGATCTTCTCCTTTTTCTCTGCCCCCCTAGCTAGCATGTTTATTTCATCCAATGTGATTTATGTAAGCGTGCAGGGAAAGTGACTTGACGGTCATTTCTGAAATGCTGGGGACTTTGCACAGTTGGAAAAACATATAGTACGCTGTGTTTTTGTTGACTTTAAATATTTTTATGTCTCCGCAGATTCTTCAGGAACGGGGTTCTCGGATGTGAAGAGGACTCAGTATTATGAGCTCCAGGTGTTATGATGCAAACATATCATCTTTGTGGAAGAACGTTCGGCACAATGGAGTTTTAAAGGGGGGGGGGGGGGGGTGTACATTTATTTTGTGTTTTACCTCCACTTGCATTTTTATTTCTTGATGTAAATAAGTCTGTTTACTGACAATTTGTGCCTGTATGTTTAAACTGGACCTTTTTGAATTAGCCGCAAGAATTTTTTTTCTAATTGAAAGTATGTCATTGTGATCTACAAATGTTTTATGCTACACAATGTGGCCGTCATTGTACAAGGCCAACAATTCACTCAGGGTCATCTATTGAGTTAATTCTTATATCCTCCAACTTAAGGGTCTGGTAAGGGATCAGTATGGTCTTTATAACTCAAGTATCAAAACCATTGTTTAGATGAACTCAGATGTTAAGAAGGGAATTGTGCATTTATTTAGTGCATGTTGAGATTTAGGCTATTCATTAATGTGAAATTTACCCCCAAAGCAAATGGATGAAATGTTTTTTTCAAATAGTTCAGACAGTTGAGTTTCATTTATGATCATGAGGTTTTGACTCCAACAACATCATTGCTGTTCCCAGACACAGAGCTGAAAAAAAATATTATACTTCATGTACATTTATGAATTTTCTACAAGGCTTTGTCAGTGGGGCAGGTGGAAGCCGATGTAACTGTTGTGGTTGTGGCTTCCACCTGCCCAACAGATTATCTGTGTCACAGGATAGGGGCATTAGTTTATCACTTATGAAATGCAGACATCCAGTCCTTACTAAACAAGCAGGAATATCTGAAACGTAAATTCACTGTGCGGAATCCCCCACATCTGAGGAGTGAAGCTGTGGGTGCTGTTGAATTACATGTGGCATCATGTTGCGTATCATGCAACTTGACAGCCGTTGAATTCACCTCATGTTCATAAATCTAAAGTTAACTCTTTTTTTTTTTTTTTTTTTTCAAATGTGAAATGTGTTTTATAGTCTTTTTTTTTTCATTGAATTTTTTTAAAAATAAAAACATTGTTGCAAGGCAATAATGTTTACCTCCTGTTAGGGGATAAAAAAAAACCTACAGGAAATTTTTTTTTACTAGAATCCCACTCCCTTTTTTTATTTTCTGTACTTTAGTGTCTTTTTTTTTTTTTTTTTTTTGAGGGAATATCTGATTTAATAAAAAAAAAGTTAGTTTTTTTTTCAGCATGGACAACTTGGGGACTGGAACTGTTTGAAGGTAGTGGTGAAGGAGATTATGTTCATATCTAGAGAATTTTGCTTTGATGTACATAATCCAAATTCAATATTAATATTTAACTCTTTAAAAACTGCACGTTTTGTACACTGTATAGAATACACAGCTTCAGGTAGAAGTTGTTTATACTGGATCTTTGAAAATGAAAAAATCTTGACCATGTTAAAGTCTGTTTTGCATTGTTTGTACAGGATTAGATTTCAGATTTAAGATTGAAACGGCTAATGCAGAATATGGTGTCTTTCACTGAGGACATGCCGGGGACATGTTTTGATAACCAATAACAAAGCTATACTTGGCTGGCTATGAAGTTGACTGTTACATTTAAAATGTATTTTTTCCTGCAGTGTGATAGATTTCTTCTAAGCATTTTGAATTTATGTAGATTTCGTACACAGCATTACAAGCACTACAGTGGAAACAACACTGTGCACACTGCTTACAAGCCTGTAATGTTGACAATGTAGATATTGCATTTTAGAACACTTTTTTTAAATAGATGTTGTTTTGAGGTTTGATGTGTGTTTTTTGATAGGTTGGATATTTCATTCACAATTAATTGTTTAGTGTTGCCTTTTTATCCCCAATGACCAAAATCCAATGTCTTGTGTATTGTACACATCGATCAGTGTCAGGGACGAGTAAACTTTTCTTAATGCTGGCACACTTTGTACATATAGAGTTAACGACACAAAACCTCCATTTAGTCACATGAACACACATACACTTGAGTAAAACAATTTTATATTGTCGGGGATACAAGTATGGATGCATGTTTTGATATACATATACACAAATATAGATGTATATTACACACAAGGGCTTTTAAAGTGCAAAATTTGAGACCTGCAAAGAGGTTCATTCAAAGTAGACTGGATTTCCTGCCAGAGCTAGGCTATGTTTACATTTGCTATAGTATTCTGAAGCCTTCCAACTATGTACTGTCTTGCACTCCCTCACACATGTTGACATAGCTCTGACTTGTGTGATGTCACCAACTGTAACTAGTACTCCCCACTCCATATAAACTGATATTTACTCAAACATTCTGACTAATGTTAAGATACTCCATCTGTATGACTGCCTTTGCGTGAGCGTTGCAGACAATCTTTCTTCCTGCCCTTTTGGTGGCAGAGAGGGTCACTTTTAATAAGATCAACTTTTACATTTTTTTTTTTTTGCTCAGAGCAACAGTTTATGTAGGTTTTCTGAATCTTACTTTGCAAAGAGATTTAGTGTCCTGCCTTCCTTACTTTGATGTACTCTGGGCTGTGAGTGTTCGAACCCTCTTATATTAGCAGCTACATTACATATAATTCCCTTCACAAACAGGTTGTCTTGTTAAGCATTTGGCAGTGATAATCATTTCATGTGATGGACAAACTTATCAAATCTGTAGCCTAATACTTATAAGTGCCCAGTTGTTTTGCATTCACATCATAAGCCACAGACCACTGTAATGCATGGTTGAGGATGATCACAGTTGTAATCAGAGGGAGTGAATGTCATTTTTTTCTCAGTCTAACAATAACATTGATGAATATGGTTCTCATATCACTACATAGATCACTTCTTTATGATCTTATGCAATGTTAAAACTGTACAAACTAACTACGAGGTTAAGGGTATAGATCTACATGGTCTTGCATAAGGTAAACTCAATAAAAATGTCATTAATATATTTGTGTCTGTTTATTTCAGAGTTGAAGTTATTACATGAATTTGCTATATTAGTTCTTTATAAGATTAGTTAAAATAGTACTACTGTTATTTTTATATGTCGTAAACTTGAAATAGTTTATTAAATTCAATGTCACTGATTTCAACAGAAAACCACTCAGGCGTCGTAAACGCCTGACAAGAGCATCAGCATTGGTAAACAGCGACCTCTTGTGACTCTTCCTTAAATGTCTTCGTTGTAGCATATAGTTGTCCAAAAGTTTGCCTGTCCAAATCTACATTGCAATCTCTATTTATTTTTTTTCTAAGAATCTGTGAAATAGTTTGCAAAGATGTTCGGACATATGTTCCATTGCAGACCGAAATAAGTTATAAACTCTCTTTAAATCACAGGCACACTAAATTATTTCGAACGTGTGAGAAAACGGCACATATGCAAACGGTCTCGAGTCTGATCAAAGATGATATTTTACACAAGCTAGAAATCCGATAGCTGCTTTAAGTGACCGTCACGTTTTGCGCCTGCGCTTTCATTATGTTTGGAATGTAGAAAATACAAACCTAATTTAGTGAATCAATAAAAACATTTTTTATCTGAGATATGCATGATAATTCACAAAATAACCCTCTTAAATTGTGAAACGTGAGTTTTATTCTCCAACTTGACAACTCGCTGTCTAAAAGGTCCGTGTATTGCGCAGATAATGACAATTAATAATTATAGCCCGTTACTCTAACTAATGGCATTATGTTATTATAAATTCCTCAATGGTGAAATTGAAACTATTAAACACACTGAAATGATGAATTCACACTCTGGTCTTCCTAAAGTATATAAGTCGAAGACGGAAGTACTCGAGGGATGACTGTCTCGCTTCACTGTGTCTGTGTCTGGTTAGACTCGGAGCGGTTGGTTTTTCAGGAGGGAAACTTTACAAGGTTTAACGGGATTTGAGCACGATTAATTCATTTCGTGTAATTACTAGAGCCAATACAGCCACATTGAAAGGTAGGAGTACACCCCGATTGCGGAACATGTAAATTCTGTCGTGTATTATGCTATTTTACCCGCTTCAGTTTGCGCCATTTTCGCTAGTTTTGTAATGCACAAATGTGCGCCTTTTAGCTCTGGCGTTCTTTGTCCCGTTTCTTTAATGGGTTATGGTATGATTACCAATTGCACAAGATTTCATATCTCCGTTGGCTATTCGTGGGAAGACTGTATTTTGCGTTAAAAGAAGAGCAGAGATCACTTTTCTGTGATCCAAAATTCTATCCAAATCAAGTGCAATTGCGCATTTTTGTGCTGCATCAGGCCGTGTCAGTCGCTAACAGCACCAGCGCCTGTTGGGATATAGCACGATTCTGGCGCACACGAGTTAGCTTATTTAGCTAACCGGCTAGCTTGTTAATCACATAACCTCAGTATTTAAACGTTTGTGTTGACAGAAAGTTTATATTGACATCAAATGATCATCACACAGATTGGCCGTGAATTATTTTCTCCCCAGAGTAATTTCAGCAGGAAACACAGAGAGGCAGAAAAAAAGCATTGTTTGGTATGTATCCCCACCGGCTAACTTGGCTAGCACCCTTAGCATGCCAGATGTGTCTGATCTAACACACATAAAAAAAACATGACTTCAATTCCGAGTCATACTTGTGCGTAGTGTTTTAAAGTTTGTCACGAAGTGCAACTCTACTGTGGCTCAAGTTGATAAGTATTTGGTTCTCTTAGCTGATGGCGTTACGTTTTTGTTTGAGTCTTGTTATTACCTCTGAAGCACCGTTGCTTTAATTCTAGGTAATTAGATTTGCAAATGATAGGTTCCAATCCTTGTCGTTGTGTTGATTTTGCAAATCTGTTTTCGATTGTGGACGTCAGGATAGTTAATTTGAAGGATATTTTTCCCTTTTTGAAAGGCGTTCACTTCGTCTAAGGAAGTGAGAAATAAAACCGTATGATGCATTTAATAGTTTTCTACAGCCTGCATAATAAAACCAAGAAGTTGCAAAGATTAATGGATTTTCTTTTCAGCAGTTAAAAATGTTAATTCGTCACATTTGAGAAATGGGGCAGTAAATTGTATATCTTTGCCCCAGAATTAATTTTAAATGACCACTTGGTTATCAGGATTATAATTTTCACACAGTTCATTTTGTTTTTGTTTTGTTTAAAAAAAACAAACAAATTACCTACTATTCAATGCTTTCACATCTGTCCTTATTAATCAGGCCTGATGTTGGACATGGTTTCATTCTATGTATTTAATTTTTTTTCTTCTTCGCAGGAGTCCAGAAATCATGTCTGGCATTGCATTGAGCCGGCTTGCCCAGGAGCGCAAAGCATGGCGGAAGGACCATCCATTTGTAAGTCGAGTTAGATGAGGTGCACCTGTTGTGGGTCATGATGCTGAGCCATCTGCATCATTGGATAGTGTGTGTGATCTTCCAATATACAGTGATGCTAAACTGTCTTGTCTCCTTATTTCTTTTTTTTAGGGATTTGTTGCTGTCCCAACAAAAAATCCAGATGGAACCATGAATCTCATGAATTGGGAATGTGCTATTCCTGGCAAGAAAGGGGTAATGTATTTATTTATTTTTTAGTTTTTATGTTACATCCTTATTTTTTATAGTAACTATCAGTCTTTAAAATGGAACAAGCCAATCTAATCTTTTTAAGATAAGAAATCTACATTGTAATTCCACAGGCATACTGAATACATGGTAAAATTAAATTGGGAGTACTTAAAAAAAAAAAAAATCTGTGTGTGCAAAAATATGCATATGTACCATACTATTAAAAATGATGTGCTATTAAAAAGGGTTTAATTGTAGTTTTGGGGATTGGTCAAAATTATTTAAACCCACTCTAAACTGAATTGACAATGACCAAGCTATAAAAATTACATTTGTTTGGTGAAAACTTTATGATCATCTGTTAAAATTAATGCATCTCCCTCAGACTCCGTGGGAAGGAGGCCTTTTCAAACTTCGCATGTTGTTCAAGGACGACTATCCTTCTTCACCTCCAAAATGTGAGTCATTGTGTCTGATCTGTTCTTAGTATAAATACAAATGTTACTGTGTACTTTTTTTCTTCAGGGAGATGGCTTTAAACTGTATCTGTTTCTAAGTAGATAGGAAAGGTTTTCCCAAAATCCTTCACAGAAAATGGATCTTTCCTTTATTAAAGCCAGGTGCTTTACTTGGTAACAAGGATTTCCAAGGGGCTATTTGATTTGATCTGACAGGGAAACATGATGGCTCTTTTCTGAACTTCCCTTTTTGTGAATGAGGTGTCAGATGGCTATTTGGTCTAAATTTTCCCATTCCCACAGAAATTCTCAGGTTTCAGCCAAATGTCAAAGAGATACTTTTTACTTATGTTTACTCATATGAAGCTTTCTTACCATTTACCCGTTGTGTGAAACAAAAATTTCATCAGCACAATGGACATGCACAATGCCAAGCATTCTTTTATACATTACCTCAGACATTCAGCTACAGGGACCTTGGTGGCAGCTGTCTGATTTTGAAGGTCACATTTAAATAACATTAAGGCACTGGTTGCGTGAATAATGGAAGCTGTTGCCTTTCTAATGGAATACTTCAGTCACTTTATACTGTGCGGGAAAAAAGCAGTGACATTTTAAGAGTTCGTTTTTCTTGTCTGACATTTGTAATGAATCTGTGGTAAAAACGTACTTAACATTTTGTTTCAGGTAAATTTGAGCCACCACTGTTCCATCCAAATGTGTATCCATCAGGCACAGTGTGCCTATCAATTCTAGAAGAGGACAAGGACTGGAGACCAGCCATCACAATAAAGCAGGTCAGGATGATCAGCGTCCATGTCATTTATATAATGGGTTTCCAACATACCAGAATTGCCTGTCTCATCGCAAGTAATGCATATTGATGAATTACAACATTGATCATTTTTTTTATCAAACTGTTCTTGAAGATCCATTTCAAGCTACGGTTTTCATGATGTAGGCTGTAAAATGTCAAAAAGGAAGAGCAGAAGTATGGAAAATGGGAAGTAGTATGTCACCGAAGACCATTTATGTCTTTAAATGCATTTTAAAATCAACATAGTGTGTTTTCTGGGTGGAAGCTCATTGTTAGTAGTCAAGGAGACCAATAAATAATAATGAAACAATCTGCGTTTGTAGTGAAAATGAAACTCATGTCATCTTTTATAGTAACTCAAACTTAAAACTTTGAGATGCATTTTTAAGCCCAATGTCTAATACATTAGATAATGTGAATTTCAATGATATTTTCATCCTGTGTTTGAGAGATTGTAGATGAGTATTGCTAAATGGATGTTAATGTCCTCCGTATTCTTTGGCTACATGTAACAAGTAGTTGTCTATCATAGTTCTGAGCAGGAAGGTTATTGACCAAAAACACCATTCTGTTAATTTAATCGGGTACATGTGAGTGATAGTAATAATTGTAAAAAAAAATCTGAATATTTGATCATCATCATGGCCTATATTTAAGTGTCCTATTTTAAACCCCTCATAGCATCTCTTGTGTCATTGGTTATGCATCTTACAGATCTTATTAGGTATCCAGGAACTCCTAAATGAGCCAAATATCCAGGATCCAGCCCAAGCAGAGGCCTACACAATCTACTGGTAAGTGGTCCTGGACTTGATCACATTGCCTTTTCAACAATCACATGTTTTCTGATCTGACTGAATCTGAAATCGGGTTTTAAAAGTATTTTACATTTAAATAAATCTACCTTATTTGCACTTCCACACATTAGCAGTCCTGTTGCTATTGCAGACTAACATAAATATGTTTGGCTAGAGTGATTACACATTTATAAGACTGTTAAACACATTCTGTCAAAGTTTAAAGGGTTCAGGGGACTCTCCACATCTTCTCTGATGAAACTACTATTTGGATTAATTTCAAATTTTATATGTAGCTTCATTGGGACACTGTCGACAAAGTTTGTTTGCAGTTTTTTTTTTTGGATGAATATTTGAAATATTTAAAAAAAAAAAAAAAAAAAAAAAAAATGCCTTTAAGTATTGGCCCATATTTTGATGGATTATAGAATGGAAATGTAGATATCAACATGGTTACTATTGAGCACCGATCAAAAGTCATATATGGACTTTCATTTGGATCTGTGACCTTGAAGGGGTGGCAGATCCTGACAACCTCACAGATTCAAGTTGATATTAATTCTTCTTTGAACATGCTGATGAGATGCAGTACCATTGGTTCCAATTTTACTTCTTCTCCCTGCACATTAACTTTACAGAATAAATGGTACATGGCTTTTAAGAAAATTAGGCACTGATTACATGGAAAGCAACACTAATCCTTGTTCTATGCACTAGGTATGTTTTACTAGAATTATACTCAATTTAACAGTTTGAATCTCAAAATCTCTTTAGTACACCTCTTTTAACCTTTTTTTTTTTTTTTTTTTACCTTTTCCTTAAGGAAATGGGATGATACTTTTTTTTTTTTTTTTTGCTCTTTTTAATGCTCTGAACTATATGGGTTGTTTCTAAGGCTCTAAAGAGGAATTTTGTGGTAAAATGGGACGGTTGGAGATTATCATTCTGGTAACTCATGGTATTTCTTATTCCCTTTCAGCCAAAACAGAGTAGAATATGAAAAAAGAGTTCGAGCACAAGCCAAAAAATTCTCTCCATCGTAAGGGTGAAGTCTCGCTTGGCTGCGGCAGAAGGAATGGGTTTAACAAGAATCACCTCCCCGCTCAGTCTCTCAATGAATGTGCTCCTCTCACATCGGGACTTGCTTAAAGACTTCTATTTAAACTCCACACATTCTGTGCCATCCGCCCTCCTGACCTATCATCTTTTTGTTCTTAATTGCCGGTTGGCACATTATGCTGGGAGGGGATGGGTGCTTCAGCACCCCAGTCATTTCTTTTTAAACATTGTCTTATGTGGTGCAAGGGACACAGCTCGGTACCAGTTTCGTCAACTCCATGCAAGCTGGCTGTCATCAATGTTCAAGAAAGAAAGTGTCTTTTTGTTTTACTTTGCTCTTTCACAGGGTCTTTTACTTTGTTTCCCCCTTTATTTTCCATACATTTAATGTAAAATTAGCTTATTTCATTGTCAGTATTTCGACTGCTGTATAATGAATGGCACTTTTATACTGTTGTATCTCACTAGTGTCTCTAGATGGCTCTGTCTAATTCTCTTTCCCAGGTTTTCTATTCAGCATGCTGTAATATATGATAGAAATTGCTGCCTTGGCTGTCTTTTTGTTATTCAGAGTGTTTTGCTTTGGAATAAATAAAAATGGCCACAATGACTGGGGCAGGTAGGCTTACTTCTGTATCAGACTTTAAGGTTATATGGTGCTTTGTTCATGTATGTGTTGGCGTAAATAAAACTTTCTACAAAACCTGTACAGTGTCTTTTATTATAGAAGCAAAGTGTTTTCAGCTCAGAATATATGGGACACAAAATCAGGAAGAATGAAGGCAATGTTTAAAAAAAAAAATACAGGTTAGATACAATCTACTGTCCACTAAATAATACCTTTGTGTTTACACATTAATAGATATTAACATACAAGTGCTTCCTCAATAACGCACTAATGGCCCTTTTGGATTTTATGGTTAAACAATTCCTTCATCTTTCTATGCACAAATCCCTTGTGTTTCTTCTATGATGTCCTGTCCAGTGATCATCTGTGGAGGGGGTTTTACTGCAGGACTCCCGTGGTGGTGTTGTGCTGGGACCATCCCACTCTGCTGAAATGAACTCAGGGTGCAGTACTCGTTGCAGTACCAGGAAGGACTTTTCTCCAGAGACTGGTCACTGCAGATCCAGCAGCCAGAGTCTCCTTCGTTGGGGTAGAAGGACTCTGAGCTGAGACTGGTACTCTGCAGGGAGCTTACAGCGTAGGGGACACCCAGTAGAGCCATGTCACAGGTCATTGGCTCCGTCAGGTTACTGTATGTGCTGCCTTCACTCAGGTAGTGGTGGGATTGGGGTGGACAGGATTCTTCCTCTGCACACTTTGTCAAGGTGTCAATCTGGACTGTTTCCTCTGTCTTCAACACGTATGGTGGGTTTTCTTGCATCGTCACCCAACTCTGTGATCATAGCGGTATTTAGTGATGCTCTAATGAGTTAGTCTGATATGTGAAGGGCTAAACTTACCCTGAAATCTCCATGGCAGTCACTGTACAGAGTTTGGAAGTATGGTGCAGGAGTTGGGATGAAAATTGTTTCCCTCCACCTGTAATTGTGAGGAATGTAGAAGTTAAATAGAGGTAGGGTATGGTTTTAACGTGGGCTGAGATGTAATGTCAACAATTCCTTAAAGAATATACACTACTGTGCAAAATTCTTAGGCAGCTTTTAGCATTGTTGTTTTTTAAAGATAAATCCTTTTTTCTAACTACAGTCTAACATCACAGCATCACAGAGGTAAACATACTTTCTCCTTTACTAAATCTGTTTGATAGCTTTAGTAACCTCACAGATTAATTTAGCATATATCTCTTGTTAAGTGAAATCCATAAAACTCCAAATGAGTGGATTTTTGATCAATTGAAGCATTAAATGTAGCCTTATGAGTTGAAAAAATTCTTTCAAATAAACTCACAAAAAGATGATTTGACTTTTAAAAATAAACTGTTCTCAAAGCAAATGTTAGATTATGATGAATTGTGGTAGAATAGATGTCTATATACTGTACAGTAATGTGACAGTTACATGAATCAAAAACTAGTGAAGGAACATTTCACAGCACAATGACTACTTTTACTTTTCACATTAAAAATATTTAGCTGATAAAATAATTTAATGTAGCATTTTTCTTTTAATTGATTATTGCTTAGGGACATATATAAATATAGTGTTCATGCAAAATCCTATTCACTCAGTCATGATTTGACCAAGACCTGCAGTAGGACCTTACTTTTTAAGAGGAGCAAGGCACAAAAATAACACCGCCGGCAGAATCACACAAAAGGGGATGAACATCATCCCCAGTTCAAGAGCAAATGTGTTTGTTTCGTCATCATCTGTTTGAGGGAGAGAGTAACACAACAAAAAATGTGGCTTCAAAAGCAGAAAATTAATCAGCGAAGTTAAATCTGTTGCTGTGGTTTGTTTGAAGACCTGACGTACCTCTCTCGGTTAGCTCAGTCCTCCAGTGAACCTCAGAGGACCAGTCGCTCCACTGTCCCCTGTAAAATTTCTGATTGGGGCTGGAACGCAATTTGGCAGAGTACTCTGTATCTGGCAGCAGTTTATCATCATCCATAGAGAAGTCTGTTCCTTCTGTGTTGATATCAACGATTGTCACCTGGAATGTGAGGACATAATAAGAGTCCACTCAGCAGAGAAATGTGGTGCATGGGGGCCATTTTGCACCACTTAGCAGGATTTCAGACCACATTATGCTCAGATCATACATACAGAGACATTTTCCTTCCACACAGACACAGAGAGCGGACAAAAATAATATACAGAGTAGGTGAGAGGAAGTGGAAGTGGCACATGAGCTAAAAAGTGAGAAACATGTTTCACAACTATTACCTAATCACCATATTGCAATAACTAGAGCTAATCACAGTTATTTTTGCATAATTAGGTCACTCATTTCCTTTGACCTGTATGTTGTAAACACAACAAACTACCTCTGCCTCATTTTCATTTTTTATATTATCAGTAATTTCTTTGTGTATTTATGTTATCTGTGATGAATGTGGTATAAGTAAACAACAACATCAGTCCAATTTAGGTGTTTTCCTTCGTTAGTAGTATTGTATGCATATAAATAAACTAGTGTTAGGCTTATACCATACCAGTGCCATAAAATGACCAGAAATTATCAGTTGACAGTTATGAAAGGCTTATAATCATTCTTCAATGCATGTCAGAAACACATGTAAAATCTACATAATGTAAAGTAACATAACATGACATATAACAAAATAATGCAATGTAATGTAATGTAACAGCTTATGGCATACGACAGTGGTGTATAACACAACATAATAACAGAATATAATTATTTATTGAATCCTACATTGTGTTTGTCTCCAGTTTTGTAGTATCGCAGCTCATACATGAGGTAGTCGACCAGACTCGTGTAGCTGCTGTATTCCTCATAGGTGCTTTTCCAGCTAAAGTGGCGTTGACTTAAGTTGTGGTAAAATGTGAGGCAGCACGGTGGGTTTGGTTTAACTGATCAGAAGAAACATGTAGGACAGAAATCAAACAGAGGCAGACATTTATATGTACCAACAGAATGGTATTACAGAGTTATGGGGCTCACTGTTTTTCACAGGTCGGTATGACGCCTCCAGTAACTTGCAGCTTTTCGGTCCGTTACTTTTGCTGTGACAGAGTGAGATCTCATATTCATCTGTATCCATAAAGGGGATGTCAGGATGTTGATTGGGCATGGTGTTCACGGAACAGAAGTAATCTTTGTTGGCCTTTGACAGAATACACTCAAAGTCATCTCTGAATAGTGAGGAAAAGAAAAAAACTATGATGAAACACATCACATTTAAGTAACAATGAATACTTGTCTGTTTGAAGAGCCTCACATTTCATCTTTTATTGTAAGCCAGAAGGAGCTGTCAATGTCCGAAGTGTTTTCTGATGAGGTGAAGTTCAGCAAGGAGCAGTTGATGATGGATAAGAAGTCATTAACACACTGAAGCCTGTGTTTCACTCCTAGAAAACCAACAAATGTAGTTTTATTTGCTCTGTATTAAGTAAAAACACATTTTGTCCAAACAGGAAGGACAGATTTTAGAGATTACATATTACACTTTTGGAATATTACATTAAGAGCACACATTACACACATTAAAATTATGGATCTGCATGTAAAATTTGGTTGGTATTTTTATACCAAGAAGACCAATTTTACTGGTTGACCTCCTGAAGTTTGTTACATGTTAAAAAAAAACCAACAACCTTACATCAGGCTGATATAGGTCAGTTAACCTGGCTGATCAATAGTTTGTTTTATAATTAACTGACCCCCTTGTTTCCTCTTATTATGCAAAACTCAAGGTCAATATGCCTGTCTTAAAGAAAATAGATAGAAGATGATTAAAAACTATAAAGACCCAGTACTACGTTATGGCCATTAGAATATATATATATATATATATATATATGAACATCCAAATGAGTCATATCTGATGACCATGAAAAGATGACAAACTGTATTTGTATTTTACACCAATATTAGGTATTTATATAGTGAATATTAGGTATTTTCCCTATATTTCATTTGTTGATCATGTAGATATTCAATAAAATCCAGATTAAAGTTGACCATTATTATATCAAAAACAGAGAAAACTAATGAAAAGGTGACTTTTTCAGCAAAATATGTCATTAACTAAACAAAATCCAAGTGTCTCCATCCACTGTCACTGATCCAACTCCTTAGGTTTTACTGTGTTTCCATGTTCACTACGGAGCCTCTGAACATCTAAATGGGTCATATCTGATGACCACGAAAAGATGACAAACTGTATTTTACACCAATTAATTACATGTATTGAAAGGATTAGTGGATCAACAGGTATTAAACATATTACATGAAATGTTTTTGGTTGTCAGTGGCTGTTCGGGTCTTTATGACTTAAATCAGATTAAACCTCACACATTTCACAGACATCTTAAAGTCCAAACAACACCAATGAATGCGATCCAAAAGCCGACAAACGTAGATAGTTATATGACAAGTAAATTAGATATTTTACTGTTTTTAATACCTGTGACCACTCTGACAATAATTTGATGACAGTTTTTTTTAATCCTCATGTGAGTCAGTGTGTAAAATGACCAACACTTTTCTCACCCTACCTTAAAATCATGTCTATATCAGTCCTGCAGACCATAGATTCATAGTTTCCTTGTGCAAGGACCAAGCACTGAATTAATGTGAGCCAGTGATGAATGTTATAAAGAGATACTTATGGTAATATTGAATCATAGATGACGTTCAGGTAAATATATCTGCATTAAAATGATGGATTACTTTAAGGACATTTCTAAAAAAAACCCCAAAAAAACAACATTATTATCATTATTGTCAGCTGTGGCTCTACACCCCCTTTACTCTCTTGTTGCCTGAGGCTCGCATGAAAAGAGAAATAACTGAAAAGTAAATGCTGCATTTTGCGAGTCACTGTCACTGACATAGTGACTGAGCAAGTGATGAATACTTCAGATATTGCATTATATATTGTGATATTGTTTGATATAGTTTTTCTTTCCGATTCTGAAGATGGATAGAAGAATCTCCAACCCTCATTCTGTGCAAAAACATCATAAGACTTTCAGTGAACACGAGTATCTTCTATCTATCTTTTGTCATTTTTTATATTCAAAATTCTAATTGTGGTTCCCAACTCACCTGCGAATGACAAAATAACTCAAAATCGAAGTTAAACATTATAATTTTGGAAGGTATTTTGTTGAATTTTAGCTTCGGTTCAACCTCAGAGTATATTTTTGCTTCTATCCCATGTCAATAAGAACATCCATTTTAAAATAAGTAATGGAAAATCTTTCAATTGCCCATACTAGTAGGAGGAGTGTTAAAATCAATCGATTTCACTGACATTGTCCCATTAGAATCACCTATTCTCATCAGCTCGTCAGTTACTCAAATGCATGGGTACAAGCTGTATAAGTGAACATTTTAACATATGCAGAACACCGGCAAGGATGACCTGAGATAGGATTACCATCAGAATACACTATGTTGTGTGATGTGATCAGGATGATGATGATGAGCAGATTCAGCCTGTGTGCAGAACTCAGATCCATCGCATCGGTCCACTCAGGTGTCACCTCAGTCCTGCGTACGCTCAATTAAGTCATGACACTCTCAACAGAACTGATTTTAATGAAAACGGAAAGAGGGAGGTTTTAGTCTTTCACACAGATAGTTATCACCTCTCGTGTCGCCTCAGTGGAGAGGATGTGCAATTTTAAGAGAGCAGTTTTAAAATGGAAAGTGTGTGAAGGGGGGGGGGGGGTTTGGGGGGACTGTAACTGAAACAAACCTACAGCAACGTTCAACATCACAGCCAGCATTCATCAGTCTGTGAAAGCATTTTATTTCATAAAATTTGCATTAGTAAGCTGGACTCTAGATGTTATTTTAACTCTTAAAAAAACAAATCTTTGAAAAATCATCCTATCGCAGTGAACTCAACACAAGTGAACTAAGATGAATGTACACGATTCTTTTAATGAACATGTACTCAGCATGCACATTAGTACTGTGGAACAGCTGACTGACAGTGCACCAAAAATACACACAACAAGCACCTTCATGCCATTTAATTTAATTTTAATCAAACAAAACACTGTGCTGGTAATATCTGTTAAGTGAGATGTTCTTTAAATCTCACAATGAAGTACAGATGAATGTAAAATACATCAAATTCAGGGGGGAAAAAAATCCACAATTACACCACATATTGTCAACGTGATGTATATTTCTTTATAGATCACAGTTTACATCATTCATTTTGGTTTTTATCCATAAAAGAGGTGTTGGGTTTGAATAGTTTCGCGCAAAAAAAAAAAAACGTGATTTCATTTCATTTATCAAAATGTGAAATGTATCTGATCACACTGAAGTTATTTTAAAAACAAGACATTCTGTGAAAGATGTGAATATAAAGTTGCGCAATATTTCCATCGATTTACAGATGAGATTGTTAGTTCACCATCAGTTAAGAAAAAAAATGTTCAGTTCGATAATTCTGTGATATGCAATGGGTGAAGCAGTCGAGTGTTGGTCGTGCTTTGTGGTGATTCTGTAAAAGATAAGACCTGACAGACAAGTTGTTTTCTGAGGAAAAGTCATTTTGTTGATGTAGTTTGAAAACCAAGTGATTTACATGCTACGTCTTACTCTGCTGGCTTTAAAATGTAGTAGATGTGGTTATAAGAACATTAAGCACAGATACTGTAGATTTCTTGTCAGTTTGAGACACTTTTTCAGTTCCATCTGTTAATGGGAGACAGTTGGTGGCGCGTTATTTATTTTTCATCTTTACTACGTTAATATTAAGATTAAGTACAAATTTCTAACACGGCTCAGTTTTTTAGTATAACATTAAGAGCATTTAAACAGGAAACAGGTAAATGCAGGTTTCATTTTAGCTGTGGTTTTGCTCTTAAAATATCTGTACATGTATGATTAACTTTACCACAGAGCATACGTATTTATATGTGCTGTAAGCTACATGACTGTCACTCAAACAGGGTGAACTAAGAATGCACTTGTTCTCAGCTCCAAAGCTCTTGCGAGATGGAAATATTTTCAAGTCTTTATATTGTGCAAGAGGAGAAACCCTTAAATTATCTTCTCTATCTGTATCTTGTGACAGTTCCTGTTCAACTGATAGGGATAGATATTCTTGTTTTTAAAAAAAATGCTTTCCTTTTTATATATATATATATAAGGACACTAAATATGATGGGGAACAGAGCTAAGATTAGGCTTTTTAAGATGAACTGGCTGACTTTAAGATATAAGAGTGATTAATGGGAAAGTGTACTTAGTTTTTTTTTTAAAAGTTGACTGACATTTGCGGTTCTGTCAGCTTCTGACAACAAGCAGTGGTTCTGTAACAGGGTATTAACAAAAAAAAAAAAAAACAACAACAAACCAGACAGGTAGACCTCTGTGGTGCAAGTGGAAGTTATTTTGGAGGAGTTGACTAGTCGTGTTTTATTCTCTCTTCCTTTCATCATCTGACAGCGCGAGCCTTCGTTCTGCGCATGTTAATACTCTCATCTTTCTATATGAAAACACAGAGTTGCAAGGTAGTGATGTGCAGATCAGTGGACTCGATTTGGGTTGGTGTGGGTCCAAAAAATGTCACTTTATTTGTGGGGCGGATCAAATAATTCCATAAAAGCAGGTGAAAAAAAAAAGCTTAACCTAAACCTAATGACATCACTAGCACAAGGCCAAGACTGAAGGAAGAAGACGACTCAGAGTAGGATTAAACTGACTGTGATCTAGAAAAACTCTGCTCTAAATAATGTTCTATGAAACATGGAAGCACCAATACTGAATAATAATATGGACAGTCAGTGTGTTTGGATTATTCTGTTCGTTTATTTCATGAAGACACACTGTGCGTCTTGGCTGCTGCTGTCTTAACCTTTTCCACCTTTATATTGTTTACTTACTTTTAAAAGAAAATTCAAGGTGTTAGCCTATGTGGTTAAATGTCTGAAAAGGACTGTTGATGCTTGTGTCTGTACAGTTTTTTATTCTGTTCTTTAAAGTTTATTATTAAAGTGACACATAAGGTAGTAAATTCAAAATGAAACCTGTCTCGGTAAAGAGTTCATCACTAATGGTTACACATCATCCTTCACCCTCCAACCCCTCAAAATTGCAATGTTTACATTCTCTGACGGA
>JAPSES010000109.1:12227718-12263922 GCA_029822895.1 Maxillicosta whitleyi
ATATATGATGCAAAATATAAAATATGGTTATGTTAAAATGATAAAATGGTTGCCACAAGGCATTTTTGAATGACCTACATTTCTGAAAATATTCAGTGTTTCAGGGTAGTTTCACACATCACCTGGACCATTACACATAATGTCTCACTCTTTCATTCGATTCACTTCCTGATGATGAACTCTTCCTGTAGTTGGAATTGAGGGACGCTAGACTATGTGTAGACTTCTCTCCTTTGTTAGATTTTTTTTCTTTTTTCTCCCTCTCTGGTATGTCTTCATCTTTGCTCTCGTCACTTATTTGGCATCTGGCTGTAGAGATAAAGCATGTGATTCACCGTATTAATCCATATGGTAGGTTTTATTCTTAATGGACACCGTGGACAGACTCAGACTGTCACTCACATGTGTCGAGCTTTTTTTTTCTCTTGGGTGACGGAGTGGCAGGTCTCTGTGCCTCATCTTCCTCTTCATCGTCACTTGTATTACAATTATTCTTTTGTGGACTTGCCATCTCCTCAACTGATTCAGTCTCTTGAGCTGAAGCGTCCGATAAGGGCTTCTCTGCAAAGGAGGACACACGTAAATGCTATGCAGGAACCTGAATTTCTAGAAAAATAGCCTATTGTGTCAGAGTTTTAATTAAGAAAAAAATAGCATTTAAAGAATATGTGCTTGACTTTGACATTCCAGCTAATATGGAGCTACATTTAACAAACCTAAAACACTTGTACAACTCCTCAAGTTAAGTGTATTATGGTCGATGCTAAATTTGATTAAATTCAGGGATGTTGGAGTAAATCCACTTTAAGTTGATTAAATCCCAATCATCTTATCTTTGCTTAGCTAAAGTTCTTTAAACTAGAATAAAAATGTATCCATCAGCTGATTTTTATTCTAGTTTTATGAATTCAAACCAATTTGTTGACCCCTTCAGCAGATTATTATGTTTTGTGCAGTTTGGTTATATTGTAAATAGTATATGATTAATCATGACGTTTTTTACTGTTACAAAACAAACTACTCTCGTCTTACTTTTACGTTCTTGCTTTTGTGTCTTGTTCGTTTTCTGTGTGTCTTCAGATTCTTTCATTTTGTCCTTCTTTGTTTTTTTCCCTTTTTTGTCTTTATCCTTGACTTTCTCTGGTTCCTCAGTTTCTTCAGTCACTGAAAAAAAAAAGCAGCGGCCCGATGATCAGTAATTGTTTAAGGCAAAGTTTTAAATTTGGTAAACACATTTCTTTACACATATCTAAACTATAGACTTTACTAGACTATCTACCTTAAATTTCCATAATACAGCATCAGAGTGAATGAGAAGTACAAAAAGAAATGGTGATTTCTGTGCATTCTTACATTTGCCTTTTTCTTTTTTCAAATCTTTCTTCTTTGTGTTTTTTCCCTCTAGTGGAAAATCATTCTCTATTTCATGCATTGGTTCAAGCTCTTTGTCAATCTCCAAGTCCATTGTGTTGGGTGTCATAGGCTTCTCTGGAGGTATCTCATCTGGCGGCACAGGCGATGTAATGTCACATTCACCCAGTGTGATTTCATCCACCGGATTATCGTGAGCATGTTCCACTTGATCTACAATAATGATGATAAAAAACAAAAAACAAAACAGTGTTGGTGAGATTGTGGAGTTTGATCTGTATTCCCCATTTTTTAAACTTACCAGTCAGAGAAGTGTTGCTCAGGGATTGGCTGATCAACAGAGGCGTCTCATCTGAGTTTGCTTTGTGCTTTCGGTTCTTTTGGCGTGTGTCCCGATTAGCTACCACCATTTGAGAATCAGTCCTCTTCTTCTGCTGTCTTTTGATCAAAAGAGTTCGCTGCGGGGAAATGAAACATTTTGTCTTTATGTCTGTGTTCCTTATACTCTATAGAAGTCCATAATATTATGCATTTGCTCCAATAAGGACTTTCTTAACGTGCAATGTTATGATGGTAAAACTTTGCCCTTATTTATGTAACCTGTTTACATAAATTAATTATCTTTTCTACTTCATTTCTATTCATCCAAGAAAGAATAGTCAAAGAATCTCATTTATAACAGCATCCTGGACAAGACAGCCAGCGGAACAGTTCACAAGGTATCAGACAAGGTTGTATCCATAGCAACCCATAACGATAGAAAAGCTTACAGAATTATACAATATTAAGTGTAATCAAATATCTGTCAGAAATGTCATTTTCAGCTGTCAAACATCACTTAAATTCACAAATGTGTTTACCAGTTCAAAACACAGGAAAAAAGACACCTGAAACTGCAATTTTCTCTGTCCAGTACAGACCATTTTTCAACATTAGTTTGGATGGAAAGTATTTTTTAGATTTATCAGGGATATGAAATGTGTTTATATGTTGTAATTTTATGCAATTAGTTACATTCTAAATAGTGTGTTATCATTAACATTAAGTTAGGATTAGGAACATCTACTAATTTAGTAATGTAATGAAAATGTAGTGATCTTACTAGTTTGGGGTATTTGTTGAATGTAAGCTGCATTGGCTCTAAACTGCATGACAACAGGTGGTTTAGACACAAGTCGTCTCACTTCATCACAGTCAACAAACACGCTTCTTTGACTATGACATCTATTTGTAGATATGTTGTTGCATGTATGTTTCACCATTATCATAATCTATAATTATTACGTTTTTCCTCTACAAACTATTATTTAAACAGAAGAGAATAAAACAGAGACAAAACATGCAACTATCCTGCTTGAATCTAAAGTCTAATTGGTCTAATTTAAACAAAATAATGAAAATCTTTCTTTGTTTTACCTGATTATCCAGTTTCTGTTGCCGAATATCAGGGTCTTCCATGTTTAAAGTAACAATAACAGTCACTACCAATTACAAAAGTCAGTGTTTAAAAAAAGTAAAAGAAAAAAAAAGGAAATAGAAAAGGAATTGTTCAGTATGAGGATAGACTCTTTGTCCCAAAGAAAAATGACAGTAACTAAATAGAAGCTGTCTGACTGTACCACTCTGGTCCAACTGATGGTCTGTCCACCTGCATGTAGCAGAAGGCAAAGTGGATTAAAGGGGGATAATGTTCTTAAACTACACTGCACAGCTCAGTCAATAGGGACAAGCAGTCAGGGGGACGAGGCCAGCCTTCTAGGACTTCTTTTTGGATATGTACTATGGCCCAGGAAATCTCACATCACAGCTGAAACGTAATAAACCAAAAAGTGCTGACGATATCATTATCGTATGCGCCCATTCCCCACAGGTTAACGCTACTTACCATTACAGAGACCACAGACAGTCCGTGTCGCAAAAAGTGAAATGTTGTTGTCATCTCATACTATTCCAAAGATCCCGCGAAAAACCCGGATTTGCCTTGTGTACACCACCGTGTCCTTATGGTGCCTCCAGGGGACTAATTACAACGATCACAAACATCCTAGAATAGCTAAACAAAACGCTCCATAGAACTTATCAGCCGTAAAGGTTGATGTCGTTGCCATGGAGACAGCTGCCATTGTTGTTGGTATGGCAACAGCTACGCGCCTTTAATCAGAAAACAATGTTATTTATTTATTTGTTTGTTTGTTTGTTTTTATCAATTAATTAATTAATCCAGTTATTACGCTACATTCAAATATTAATTTGAAAAACTACTTAAATAACCATTAGCAACGGACCACAAATACATAAATAAAAACATCAAGGAGTGACTGTGTTACAACGTTATTCTTACTTACTAAAACATTATGTAATTTATGCTCTGTAATTTGAGTGCAGTTTCATTATGTTGTTTGGTTCCGTTAAACCGGAAACAAACTGGGAATTTGCTGTTGCTAGGATACCTAGAAGCGGCCAAACAGAAAATGATCCTGCCGAATTTCGAAACCATCTATTCTTGGTAATGAAACAACCACAACGATTTATATTGTATTGAATTTTGCATGAACCAAAGTGTTTTCGGAATAATAATAATAATATTTAACCAATTGCATTTTTTGGGAACAGAAAATCTCCAGGTTGCTCAATTCAGGACTACACCATTAAGGGGAAAAACACATGGATACAAGATTGAAAGTAGGCTACAAGTTCATTCAGTAGTTATAAAGCTCACCGTATACTAGCTTTACCCTGAAGTCTAAGGTTTATGTACCTTAAACTATGTCTGTATTGTTTTCTAGGCATCAGAAGCCCCAAAGGCTAAAGTAATGCTATGGTAAGAACTGTATTCATGAATCAGATGACCTGAATTAACCTAAAATGTCTAATCTTAAATATTTTTCTTCTGTTTTTAGGACAGATGTAAGCTATCACAACATGGATGAGATGGACAAACTTCAGTCCACTGCAGATCTGGAAAGGTGTCTCACCCAATTCATGACCAGAATCAAGTGCATCAATTTAATCTGTGCTTCCAGTTACATTTTTCCTCATATTTCTTTCTCTGTCACAGTGCTTTATGTAGTTTATTTCAAGTTGACCTCCCTGAACCAAAAAGAGGAGTTCTGCTGGAGCTGTACGTCCAAACTGTACTTTTTTGCAGAGAACACAGCTTTAAAAAGGAACAAACTTCTGCTCTCCTATCCATCATTAAGTCCATTCATGAGGTCAATGTAGGTGAGTAGAGTCCGCAAATTGTTTAAATGTTTTATTCTTTTATGTATCTGTTTGTCTACTTGTCTACTTAGTTGTATTTATTTTTTTATGTTAAGACTTGATTCTCTCTTACAGGAACTCCACTCAACATCGAGCAGTGTTATAAATACTGCAATGAGCTCCTGCTTTGTCACTCAGTTAGGGTAAATCTGCTCTTTTTCTGTATGATTTTCAACACATATAATATTCCTTCATTGTAGTCTGTCTGCTTTTCACATTCCTGTGTCTCTGTCCACTGCAGCGACCTCCCTTTAGTGTAAGCCTTTTCAGCTCTGAGGAAGTGACACATGTCTTCAAGTACATCCATAACAGCTATATGAGACACTATAAACTCTATAAATATATTTTTACTCCACAGGTAAGAATGAGAAAATAAAACTATTTTATATAAACTAGAATACAAGCAAATCCCCCTGTTTTTCATGGCATTGCTGCTTTAAACAAGAGGGGGAAAGGACAGAATCATCCACTTCTGAGAAGCTTTTTCCTCTGTTCTCTCATCTCAGCGAAAACTTGATTTATCTTTGACTTACACTGGGGCTCCAGATGAGGATGAAGACACTCTGGAGGATTTTATTGGTCCAGGTATTAATAATAACACATTTACAATTTTGGCTTGAATAATCTTGTTACCTATAAGTGTCATTTAAAAAGAAATTGACTGCGTTCTTCTAAAACTGCAAATGTAATTAACATGTAATAGATATGATGCTCCAAATCTCTGTAGTAATATTTTATTACATATGTGACTTTTCAAATGGGATCAATATTTGATCAATATTAAAATATGCAAGACAAAAATTAAGAAAAACAACAAAACATCCTTGGGGTCTTAGCAGATGCAAAAAAATTAATCAGTATCAGTAATATATATTATCTTGATATGATTATATCACATTAATTATTTTAATCATTTTATTGCCCATTTTTATAAAATTTTTAAGGCTCTACAAAAGTAAAAATGACATCTCCATTCTTCTATTTATTTATCAAGTCTTATAAATGTGTTAACATTTTTTCTTGTTTTATCTAATGATCTGTGTTATTTTGAATATATGATGTCCAGATTTCCAAGACAGAATATACACTATTTTTTTTTTTTTTTTCTGCAGCAGATGATAAAAGGGTGTTGGAAGAAGCAGATGCTGTGTCTCCTGAAGCACAGGAATCATCTGCAGAGCCAGCAGAAGCCACACTTGGTAGGAATAAATGTTCAAACAACTGGGTGTATTTTATCTAAGTTAAGGTAAATATAGACAAAGATAAAGTGTTTAATGATTTCGTGTAATTTCCAGCTTCAAAATCAGAACTGAAAGCACTGATACAGCAAGAAGTCAGAGAGCAGATGGTGATTATGTCAGGACAACTAGACCAGCGAATGAAGGACAACCAGAGGGTCAAAAAATAAATTTGTCATGTGTTTTGCATTCATCTAGACATTCAATTCACACAAAATAAAGACATTATACTATATTCTGACTAATAGATTTGTTTTATTGTCAAGGAAATCCTTCTGTTCATGTTCAATGTATATATACATTTGTACAATTACAGTACATTTCTAAGACAAACACTTTCATAAGAAGTGCTGGAAAAAATGAATTAAGGAATGGAACGCACTGCAATGCTAGTTTTTTTTTTTTTATATATAGGTAATAATGACAAACAGTCTTCACAGTTAGTGTAAGTGGACTTCCATATAAGGAATGTTTGCATGCATGACAACTAAAGGTATATCTCAATACAAAACTGAATTCTTCACACGTCCTTTGATACTGATCTATTTATTCAATACGTGTATGAAGTTATGTTTAAAATGTCATCACAGTGCATTAATAGTCACTCCAGTCACACAGTGCTTTAAAATAAACCATATCCTCAGTTATAACTGAGAATGAGCAGATAAAATTCTTGAACTATAAAAGAAATGTATGTACTTAGGTTACATGTTGTTTGTCAAGTGATTGTGCAATGAGTCCCATGTCAAAGTGTCACTGCAAACATGTTGACATGAAGGCTTTCAAACCACAAACTAGGACCAAAAGGCAGATAAGGACTATTACGTTGTGCATGCTTATCTTAAAATTGCAGAGCCACTGTGCGCATTAAGGCACAGAAACATCCTGGTGCCTGAATTTTCTAACATACATTAATTTGATGAGACAAACACGGACAGGACGTTACATGCAGATTAAATTAGAATCAGCACCATTAGGAATGAGGTTGACCTTTTAAGTTTCAAAGTCTTCCAGGTCCAGCAGCATGATCTTAGCTGTGTTCTGAAAGAGGGCAGCCCGGTTCTGCTGTTCGCCTTTCTTTACCCAGTGCCCATAGATCCGGAAAGCACAGCCATCAATGAGTTTGCGAACGCCACGAAGAGAATAAGGATCTCTGGCAAGCACCTCCCGGGTTAGTGGGCGGACTCTTCGATACCGGCTGTACATCCTGATACAAGCCTGCACGGTGACTATCAACACCTGAGGAGACAACAAAGAAGTGAATGAGACCCTTTGTGAGTGTGACGCCCACTGCCACGAGAAAAGCAAAGTCCACATTATGTCTCACCCTAAAAGATTTTCTGGGTCTGAACATTCGTACGTCTTCCTTCTGATACTGCCTGAAGAAACAATGTGCCAAAGCTTGCTCAGCTGTTAGACGAGTGGCCGGGTCCACCACCAACAGCCTGGATATCTGAGCACCAAAACAGAATCCAGAACATAAACGAAACACATCATCCCAGTTCAGACCAAGCATTAACATCTGCATGTGATATCTGAATATCAGTGTCCAGCTCTAACTACACATGTTCACATCTAATCTGATTTTATTTTCTCACTTGATGAGCATATAAAAGAAAAAGTAGACTGTATTTGGAAGGTTTCTTTGCAGTTTAGTTCACTACGCTGCTTGAAGGTCACTGGTAGCAGGTTTTAAAGTGCAAAGTTTTGTGCCTATTACAAATGATATAAAGTGACACCATGAATCAATCACTACACTTTAACCATCAACAATCTATTTGTTTTTAATGGCTTTCTTCTGTGACTTATCCTGTACTGATTGAATCTTCTATCCCCTCATAAAAGTCTCAAAAAAGTGTTCCACATTTTAGACGCTCTGTGTTTCCTCAGTACTGTTCAGCACTTAAAAGTAAATCTTTAAGACTGTTTGAAAGATGCCTTTGGTAAACTAAAGAGAACATGTCAGATAGGCAGTCTTTCATTGCATCCTAAGATACATGCTTTTTCAGACTATTAGAAAAATGTGGCCAATGTTTTGCAAACATCTCTGAATGTGTCCTGAGTGTGCTCAGACTGTCTGCATTTGATTGCACTTGCCAGAACGGATGTTGATGCAAGATCTGAACATACCGAACTACGTAATTTATAAACTATAAGTAATAAAAAAGACATACATATGGAAATTGGACACCAATAGAAACCCTATTTTATTAAAACGTTCCTTATGAATTCATTGTGCTAAACACTGTGACACTGAATGTTCATCGTTGTGAACATTATTGTAACCTAACCACAAGGTTTATTAAAAACCACAGAATATCAGCTTACCAGATCTTTCACAGTGTCTGACCTATCATCCCACTCAGGGGAGCTGAACTGATAGCGACCTTCCATAATCATTCTCAGCATTAGCATCTGTTTACGATGCCAGAATGGTGGTGAACCAGCCAGTAATGTGAAGAGGATCACTCCACATGCCCATCTAAATGACACAACAGAGACGTGGAACAATACAAACAAATCGCTATTAGACAAAAATATGAGGTCAAAACCCACACACTGTGTTTACATAAAATATTAAAACACTGATATAAATATTACTTCTGGTGACTATTACTAACAAACTAAAAAGACTTACAGATCAACCTCTTTGCCGTAGCCTTGGTGTGTTTCATCCATGGAGCATTTCAGTATTTCAGGGGCCAAATAACCAGGGGTCCCACAGAGCTCTAATCATAACAAACGACAGTGAAAGTGATGAAACAGATTGCGAGCACTGATATCCGGGCATCTGTGTCGCTGAAAGTACCTCTAAGTTTCTCGCCAGGCTGTAGCTGCACTGAAAAGCCAAAATCAGATAGTTTGATGTGTCCCTGATCATCCAGGAGAATGTTCTCAGGTTTGAGGTCACGATGGATGATATTAAGGGAGTGAAGGTACTGAACAGCCTCCAGCAGAGCTCGCATCATACTCCTGTGGAGAAAAATTCATATATTCTACATTACTTAAGGTCAGTTTTCAATTTTACTTCTTTTTAATGTGTTTTATTTCAAAGCAACAGTAGAACTTAATGTCAAGATCAACAAAGATCATACCAAACAAACTACCCAAGACTGTAGCACTTACTTTAAAATTATTCATCATTATTCTTTCTTTTGAAAGACTGTCCATGTAAATACACTATTATTAATCACATAAATATGTTATAAGGAATATTCTTTGTGGAACAGATCTCAGCATCTGTCAGTGCCTTTGACCATGTCAGTGATGAAGAACTGGACTTGGTCCCTGTGTACCGTTAATGGAAACTCACTGCTCCTAATGTGCTAATGGTAATGCTAATTATGAATACTAGTGCTTAGTCCTGCATGTACTATGATGGGTTAAATTTAGATGGTATAGTGAGTTTACTTTGAACCTTTTATCCTACAAATAAACTACATATTTAGATGGGAGCAATGAGAATGCACTCTCCACCCTGCGATATTATTCTTTCAAATAAGTCCTATTTTTGAGTGGCTATAGGTGTCTGAAAACTCACAAAACTTTGTGTATACAGCAGAAATTGTGAAAAATACTACATTGATAGCATGAATGTGGGAAAATGGATCAATAGAAAGCCATTAAATTTATTGATTTATATAAATATAAGAATGAGGATGCACCAAATTTGACAGACATGTACAAAACAGCCTCTTTGATCCAGACCCTAAACCCAACTGTAAGTCAGATATTTTGATTTGGAATGTGCAAAAATGCAAGAGTGTGATCATCTTTTCTTGCAACTTGACTTTACTCTGTACTCTGTATGTGACAAATAAAATCAACAGTGGCACTGAAGAAAAGGCAGGAGGCAGAGCTGGAGGTAGCAGAGATGAAGATGCTGAGGTTCTCTTTGGGAGTGACCAGGATGGATAGGATCAGGAATGAGTAGATCAGAGGGACAGCACATGTTAGAGGTTTTAGGGATGAAGTCAGAGAGGCCAGGCTGAGATGGTTCAGACATGTCCAGAGGAGAGAGAGAGAAGATATTGGTAGAAGGATGCTGAGTCTGAAACCACCAGGTAGGAGGCCTAGAGGAAGACCAAAGAGGAGGTTTATGGATGTAGTCAAAGAGGACATGAAGGTAGTCGGTTTGAGAGAAGAGGATGTAGAAGACAGGGTTAGATGGAGGCAAATGATTCACTGTGGAGACCCCTGAAGGGAAAAGCCGAAAGGAGAAGAAGATACTGATGCTGAAACTCACCTTGTCTCCTTCTCATTCAGAGTAACTTTTTCAGTGAGGTAGTCAAACAGTTCTCCTCGCCTCATGCTGACAGCAAAATATAAATACCATACAGAAATGACAGAATGAACGTAAACATTGAGAACTAAAGGACATATTACACGAATATTTATTTTCTTATTGTTCGTCTCTATACTCACAGGTCAAATACCAAAAATATGAAGGTTGTTGACTCATACGAATCAATAAGAGTGACTAAAGAGAGTCAAAAAAAAACATAAACACTTGCATTACTACTGAGTTTTCTACATGAAGTCATAAGTCATTATAGTCAAAGAGAGCCTCACGTACTTATTGAGGAGTGTCCTTTCACCATGTTGAGGACTTGAATCTCTTTCAGTGTAGAGGTTTTCACCTCCTCCAGTTGCTGGGCGGTCATCTTCTCTGCTGTGATCTCAATAATCTTAACGGCCAACTCCTGTCCTGTGTGTCTGTGCACGCACCTGCGCACAACACTGCTCACCCCCCTGAAATACAACCAACATGGAATACAGCACAGGATTAACAAAGACACACTTCAAAGACTATATCTAATTAGGTTATTAGGTTGGACTTACCTGCCAATAACCTCTTTGGGATCATATTTCTGGTAAAACTCTTTGGCCCCCACCCAGTCTGGTAATTCATCCCCAACGACAATATCTTTGGTCATAGTGGCAGCATATAAATCTGTAACAACAACACAGTTTCAGTCACACTTTGTAAAATGCTGCATTGCCTGTCTAACAGAGGGGAAACTCTTGACTTCAAACTTGAAATACTACATTCCAAACCCCACATAGATAGTGGAACGCACAGAAGTATAATCAATAAAATGACCTCAGTATATGATTAGTCAAAGCTCATACTGCACACTAAAATGGTCTTACACATTACATGCTAGTATTCTACTGCATTAATATGTTAATTGCATTTTACTGCTGTATAGAAGATTACTTGGTTTTTTTTTTTGTTGATTTTAAACTCCCTTACATACTGTCAGGCGATTTAATCTACAGAAATGTATCATAATCTATAAGACTGTCATGTTTGCATCATCTCTGACCTGTGAGAACCATGTATTGCTAAATGTCAGCTTTTCATAAATTCGTCAAAAAAAGGCCTGTTCAAAGCTTTGAGAAAATGCATTTTCATAATTTACAGATAGTCTAAGAGGGGTCTACTCAGGTTTATTGTAATCAGTTTGAAAAGCACAAGGATATAATAATATATAATCCTACAGTTTGCCAAAGAAAACAAACACATTAGGAGTTATGTGGTTTTCACTGAACAAGGGAATTCAAAATTAAAGTTGAGTATAAATTACAAAATAGAATATTTTAATCTAAGATGCAGTTGAGTAAAACTTTAAAGTTGCGTACATAAGTGAGCCAAGTGCCTGTATATTTGCAGTTTTTCGTACAGCTGAGTAAAAGTGCAGTACTTGGTTACATTCCTTCACTGTTGTCTAAAAACAGGAACCTCTGTAACTCATACCAAGGAAGTATCTTGTTTTTCTTGTTTTTGCTTGTCTGTATAGTCAGGTTTAGTCGCAAGTATTCTGCGATTTAAATCCACAACTCTTTTTTTTAATCAACTGTAATGTACAAATTTGTCCTTGGTGCATCACATTGACGTTAGCTTGCTAAGTGTTGACTTTGGCCTCTGTAGAGTTGCGGGTTCACCAACAGAACAGACGGAAGTTACTCACAATATATGCAATAGATCGAAGATCAGACGAAAGACCAGGATTCTTTTTACAATGCCATCTCAGTTCGGCGAGACTAACGTGAAGTCATATCTGTATAAGATTCAACAGCAGCATCAGCAGTGGTGTTGACAGTAGTTAGCCTACCACTGAACATTGTTTACATTCCGCTCATATTCCTGTCACAGTGTGCCTGTGCTGCCTCCATGAGGTCGGAGTGAGTATTGCAGGTAAGGTGAACTTCCTTTTTATTCTTTAGCAGCACTGCATGGAATTTCTAATATTAATCCTAAAGATACATCACATTAGTTAACATTTGAGTAATGATATGGCAATAATGCAAATACATAATCAGACATGAAGTGTCTGAAATATTTTTCTAATCAATGAAATGCGCAGCGGAAGTAACATTTCGTCACGTCCTCTAGTTTCCCTGGATGTCCTGAGCTACATTTTTAGTTGCTCCTTGTTAAGGTTTGTATCAGTAATGGAATCAGAAAACGTTTTTTATATGTCTCTGTGTGTAGAGGTTTTGTAGGAGATGTTTTGCAAGTGTAGTGATGATCAGGGAGAAAAAATGCCAACTATGAAGCATTCTCGGCGCTGAACAAAAAGCGCCTGTAAGCTAACCAGCTCGGAAATAATGTTAGCATTAGCTTATTTCGCTCAGCAAACTTGCCAATGTGCGTTTTCTTTAGTAGAAAATATTCAATGAAACGCCCCTGGTAGTTTGAATAATGTGAATAGAGCAGATAAAAGTGAGAAACTTGTGTTCCCGGGAATACAGTGCTCTCAGTTAGAAAACAGGTCCTGCACTTGTCACGCGAGCAAAGCTAATGCTGTCGGAAATCATCAAAACGAATTGTGCATCAGTGCATCGTTAGAATTATTAAAGGTCCGAGGACTGCGGCATTTCAGAATAATTTTAAAGCAATACTAATTCATTAAAAGCACTGGTAAATAGTGGTGGGTTGATATATGGAAAGACCTTTTAAGATCAATTCAATTCATGCATGTTAATGTCTTATTACAGGGGAAGGAAGGATGTCAGGTGCTGGGGGAGGCAAGCGCCCCTTGGGAGGGGACAGCCCCCCTGGCCCACCTGAGAAGAAGAGCAAAAAAGAGGAGAAAACCACCACTACACTGATTGAGCCCATTCGCATAGCTGGAGTGTCCTCAACAGTAAGTCAGCTTTCCTTTCGTCGTCCACTCTGTCATAGGTATTTTGCAGAATCGGTTATGTTCTCAACATGGTTTTTATATCCAAACTTTATAGGAAGAAATGGACATGAAGGTACTCCAGTTCAAGAACAAGAAGTTGTGTGAACGGCTTGAGCAGAGACAGGCAATGGAGGATGAGTTGCGTGAGAAAATTGAGAAACTGGAGAAGAGGCAAGCCACTGATGACACCACCCTGCTGATTGTCAACCGCTACTGGTCTCAGGTACTTTAGCACATTTGATTACACTTACCTAATTAATAATTGCCAGCTCAATTATTATAGATTATATATAGAAGCTAGTACTTGTCAGAATTCAAATTCATCACATCTAAATGCATCACGTAATACTATCAGTCTGCAGTGTTTTCCTCAAGACAATTCATAAAAAGCCAGAAGTTGTTATGTGTGTACAAAAACTTTTTTTGCCTTGTCCTTTTGAATTAACACTTCATTCCATCCTTGTGTATTGCAATGCAGTTGGAAGAAAACATGCATGTTCTGCGCAAACGTATTGAGCCAGAAGCTCCAGTGCCATCTACTCCAGCCCCATCCTCTGCCCCTCTTCCTGACCCATCACCGATGGAGGAAGATGGCATGAATCTAGTTTCCCCTGCCACTGCTGTGCCTCCACCTCCCCTCCCAGAGACACAGAATGAAGGGGAGCAGGCAGAACAGCAACCAGAAGAACGTCAGGAGGAGAGACAAGATGAACAGCAGCAGCCTCCTCCTCCTGAAGGGTCAGAGGACTTGTTGACACCTACAGAGCCATCACATGATCCACCAACAGGTAAAATTTTTTTTTAGAATATTTTAGAAAGAATATTTAGCAGCTTTCCAAAGCTACCTACACTTCCACTGTGTGTTCTATGGTGGTTCATTAGAGAAGCATCAAAGGCCAGAAAAATTTGTACCACTTCTAGACACACCTTTAACATACAACAGCCATTTTTTGTACAATTGAAATTTGGGGGCTCGAACTGTGTATTTTAGTACTTGACAAGGCTTTGCCACAGTAGTAAATCTGTGTGGTTATGAGTTTTATCTAAAGTATTGTTGGTGCAGCAGCATCTCACTTATTGGACATCATGGCTACCCAGCTAGGACTTGAAATTCCTCCAGATTCATTGAATCCCTTCTTATGTACCACAGAGGAGTGGATCCTAGCTCATTTCTCTTTTCCCACTGGTTTTCTCTGGTTATCATCATAACTCTGTAACTGTTTATATAAAAGTGAGGCCTACAAAATGGTCTGTTTTCATTTAAGAGTTCTAAAAGCTGTTTTGATTCTAAATTTCAATATAGTTTTGAAGACTGTTGACTCTGGTGCTGGCACTTTACATTTTTGTGTTCATCATAATTGTATGTGAATACAAGTTAAACAATAATTGGGTAATTTCCTTTAAAGTCACCCTAAAAACAACAATGTAAACTTAACCTCTCACTTCTCAATCAATCCTTCCTGTCATGATGGCAGTGCCTACACTAGTGCAGTTTTTTCATGCACATTTGCACAATGTCTGACATAAGTCAAACTTTTAGCAGCAACTCCACAACCCACTTTGATTCTACACACCACTTGGAAAAGCTTGCTGTTAGAGAATAAAATATTTAAACCCTCATTTTCATCTTTGGCAACATTGTTAAAAAAAAACAAAAAACCCTTATAGTTATTTTTCTCCCACATTTGGGGCTATACTTGTTGTCCCTTGCTCATCTTTGCACCTTAAGGATTAAGTTTTTCCTGGTGTCTAATGACTACAATCATCTGCTGACAACAGCTGAATCAAATCACACCATTGTTCCATCATTGTTTACATCAGTACTAGTCCTTATTTGCCTCAGTTCCAACGTTTTTTTGTAACATGTTAAATTGGAATGGATATATATTTACAGATAAATGGAAGTTGACCAGACTAAACTTCGTACTGTCTGTATTGAAAACTTATCCAAACTAAATTTAATTCGCTCCTACTATCACTACTACTACTTATTGCTACTCTTATCGCTACTTTGTATTTTGTTCTTTATTCTGATTTAGAATTGTGAGTCTTTTTAGGGGGATGTGCATTTAACCTTTTTCCCAGCGACATAAATGGTTGCCTTCTAGTTTAAGTCCACATTGTTGAAAACAACTTCCTCTTGTGTGTAGATGCACCTCCACCTCCTCCACCTATAAGTGAGAATGCCAAGGGTTTCCTAACTACGTTGGAGCACAGTAGTGAGGAGGAGCTGACGCTCCATCTCCAGGACCGAATGCAGTTCAGTAAAGAAGCCATTGCCTGCTTGGTTTGTGCTTTTGACAGGTTGCATAGTCGCATTGATGACATGTGCAAGCAAGTCCAGGCTGCAGGTAACTATTGAAACATGACACTGTGATGTTGGTGCAATGTTAGATGTTGGAGTACATAATGAGCTAAACAAAGAGAAACACACAAAGAAGTATATTGTATAAGTATATTGCACATTCAATTACTTGATTATTTTTATATCTATCATTATTTATTAACACTCTTTAGCTCATGAAAACAGAGCAAGTAAGGAAGTACATATACAAAACTGACCTAAGAAAATAAGTTAGCAACAGTGGAAAAGGTGCTTCAAGCAAAACAAACTATTTTAAAGCTCAATTAAAGCTGCTAATTTGGTTATATGTATGATGACTGAGCTCCCAGCATGAATATGTGTAGTATGTTTTTACATGTTTTCTGGTACTTACATGCTACACTGGATAGCCTCTAACATGGTCTTATTTGGCAGAATGTGAGGATGATAGTCAATCTGAAATCGTCAATGTAAACCAAACTGTGCTGGAAGAGAACAGACGACTGCGAGACCTGGCAACCCTCCTGCAAGGTCGACACCACAAGATGTCCATGGAGGTATGATATTGTTGTCATTACAGTGGATCAATGTATATGTGTGTGTGAATAATTGAAAGAAGTCACCAATGAAAAGGCTGAGGTTATGTCTTGTGCTTTTTTGTAGTATAATGAATTAGTGGACAAAGTGACCAGTTCTGAGACCAAGGTATCTGAGATGGAGACGACGGTGGAGGACCTACAGTGGGACATTGAGAAGCTCCGCAATAGGGAACAAAAGCTTAATAAGCATCTTGCAGAGGCAATGGAGCAGGTATGTGTTTAGATAGTGCAGTTGTATTATTTAAAAATGTCATGTGTGTTCATTTGTTGTGCTGTACTTTTTCTGACGTGTGTCTTGTGTTTGTAGTTAAAGTCTGGATACAGCAGCACGGGCAGTTCAGGAGGACTACCGGGTGGGCAGATTACACTGAACATACAGAAGGTAAGTATTTATACAAAGCACTTCTGTACAATGGATTAATATATAACATTTTTTAACAGATCTCATATCGTCTTTACCCTTTGCACATCTATCTCATCTTTAATATGTTCTTATTTTTGTTTACATCTTAGTTTGAGAGTCTCAATGCAGAGTTGGAGCACAACCAGGAGTTGGCTAACAGCCGAATGGCAGAATTGGAGAAATTGCAGTTAGAACTACAAGAAGCTGTTAGGGAAAGCGAAAAGCTTAAGGTAAAGATCAAAGCTTTGCCTGATTGATGATAAAAACGTTGGCAAAAATGTAGTTTGCTTTCATTGTCTTGTCAAATTACATCTTGTGTCTACAGATGGACTTGCGAAATATTCCAGAAGAGGTAGTGAAGGAAACCCTTGAGTATAAATGTCTGCAGTCTCAGTTCTCCCTGCTGTACAATGAGTCTCTTGGAGTGAAAACCCAGCTGGATGAGGCACGGGCCCTTCTGCTCACTGCCAAGAACGCCCACCTGCGTCAAATTGAGCACATGGAGGTAGGATTTGTTTGCATATTTGTAAAGGTCATCTCATAAGGAAAAAGTGTCACTACTTTAAACACTGTATTGTTGCGATTACCCAACAGATTTTAATTTTAGATTTTAATAGACATTTGCTTATTTTAACCATTTAGAGTGATGAGCTGTCCCTTCAGAAGAAACTGCGGACGGAAGTCATCCAGCTAGAGGACACTCTGGCCCAGGTCCGCAAAGAGTATGAGATGCTGCGCATTGAGTTTGAGCAGAACTTGGCTGCTAATGAGCAAGCAGGTAGGTTTAAAAACACTCATATTAGTTAGCACTATAAGTAGCAGGAAATAGTTTTTGTGGTGCAGCAGCATACAGTTATCTGAAAAGTGAATGATAAAGTTTCAGTGTCATGTTTAGCAATGTCATGCAGTGAAATTACAGATTGCAACCAATTGATTTACCCTCCATCTGTCCCCAGTGGTGGCCACAATAGGAGGTGGTGTTTATTCTGTTTATTCTGGTCTTTTAAGTTAGGCATATATTAGCTGTAGTAACTAGTAACAGTGGAAGGTGACAATAATGCACCTTAAAATGGGATGTGATTGGCTATAAAAACACAATAGCAAGAAGAGGAAGTGCAGTCTAAGTTACTATAGAAACATGGCAGAGATACTGCAGATGACCTTTCAAATGGAGTATGTTAACAGAAAGATTAGTCATACTTTGTATTTTAGATGTCATGTATGATCATGTATGCGTGGAAACAGTGCATATAAAGTCATTTATGTCATGAGGTCATTTATGATTCATGCAGTTATTGTCATCATTTACAGCTTCAGATGATGTTGTATGACTAAAGCTAACCACATCTTTGTTTTGTTTTCTGTCGACTGTCAGGACCAATCAACAGGGAAATGCGACATTTAATCAGCAGTCTGCAGAATCACAATCTACAGTTGAAAGGTGACGTGCAGCGGTTCAAGAGGAAGTTGCGGGAAACTCAAGTGGAGATCAACAAGGTAGAAATTCAGAGGTTTAATTATGACGCATTTCCTCTGAATAATATAATTTTTGTAGCTCTACCTGGAAATGAAATATAATACTGACTTTTAACATATTTTTTCTTTACTGACAGTTACGTTGTCAAAGTGGCGACACCGGGGTTCTGATTCTTGAGGAGACGACAAATGACAGCATTGATGTTAAGAAAGAGGAAGATGAGGACCAGGAAGAGGAGGAGGAGAGGAGGAAGGAACTGGAAAGACAGCGAGCCCGGGAGAGAGAGAGGGAAAGGGAGGCTGAGCGAGAAAGAGAGAGGGAACGGGAGCGAGAGCGGCAGCGCAGTGATGAGATGAAGAGGAAGGACTCCGATACGCTGAAGATGCTTCGAGTAGAACTCAAGTACAGCTCCCTCCAATTCATTTTTTGATTCATAATAACACACTTAGATGGGCATTATAAACAAAAATACTATTTGACATTATCTGAAGAGGAAAAATCATAAGCCTTTGCAATATAATTTTAGGGTGGGGGTTGCAAAGTGGGACATTTGCATATTTGCAAGGGACCTGTGATATTAAAATTACTAAATGACACGTAAAAATTCATTTTATTTGGTAAAAACTTGCCATTATTGGTGTTACTATTCTTATTCTTTCATGTAATGAGGGTTACTCTGCAAACAATGGCATGCACATTCTAAAGGCAGAATGGAAGAGAATGCTATCTGAAATAGTCACCCAGTGGTAGAATTAACCCAGCAGAGTACATCCTATGAGTCAGAATAGATGCATAGTAGAACCAATCCTAGTGTTCACAATCATGAGGGCTCTAATGTGAACTTTCTCACACAGTTACATGAGGGAATTACTTACAGTTTATAGCGTTGTGACCTTAAAAAGAAAAGTATGGAAAAAGAAGTCCAATAGCCTTTTCTGGTAATGCCAAATTTACAAATACCTACTAGGCTACAGTATGTAAAGTTGAATTTAAAATGGTTCAGAAATGCGCATCACAGTCAGAAGAATGCAGGGATTTGGTTTCAAATCATTTCATCATCCCATGTGATTTATTTTAAGTTGCTTTTTTTGGTAAATTGATTATTTAACTTCTCATCTATGCAAGACAAGAGCCTAGGTATTCAGGCAGTCAGGTCACCAGTCCCTTATGTTCATGAAGTCCTAAACTCATCAAAGTGTAAAACATGCACCAAACTGTAGTCACTTTTTTTCCCCTATATATCATATCAAGTATTTATAGTTTCTTACACTCAGTCTTTCACCAGCTGATGTCACTGAAGTCTAATCATGTTGATTTAATTGGTTTTACTAATGTAGTAATTTCTTTCTTGTTGCTGTTCATCAGGAAAGCCCAGGAGTCCCAGAAAGAGATGAAGCTCCTGTTGGATATGTACAAATCTGCCCCAAAGGAGCAGAGAGATAAAGTGCAACTCATGGCAGCTGAACGCAAATCTAAAGCTGAGGTTTGTCATGTTTTTAATCACTTTGTAAAGCAAAATTTCAGTGCCAACACCACTTTGGTAAATTTACTAGTGACTGTTTCTTAAACTACTCAGGTGGAGGAGTTAAGGATGCGAGTGCGAGAGCTAGAAGAGAGGGAGAGGAAGGAGAGCAAGAAGCTGGCTGATGAAGATGCCCTGAGGAAGATCAGAGTGGCAGAAGAGACTATTGAGCATCTGCAGAAGAAATTAGCTGCTACTAAGCAGGTAACAACATTTTCATGATCATCATTTCTAGAACCATAAAACTGTTGAAGTCTGCCTGTAATACGCTTTAAATGTTCATAAAAATGTCAGACTAGAAAACAAATGACTGGAGAAAAGATATTTTGTTGAATCTAATAATGATGTTGACTTTTACATGTTACACTTTGGAGCATCCACGGTGTCAATTAAAAGCTGTGTTAAGAATGAAACTGTAGCTATGACGACCACATTTGCCTAGGACCAGGTTCTTCATATCTCATATGAATAAAAGGGAAGTGAAAGCTGATGCTGTGTATCCAATTTGAATTGGTCAGCTGGTTAATGTCATGCTAGTGTCTTGGTTTCATGCCATCATACATACAGCATAACTATTTTTTACATGTTCATTTGCATGCAACTAAGGAGTCAATTACAAACTACAACTGTTTTGCATCTTCACTTAGATGACATTTTATTTTAAAATATGTGCATGTAATACTGTATTGAGTTGTGTGTTTTTCATCCCCATTTGACCTTTTATTATCAGCTTTACATCGTTGTGTGAACCTGTGACACAAAAGAGAGAGAAGATCATGTTTCATGCAAACATAAAACTTTGGGTGGAGAGAGAATCTTCTTGGTTGAGTCACTCTGATAAATACTAGAAATGTTAAACAGATCTGAGCTCACTTACTTGGCTCTGCTTCCCTGTAAATGTTGAGACACTCTAGGAATTTCATTAGTAACACAGAAGAAGGAATAAGAGATCAGACTCTCATGACATTGAGAATATAAAACTTGTATCTGACTTGGGTTAAATATTGTTTCAGTAAAGTCATTGTAATTGCTAAATTAAAGTTGTATGGACGGCAGATACACCCAGACTAGATAGTGTAATATTCTTGTCATGATAATATTAATTCAGCTCTTGACCTTGTGCCATATTGAATATGATCAGTCTTAAGAGGCTTAGTTGTTAATATGAATCATATTATTTTAACCGAAGCAGCCTGGAACTGTTACTCTTCTCTGGGTTACGTTGTGACAGTAAACTGTGGTGCAAAGCAGTAAGGTCTTAAAAATGTATCTTTTTTTTTGTTCCTTCATAAGCATTCAGAATAGCATTGAACCAAATATTGGAATTAACAAAATGCAGATGATGTTGTGTTTGTTGCTCTGTTGTGCTGTAAGATTTTATTAACATGAAGGAGGCAGATGTTAAGATCTGATAGCCTGCAGTTCCTCATGCTTGGGAAGTCTAGCAGAACACTTTGATTATTGGAGGGTAAAACAAAGTCTAGACCCATGCCCAAAAGCACATGTTCAGCTCTTTACCCTTGCCTCCTTACCTGATACAATGTTAAGAACAGCAAGTAGATTATATTGGAGTCAGATGTATCTCATTAGTCCCCCGCCCCCCAAGTTCATGGTTGCCAGTGTTTAACTTTGCAGATTGCCAAAAGTATCCAATAAAAAAGCTACTTGTGAGTTCATATGACTTTTGTTTATAGGCCCTAGTTGGCTTATAAATGGGCAGCATGTAAACTGAAGTGAAGGCAGCAAAGTTAAATTTATATCAGTGTTTATAGCAGAGAAACAAAGTCAGGTGTGGCTGCACCTCAATACGTAATTATGAATGAGCTAGTGGAAGTGAAATGTAAAGAATAACATCACATGCTATTAGATTCTTGGATAAGATTGTTGAGTTTTTCTGAATGGAATCATCCGACGACTGACAGTATGGCTTATGTCTACATTAATTACAGAAACGGGTCATGATTTTAGTCACTAAACATCTTAGTGACATCAGATGTGTCCATCCAAAAGCACTATTTATATATTTATTTATTTATTTTTGCATCTTACTATTAAGTTTATAAACCTACATTAAGTTGGTTTTTTTTTTTTTTGGAAAATTGTATTGTTTTGATCATGTTCTAACAAAACTGAAGAACAAAACCAATAAGGACTAATGCAAATTGTACATTTTTATGACACTTTAGAGCACACCCACATGGTGCATTTTGATGTGGTGTGTGTAGACTAAGCTCCTCTCACTGGGAAAAAAAGACAGCTTGTACAACTATTAAGTTAAAGGTGTTTCTGTTTATGATGCTTCCATGTAACATGACAAACTGAAGGGAAAGCTCGGCAGTCAGTGAAGGCTGTTGAAAAAATGTAGACTTTGAATCTCTGTTGGCAAGAAAACATGCCATTGAGGGTAAAAAAGCATTAAAAAGCCATTCTCATCAAGTGAGACATGGATAAAGCCACAAGCAGACATCTGCCATCACCTAATATTGTTCTGAAGTCCCATCAGGAACATGACCAATGTCTGGCCCCAACATGACCTGCACTGACAACTGGGTCTTAAACTACATTCACATTGGTCTTAAATTGAACTTGTTGAAACCCACTGAAACCCTGTTTATTGCCTGTTCCTGACTATGATCCATTGCTGTCTTTGATCACTGTGTCTTATGAGGAGGAGGAAGCTCTGCTGAGTGAGATGGACGTAACAGGCCAGGCTTTTGAGGACATGCAGGAGCAGAACAGCCGACTGCTGCAGCAGTTGCGGGAAAAGGACGACGCCAATTTCAAACTGATGAGTGAGCGAATTAAGTCCAACCAGATCTACAAGCTGCTGAAAGAAGAGAAGGAGGAGCTGGCTGACCAAGTTCTCACCTTTAAAACCCAGGTAAAGTGTGCTTGGAAAGATATTAGATACATTATATATTTAAAAAAAAAAAGGTTAATTATAAAAGGTAGTTTTATTCAGTGTCTCAGTTTGAGTTTTGGTTTCTATTTAGTTTTAGGAGTACATTAATAGTTATTGCTATATTGAACTTTGGAGAGTTGACTACGGTACTTTTTATTTGGTGTTTTTTAATCCAACTAGTGTGCTACTCTTATTATCTTCATTGACAATTTTATTGGGATGAACTTGTAAAGTGACCTAAAAGCATCACAGGAGGGAAAAAATTTTACTTTCTCTACATTTGTACATTGATTTATTTTCGCAGGGCATTATTCATAATCATTTTTATTTTTTACCTATTATCTGTAGTGTTTCCCACAGAAACTACCTTAGTCAAGGCAGTGAGTCGTTTGGGCCAGGGGTGGGGGGGTGGATGGGTCATCGATATGGCGTAACGTTGCATGGATAGCGTACTAATAGCGTAGGACACACTTCTTTTTTTTCTGGAACGTTGGTAAGGCGGTGGAGCGACTTTGCAAAGGCGGCCGCCTTGGGTAGACAGTGCTGCGGGAAACATTGATCTGTTTCTACCTTTAAACTTAGTTTTTATATTATATATATATATATATTATACAGGGTTCTTATAGTATCTTTAAAAGTCTTGAATTTACATATCTGCGTTTAATACCTTAAAAAAAGTCTTTAAAAGGTATATGTTTGATACGGTAGGTCTTAAGTTATGTTGCCATAAACATGTTGGCTGTATTTTGTATAAATGTGTCTGTTAAATGTCCAAGCTGCAAAGAAAGTAGCGTTGGCCGACTCGGTTCCACCTGTTCCATATTATATTGAAATTAAGAACCAATTATTCCTAACTTTGCAGCCCCCAGTGAGAAATGACTTGGAACAGTGGGAATCACGGCATTGGAGTAAATAAATACATTTTCCTACAATATAGCAGTCACAAATTTTTACCAGTGTGGCTGTGAAATGGGTATTACATTGTATTGTAAGTAGTCTTAAAAACTTGTAGAAACCTTAGTGTGAAGGCACTAAACTGTTTCTTTTCAATGGCTTTCTCAGGTGGATGCACAGCTGCTCGTTGTGCAGAAACTAGAAGAAAAAGAGGGTGTCCTCCAGAGTACGCTGGCCACTCTGGAAAAAGAGCTGGCTCTCCGGACACAAGCACTGGAGCTCAACAAGAGGAAGGTGAGACGAGAAACGCCGTCAACCATAATGGCCCTGCGCTGAACCTATCAGCAGGGCGACTTGATTGCTGCCAGATGTGTCTATAAACTGAGCAAGTGGATCTGGACTATAGCATGTGCCAGAAGTCACAGTTTTCCATATCATCACTTTCTTGTTGGTATGTTCAGGTGCTTGTGGGAAATGCGTACATTTGGGATTTGACTCTCACAAAAAATGCATAGAGCTACATGATCAGCAAATAAAACCTGGTTTCTGTACTGATACACACCTTTGAAAAAATGAAGACTACAGTATATTTGTGACATATTTTTGGATAATGCTTGTTAATAGTGAAAGCATGTAGGATTTCCGGAGTTCATTGGGGCACTGTTAATGAGGGCATGTGGTTGCTCACATAAATGTATTTAGTTGAACATTACATTTGATTTTATTTTCCCAAGTATGAGCAACCATACAAATTTAAACCTGCAATCTGTTAACAATAAAAGTACAGAAAAACACATGAAAGGGATGTCTTACTTTAAATGAAACCAGTAGTTGCCTGCAAGCTAAGAAGAGGATCTAAACACTTATTGTATGCTGTGGAAAATGGTTGTCATGGATATTGTGTTTACAGAGCAGTAAATAAGCAAACCAGCACTGTTGCCTATCATTTAATTAGACCAAACTCAACCTGTAAAGGTAAAGCACAAAAGTTCTGCACGTATGGGTTGTGGATTTACTCTTCCACCACCACGTTACAACTCTGGAATCTTGTCATTACATTTTTTTTTATTGAGTGTGTCCGGTTTCTTCCCTGCTGCAGGCAGTGGAGGCTGCCCAGCTGGCAGAAGACCTGAAGGTGCAGCTGGAGCACACGCAGGCCAAGCTTAAGGAGATCCAGGTCTCTGTGGCTGAGAACCGCACTGCCCGAGAGAGGGAGAGCAGCAACCTGAAAAGAGCGCAGGTATGCATTATTTCTATGGCAGAGGTCTCATTCGTTGAGTTTCCATTTAAGTGTACGGCAAATTTGAATCAGATTTTCAGAAAAACGACAGTGCAGATTTCTGCTTTTTGTCCATCATGATTAGGAGTAGGTGCATACAGTTTGTAGTAATTAGTAGTAGTGCATGAATAAATTGTACATGAGGTAAAATATCATAGATGGAGACAACAATTAATTGTTAAGAATAAACAATTATCCCGTCTTCAGTGTTGGTGAATCAAAGTCAGTTAATGGGTTCTATATAGTAGTGATGTCCGTTGCATAGCAGCACACGCTAACAACTACCAAAACTAGCAACACTATACACAGACTGTATCACTCACTGCATAAAGTTTAAAGCTATTTTTACACACATCTGGATTATAGTAGCAATATGCTTTTCTTCAAAATAAAACTCACAGACCTTTTTTTGACAGTTAAAGCAGCACTGTCTTATAATCTTCACATGCTGCATCAGCTGATAGTTTACATTATAGCTCTGTTTTTACACAGAAAACGGCCACAGTAAAATCACAATTCACCTTTGTTTCCTGTAGTTTTGTTGTGAATAGATACACTAAAGATCTGTTTGGTGCATCAACAAACGGCAACTCAGCAAAAATAATATCACATAATAACATTGTACCTTCACAAGACACATAATAACTTTCTAACTCTTTGGCCGAAGTTCCAGTGGTATGTGAGAGTGGCAGACTGACTCAGTACTCCCTCTAGTGGTTACATTTATATGAAGAGATTCAGTTCACATCCACTACATTGCCGCTACAAGTGATAATTTTCAGCACTAGTAATTATTTCAGGTGACTTATGTATGTTTACATATATTTATGAACTATTATACACCACCTATCCCCCTTTAAAGGTAGATTTAAATGGTCAATTATTCCATAATTCATGTACCAGGCATGTGAGCCTTCACATGTGTATTTTAATGACATGTTAAATTTCTGGCTCTCCTACTGCAAATGTATTTTTTTTTTCAAATCTTTCAGTGTTTCCACTCAGGCTTTTTTTTATGTGCAAATTGAAGCTGTTGGAAGGAAGTGTTTCTGTTGTTGGACCAAACCAACAGCTTTAATATTGTGTTTCCTGATGCTTTTAGGAGGATCTGTCCAGGCTGAGACGGAAGCTGGAGAAACAGAAGAAGGTGGAGGTGTACTCCGATGCTGATGAGATCCTGCAGGAGGAGATCAACCAGTACAAGGTGAAAAACTCAAACCATTGTTTATGTGCAGAGAAATTTATGACTTTAATTAACCTCCGTTAGTGACTAAGGAATGCCAAACACACCAGCAGCGTTCTGGCACTGACTGCAATACGCTGCTGTCAACAGAACTGTAATAATCAAGTGAAAGTGTAACATGTCGTAAAGCAAATTATTACAACTTTTGTAATTAGTTGATAGGTTGGCAATGATTGTTTTTTCATTTGTACCCCCATTTCCTTATGGGTTTGGGCCAGAAAGTGAGCTCAAACCTCTGCAGGAATGTTATGGTTACTTAGTGCTTTGGGGACATTTAGCAGCACACTTATTACACCCTCTAGTAGTATTAGCAGTATTACCATCCAATGAATAAGATTAATAGCCATATGTTTAAGGCATGATTTCACTCTTAAATAATGTTTTTGTCTGTTTCCAGGCCAAACTCCGCTGCCCCTGCTGTAACATGCGAGACAAGGAAACGGTGCTCACCAAGTGTTTCCACGTTTTCTGCTACGAATGTCTGAAGATGCGATACGACACCCGACAGAGGAAGTGCCCCAAGTGCAACTGTGCCTTCGGAGCCAATGACTTTCACCGCATCTACATCACCTAATCCATGTAGAGACAGAGGAGCATAAAACAGTAGAGAGAACCAAAGGAGAGAAAGAAATGACAAAGGAACTAAAGGTTGTGTGGAATATCAGATAAGTTTCTCGTTGAAAAGACTTTGCATCATTGCCAGTTGGCAATTAATTTGGTGACCAAACAGATAGTGACATGTCTGACTGAGAGTGTTGTGCTGTAGTTAATAAACACAGATGTTTGTGCACACAGTGATATTCTTACATGTTGAGCTGCTCTGCACTGATTCCTGTCATTTGCCATTTTTGCCAATGTGTACCATCCTCTCTTTTATGAAACCGTGCCCACTTTAAAATATTTCTGTAGAGTTTCTTTTTTTTTTTTTTTTAATGTATTGAAATCTTCAGTGGTAAATCTTCCTGCAGTGTTTCTTTGAATTGTTTTGTCCTGCTGCTTTTGGAAATCCCTTACATTCAGTGAAGCTGGAATTTGAACTTCAACAATTAAAAGAAACCATCCTTTTCAGAGTTTAGGATCACATGTGTAAAAGTAAATATGTTTCCAATATATGAAGTTAAACAGCCAGGATTGCCCAACCTCCTTGGTTAGGCTATAGTATTAACAATGCCTGAAAGACGTCAGCTAGTTTGGCACTCAGTCAGTACATACAGGAGTGTTTGGATCACCTTGGGCAAGGTCCTCAGTGTGTGTTCATCCTGTTGCCATGGTTCCTATTGGAGAGTTTGACACAACATCTGCAGCTTATAGTGCCTCATTACTGATGAAATCACTCCAGTGGAAAGTCAGCTCATATGGGTGTCCTTAGTGGGCTGTGCTGCTCCAGGTCCTCTCAGTCCGCTTTCCTAAAGGTTAGCCGTGACAGTCGAGTACAAAAACATCTGTCTTAACAACATGGTTCGCGGCTAATTGAGCCAATGAAATCCCTTTTCCTCTGTTCTGATGATGTGAACTATTTACTGGGAGGTTGGTTTCACGTCTGTTTGACGTTAGCTCTTGTGGGAAAGGCAGTTTGCACCATGTAGCGCACATAAAAAGTTCCAGGCTGCAGAGACAAACAGTGAATATGTGAAGAAAAAAAACTTTATCAGGCATTTGGGAACAGTTATCTAAGACCTTCACGGGAGTTTGCCAGTGGTTGGCAAAAATAAGCATAATTCAGTGGTTGTTTACTCTTGAATGTGCATAACCTGTCATAAATAAATTAGTAGTTTTCATTTTGTGCAATGTGATCATTTGTATGCCACAGAGCACAAAAGTTGTAGTGGGGTTGGATAATGCGTGAGACAATGCTGCGACAGAGGCCAGGCTGATAGCAGTCCAGGCATGCGTCCACTGACTTTTGTTATTGCATATTTGTGCTGCTGCAGCAGGCTACACCCAGCCCCAGACATTAATAACACCACCCTGCGTCAGTCAGGGACACTCACTAGTCAAATGTGAAGTTTCCAAAAACAAGGCCTTACTCTGAGCTGTGTGTGTCAGCAGCAGAGAGGAGGGTGACATAAATAAATGATTAAAAAAAACCTTATCCAACTTCTATCTTTGTGCGTAAAAAGCGCAAAATGCAGATTTTTTTTCTGGTGAATGTCATCTGTTTTCCCCTCAGTTGCTGTTCCTCTTTTCTCTGTGTATGGGACCCTCGCTCATGCCAGAAACTTGTGTTTTTTGGCACTGAGGACGGAATGACGTCGACAGGCGTGGTAATAACAATGAGAACACTATTAAGTCCAGACTACACAGACCCTCCGGCGAAAAAATGCGCAGAGAAAAACGACAAGGTGTGGCAATAAAGCTTAAAAAAATATGCGTCTTTTAACGTTCCCAAGTAAAGGTGAATTTAATTGAAAGTTTCGCTTGAAGTGAAACAAATGAAAGCGCATAGTGTGGTAGTGGAGTTTCCTGTGAGTCGGGGAGTGCGCACAGAGAATCCGAGCAGTACAGTACATAGGAAATGACTCATAGGAGTTGAACTGTTAGCGTGGGTGTGTGCGCTATTAAAACAAGGCGCAGACTCCTCCGTGTGACTCACTCACTCTGATGCTCGCTTTTCCATGCTGAAAACCCAGCACGGATTGTTAATCAGATGAACTTTCGGGAATTGTGTAGCGGACATCGAGCAGCTTTTTACCCGCAGACATCATGGCCTCAAACGCTCTGTGCGCGCTGTGCGGACTTATTATAGCGGCTGTGACCAACTTCCATGGTGTGAACGCACAAAAAAGTAAGGAAAATATTACCTTTTAATTATTTTTCTTTACACATATGTAGACTCATTGGATTTTTCTGTCTATTTACGTGACTCTAATGAATAATTGAATAAATGTTCTTGTTTTTTCTGAGTTTTATCTGTGGAAAAACTTGTCTGTGTGAACATGGATGTGAGCCTGGTGGTCTGATCTCTTCTAATGGAGTCAGATAAGTGGGTCTGCTTACAGAGCCGCTTCCTTTACCAGCTGCATTTCTTACCGGTTCCGCATTCCGATCGCCTTATTTCACCTCATCCATCCGTGCCCCTGGGTGAGAAGAAACCGGCCACATGCGCGGCCGCACTGTCTAATGTCCATTTTCTACCCAGATTCATTTTTCTTTTCTCTTTAACCAAATACTTTTCAGGGAGGGAGAGAGATCCTGTGACTTCGCACAGCTCTCTGAAAGTCTGGAGTTGATCCCAATGGAAAACACCAGAGTCAGATGGAATAAGAGCATAAAACACTGAATAATCAGACAGGTTTTAAGCCATTTCCTCTGGCTTTAATTCAGCTAAAACGCATTTTAAACTCAAACATATCTGATCTGAGTCTATCAGTATGAGGCCATCTCTACATCTGGACATCAGCTGTTGGTCCACCCACCCCCTTCCAGTTTATGACAAAATACAACACCCCCACACCCTCAAACACCCTTTGTCAGGCTAGGTGCTGAGATTTGCCAAGGTCCTTTGGGTAGAAACACAAATAATGGCTCCAAACTGGTTCCTTACGACTCTGATTTTACATGCAGAGCTATGGGAAACTCAAAGCCCCCACTGTGCTCATATACATGTCTTATTTTTTTCATGTTCATTTCCAATTTTTGGAGTTTGGCTCTTCTGAGTTTGTCAGGATGTTTTCATGTTCAACTGCAGAAGGTGGAAAGTTTCTCAGTGTTCACCTAAAATGTAAATTTAGACCTGCCAATAGGATTTTTCTGGCGCCGACAGGATTTAATTATATGCAACTTCTACAAATACGATGAAAAGTGGAAGTCACTGCTGCAGAGGAAATCAAAACTTACTTTATACAGACAGAACTTTATTGTTATTACATTATACACTGTTGTATAATATATGTAAGTTAGAATTTCGTGTTTTCAGATACATTCCTCTTTTTATTCTTATTTATACACACCGGTAATCATATTTGACAAGGTACAATGATGACATACTGAGTCCCAGTTACAGTTTATCAAAAATAAATCCCATTAGCACAATCATTTCATGAGATGAGGTATAAATGTTGTTACTTTACAACCGTAGAGTGCTAAAAGAGGCAACAGGAAGTTAGTTCATAATAACACACAGAGCAGGTAATGGAAGGAAAGTGTGTTTATATGCAAAAGGTACAGATTATATATCTATTCTATCTATCTATATATTAATATTTCTTAACTTTACACATGTTTGAGTGGGATGAAGAAGGTGATTAGAGTGATTTCTTTTTTCCAATTATCTTTTTATTTATTTTTCAATGTTTCTGTAACAAAAAAAACCCCAAACAAACAAGGAAATAAGGGAAGAATACATAGTCAAACAATGAAAGAAAGTACATAGTAAGTTAAATCAAATCACTCCATGGTCATAATTCATCTTTTGTCAAACCTTATTATAATATGATAGTGTCAGAGGTCCATAAATGGTTCCCATATCCCCCTGAAGGCATCCCCTTATTCTTTAGGGTGTATGCATGTATGTTGTTCCAGTCTTAAAGTTTCATTTCAGATTTGTTTAAACAAACTGATGGTTCCAGTTGAGTATTAGAGTAATTTCTGCTGACGTTATTTAATATTTTTGTTAAAACTCTTCTTCACTCATGAACATATTTTCACATGTTCCTTCTCAACATGTTGAGTGTAGTGCAAAATAATGTCTGCTCAGAGTTTGACAAACTGTCAGGATGTTTTCAAAAGCATAAAAAATCTATTTCCTAGCTTCTTAAATGTTGGAGAGAGGCGAAGGAGATTTGATTTGAAGCATTTCTAACAAGATTACTGACTTTTTTTTTGTTGCAAACCCACATTGAATACAAGTTATTATATGAGGAAAAGTTTTCATTTTGTCTTCTAATATAACTGGAAATATATATTTTTTTTAAAGATAAACCCCAAAGTGCTGAAAGAAAAGACACACATAAATGCAAATAAAGTTTCTCAAATGAATCATCAGTTTTAGTTTTTTTTTTTTTTTTATCTTATCTGAGCAGCAGGAGCTTTACCGGTCTGGTGAGGTTTCGGGGTTTGGTCAGAGGTAAACCAACAGTCACAGTTCAGTTCCTTCCAGTGACCTTTTGAACGCTTGAGTGAAAGTCCAGCTGCACCCGAAGGATGAAGTCATCATGAGAAACGCTATGCTTACAAGATCTGCGACACATTTTTACTGTGACCGCTGCTATGAAGTGAGTCAGTGGAGCTGGGAATGATGAAGAGTCTCTGAGGGGAGCGAACATGTGGCTGTAACATAACCAGATAGTTTCACAGTGAAAGGGTCAAATACCTTCAACATGACTTTTTGAGCAGGTGCCTGTTTTTCCATTAATGACCTCTTGTTAACGTCCTCTGTAATGGGAGCTGCACGCTGCAGCCGAGTGTTCAGTCGTCACATTAGTCTGGATTTCTTTCTCCTAACAAGCCGGTGATCGTTTCAGATGTGGAGTCAGTTTTCATTCTCTTTGGGAGTGATGAGATGAATCAGGTTCATCTCAAATATTACACAATGCAGATGCATCAAGGGATTTGCTCCACTTTTTCTTTCTCCACATCTTGACAAATCATCAGCCCTTTTCCTTGTCGGTGAACACAGCTAAAACAAGTGCTTAGCTACAAAAATGCATTGATGATTATATCCCCTACTTTACTGCAACACAAGTGTATTAAATCTCCAACTTCTTTATTATTTACACTTATACTCTGTAAAAATCTTCAACTATAAGTAAAAGTTGTATTTAGTTTAGAAAAAAAACTGTATTATTAATAAAACATACTTAGAATATAGAAAATGGTCAATGTTTTTAACTCTTATATGTGATTTTTTTCCCCTTTTTTATTTATTTTTTGCTCAAAGTAGTAGTAGTAGTTTATGTGGGGAATATATGAACATTTTACAAACAAGGACAGTCCCCACCCCAGTTTCCCACCTATGTTCCAACAGAGCTCCATCCCTAATAAAGAAAATAGAATCTTTATTTTGTCAGTATTTGTTACACGCGGAAACATGCACCACACACCAAAATTTGTCTTGTGCCTTTAACCCATCACTAGATCATCATGCGTCACATACACTGCATGCAAGGAGCAGTGGGCTTGCCATGTTAGGTACCCAGGGAGCAAATGGGGGGGGTGTAAATGTCTTGCTCAATGGCACATCAAACAACTTTCTGTTAATCCAATTCAGTTACAAGCTGACTCTCCGGCCGACTATTCAGCCATCTAGGCCATAAGTAAAAGAAGAAAAGAAAAAAAGAGAAGGGAATTCACTGTACCTTGAGCAAATTCGCTTTAATTCCACATACAACTACGTATACAACTTGTATACATTGTAAGAAAGAAAAGGGGCGTACATTTTTTAATTATACTTGCAAATCCAGCAAAAAATGATCCCCATGAATCCTAAGTTCTCTGTAGTAAAAGGTCAGTCCAACAAAGCATCAATATGGGTGACATCCAACTTCTTTATATAGGTTAGAAAAGATTTCCATACATCATAGAATTTCTCATTGTACCCTCTTCGATCATTTTTTCCCCGCTGCATTAATGATATGTTGAATTTTCCTGCTTTAAATGTTTACGTTTGACCTCATTTTAACTAAGTTGTTTAACAATTAGTTTAATCTACAGCAATGCATCATATTCTAGAAGATCATCATATGTTGATATTACTGCCCTTTCAGAACCATGTGTTCTAACTAAAGAGTCAACTTTTCCTGATCTCTGGAAAACAGCCTCATTTTCAGCTTTGTGACTGTATTTTCCAACAAGGGCTTAAGAACTTTAACCCAGAAAGACCCAGAGCTACTTTTGTGGCAATTTTTAAGTGGTTTATCACCATTTATTGTAATGTTATTCTCTTTATTTTGCATTTGTTTCATAAAAATCAGATATTTTTCTGCATTTATTTCACTGATCCTATAGAGGTTCATAAAATTTTAGAGTAAGTTCAAAGATTATATCAGAGACACAGAAAACTGAAGAGAAAAATATCAGCAAAATATAACATTAATTGAACATAAACCAAGTTTGTCCATCCACTGTTAATGATCCAGCTTCATGGGTTTTACTGGAAGATGACGGTGTTCCCATGGCAACGACACAGCCTCTGGTTGTCCAAATGGGTCACTTCTGATGACCATAAAAAGATGACAAACTCTATTTCACACCAATTATTTACATGTATTGATAAAATTAGTGGATCAGAAGTTGTTAAACACTTCAGATCAGTAGATGATTTTAATTGCCAGTGACTGTTTGGGTCTTAATGGGTTAATAGAACACATAATCCAATGTTTATCACAAACATTCAACTAGAGGTCAACCAATAATGCATTCCGTGGCTTTCTATAATGGCTATAATTTGGAGCAGGGGAATGTTGATAGTTAATATATTAAATATTTAAGCCTGTAAAACCTTAACCATTCACTCATTAACAGAAAATTCCAGTTTTTTCAATCTGGAGCCTTCATCAGTCCTTTTGAACAACCAAAATAAATGTTTTTCAAATATAAATTTCAGTGTATGATTTTCAATTTTGTATCATATTTGATACATCAGGTCTCAACGCTCAAATATTATTCTTTTTGAACAAACAAAAACATGATATAGCACAAATATGTCTAACAAATTGGTGATTCATTTTTCAAAATTAGCAAAGTTTTGCCTCCTTCCTCATTAATGACAGCCTTGTAGTGTCACTGGAAAGACCCCTTCGAACAAATTCCTCCCCCTGGTGGATATTCCATGTATTGCATGTATCTAATTGTAAACATCAGGTTTTTCAAGACAAAAATTATCACACTGATCATGCAGAGGGCTTCAAAACTCATGTATCAAATATGTTACATTCAGCGTTATAGGGTAAGATAAATAAATGTATAAACTGACATCACTGAACATCAGCATCAAAGTAATAAATCAATAAATTTGGAAATGAACATCAAAGTATTATTACAGATCGTTAATTTTTTCAGACAGGGGCAGTTGTTTATTTACCAGCTTGACTAGTTTCAGCTACTTCCTGTAGCCTCCGTCAACAGCGTCACATGATGTTGTTATGATGTGGCTGATTAGATGGGTTGGTCAGACAGACGGGAGTGTTTACACCCCCTGCTGTCTGACATATTTTCCAGGAACGCATCCCAGGTGTGCGACAAAGTGTATGTGTCGTCATCCGTTCATTGTCCTTGGCGTGCGTGTTCGTATCTCAGTGGCCTCCCTGATCCAACGATGGTATCTGATGTTTTCAGCACAGATGACCCTGGCTTTGCTCCAGCCCATAGTGGGGTTTTCAGTTTTGCAGTGGTCAGATATGGCTAATTTCAGGTTTTCTTGGTACGCTTTGTCTTTTGCTGCTCTTGTAAGTCTGTGTGCTGTTTCCTTTTCACATTCTGTCTGATTTTCTTTTTTGCGTAATCCAAAAGCTCTCCCTGTTTCTCCTGTCACATCCTATCCTATCTGAGGACCAGAGGGCCATGAAAAAACATAATATCAACACACCAGTCAAACCACTACTGGTCAAACCCAAAGACAAAATACACCATGGACAGAAATGTGACGTCATATATGAAATTCCATGTCTATCATGCAATAAAACATACATAGGACAAACAGGGAGAACAGACAGAATGTGAAAGTTGAAGAAATGTGAAGTTTACAACAAGTTTTGGAAAGGGAAAATACATTATGGGCGTCTGAAATGAGCAACTTCATAGAAGTCTAATAGACAATTATCCATCAGCCACTATAATACCACAAATGTCTGCCAATACTGACAAGATGTAAAATATCACAACCCCTTATGTCCAAAGTGGTTATTTTTCAGGAAACTAGAAAAACAATGTATATTCTAAGAAAATGAATGGAGTTACAGGCTGTTTTCAACACTTTTCATGGGTTAAATATTTCTAAATTTGTCAAGCCAATGTGAAGACTAGAAAATAGAATCGTTTTATGACCAAAAAAAAAAGAAAGAAAAGGGACCAAAAATGGACTTACAAGCTTTCTGCCAGACAATGATAACATGCTTTTGGTGCTAATTATTCAGTCATATTTATTATCTCTCACTATCTCTAAACATGTTATAGCCAGTGTTTCAGTACAACCATGGCCGTTGTCCTTTCCTCCAACTCTTGAACGTTGTCATGGTGATCATAATCAATTCACTCCAAACTGTTTCTTGTTTAATTTCACTAGAACCCTCTCATTTTGTATTGTGTTAAAAAAAAAAAAAAGAAATCAGTTCCTCTGAGTAATTTCACAGTATTCGTCCCCTGGTGTTGTTACCGCAGTTTCCTATAATATCATTGAACATCTTTCTGTTTAAGTCAGACTGTGAGTCTATGAAACTTTTGGTATTACTTTCGATGACAATGAAAGAAACTCGTCTGTACATGAAAGTTTTGTGGTGCCTCTCATTTGAGAGTGGTTCCTTACTACAATCTTTGACGCAAACAAAGTCGTTTATGCAAATGCAAATGTCACTGAGGAGGAAAATTGATTATTATCATTTTATTGATTGAATATCTCCAGGATGTTTCCCTGTTAGATTATCTGTATCTCACTGTATGTCACGTTATAGTTTTTGCAGAAGTGGTTTTTTTTTTTTTTTCACCTCGCTTTATTGTCACGACCGGTCGTTATCCACAGCTAAAACCTGCAGAGGAAACCAAACAATGCTTAGCAACGCTTCTGTTTTCTTCACTGAGCTCATTGTTGCTGTGAGCTGTCACATCTTCTCATCTCATTCTTTCCCTATCATCTGGGAAGTGCACAGCTTTAATTGTTCAGCTGTCTGGCGGCCATAAAAATAGACGAAGCTTTACACTGTGTGCACAGAGGTAGACACTCTCACACTGAGCACATGTAGACTTCTCTCCCACAGACTCACTGGTTTATTTTCTGGAAGCCGCATACGTACCACTAACTCAAAAACAATTCAGAGGAAGTGTGATGAGAAAAATACATCCTGAGCTTCTACATGAACTTACTGAGTAATTCTCACGCATTTCGTTGCATCAGCGTTCTGACTAAAAGGAAGTTCCCAGTTTCATTTTAGAAGAAGAAAAAAACCCGCAGAGGTCCTCAGGTATTGGTATTCGTTTCATGTCACATCCTGTGCAGCTGTAGCAGAACTCAGCTGATTATCTGAAGCATGTGGTGATATTTTAGAAATTCCAATCCCAGTGAAGGAGTTTTTTTTTTTCCTCAAATATTTGCATCAGTTTCAGATCATATCTCCACATATTCTGCTACTACAACGTGTACAGGGTGGAGGAAGTACTGAAGTTTAGTACTTAAGTAAAAGTACCAATACCCTGCACAATATTTACTCAAATAAAAGTAGAAGTACTACATCAAGAATCTTACTTAAGTAAAAGTACTAAGTACTTCCTTTGAAATGTACTTTAAAGTATAAAAGTCCAAGTACTCCCACAGTGTCAGTCTGTGGACTGTGTCATTATGATACAGAATG
>JAPSES010000109.1:12264058-12286677 GCA_029822895.1 Maxillicosta whitleyi
GATAACTGCCACAAAATGTAGTGAAGTAAAAGTAAAAGTATGCATTATTATTTTTACTTAAGTAAAGTACAAATACACAAGTACATTAATGAAGTAAAAACACTTCGTTACATTCCATCACTGTATGTGTACAATGGATTAAACATTTCATAAACCTAAAAATGTGCCTTTTGACTGAATGTAAAAATGCATTAATCTTTCTTTTGTCTGTGTGTGCAGGTCAGTGTGGTAGTTCAGAGTTTTGGAATTCAGATGTGGACCTTTGCGTACCATGTGCATCCTGCAAGCAATACCCAAAGACCCCATCATGCAACACATGTAAGACAGCTGACCCCTGAACTCATGCCACCAATGAAAGCTGTTATTCAGTCAGTGTTAAACGATCCTTTGCTCTTTTTAAAGGTAAATCTGTTGATGAGACACCTGATGTGTGGAAACTGGCCGCCATCACCAGTTTCTCAGTGTTGGCTGTTGTGTTGGTCGGGGCTGCGTTGATTATTGGAGTCATGGTGCATCGACGCAAATCGCACAAACGGCCTTTACGTGGTGAGGTTTTTAAATGTATTTATGTTTAATTATTTATATAGTTATCGATGCAGTAAGTGTAATTGCAGACTTTAAGTGCAAAGCATGACCGCATTAGAGATTCTTCAATTTACAGAAAGTGAAATATTATTATAATAAGTCAAAAAGGAATCGTACATGGATTCGTTCACATAATACTGCGTCATTAAATTTTGTGCTAAGATTGTTCCCATGTCCAGAATGTGTCTGTGGAGCCTCTGTGAAAAACCCTATTATTATCATTTAATTATTATTTTACATGGTTTTGCACATTTCAAAGAAAAAGTCTGCCAGATGTGGTTATGCATAGATAAAAAGAACACAAATGAAAATAAAAATGACCTGTTTACATAATAGATAGATATTGATAGAATAATATAATGATATAATTAATTATTAAAAGATGGTACAGTTTTCCAGAATTACATATCAATAAGTCATACAGTGAAATAAGAATGTAAAAATAAAGTGTCAGATCACTCAATTAACTCTTTCATACATGAATTATGAGAACCTTAATCAAGATTTTTTTCCTCTTTAGGAATGAAAAAAAAAAAAATAATGCAATTGAAAATTTTCTTATGATCCTATTTTTCATGGAGTTGCAAAATGTCCACTCAGCTGAACACCAATGTGTTTAATTTCCGAGCAAAGAAACATGTTTACTGATATATTGTGTGAAAACTATGAAATAAAAACATTTCTAATACAGCTAATATGATGTTTTTTCACATTTTAACATACTCTGATACCAGTCGTTACTCACTTCATGGAGATAATATGCAAAATAGAACTACTCTTGTCTAAAATAAACATTTTAATTACAGACTAATAACAATAACAAGCAATCGATTTTCACTCAAACACGTTAGTGCAGATGAGGTTTATTAAGAACAGTGAAGTAACAACATAAACGGTATGAATTACAGTGTATGGGATGATGCATAAGCGTCCTGTCTGTGGTGACTGATGTAGAACTACAACAACAAAACCCATGAATACAGAGGAAAACAGCTGTAGAATATCTGTCTGCATGAAAGGGTTAAATGGCATTTTTAAACCTCATCTTCTCCAATTTTTATGAAATGTGGTATATAGGTAATTCATACCCAGAAGAGACACATTTTAAAATTTTAACTTTATCAGACCAATGGTTTTTGAGGTTTTGCAATTTCATTTTTTTTTCACGTTTTTTTTTTTTTGGCGAAAAAAAGGCCTTGGCAGCCTCATTCCAAATTTTTGTAACTCAGCAACCAGTGGTCTGATTTTAAAACAAGCAAAGCAAAGTATTTCTGTAAAGGGGAGACCATATGGAATCTAAATCTTTTTTTTTTTTTTTTCATTATTTTATTTTTTAAATTTTTTTATTTTAAATTTTTGTTATTATTTTTTTCATTATTATTTTTTTTATTTTTTTATTATTCTATTTTTTAATTTAATTTAATTTAATTTTATTTTATTTTATTTTATTTTATTTTATTTTATTTTATTTTTGTGACTGAAATTGAAATTGACGCTATGGAACCTGCCCGATCTCTTTGACACCAATGTGAAAAATGTAGCACTATGTGTCAACTACAACATATATAACATTTGGAGGGGTTTTCTTTTTTACACTTGAGCTCATTGGGATAGAATATAAGCCTACCTCATGATTCCTGGTAAATCCTGTGTATTCAAAGTGCAGACGTGGTGCATACAGATCCTACATGTTCCTTGTCCAGCTGTGGCATCACCTTGCCCATATGTTTATATTCAAGTCAAATATGTGAGTTACTGATGTATGAAACTGAGGTGGGGCATTTTCACTCACTCGTCCGTTGTATTCGTGGAAGTATCTGATCATCAGGGAATGAGTCTTAGATGGCATACCAAGGATCTGACTTGGCTACCTAGGAATGATCCCTGACTTTGAGAAACAGCTGTAGTTTCAGGCGATTTCATACAATCTGGCTGCATTCGACAAAATGTTCCCATGTGTAGAAACCGTGTCTCCACCACAGAAATGAACTGTTGTACATTTAGACACGCAACAATAGCGCAGGAACATGCTAACGCTATTCTTTATTTATTACAGAACCCATTGAAGAAACGGCGGGGCCACTTTATCAAGCATAACCTTACAGTACGTATCATTTTCACTGTCATAACAAGGTTTTGCATGAATAACTGTTCTGCTGAATACATGTGGGTAAAAGTGCACGAAATCTACTGGTTTAAATTTAAAGTGTTTTCTACACACGTGGTCAACACACAGTATGGTCAACTTAAGACAAAAATAATCTGCAGTGGTTTTGGAGCGATAGCATAAATAATATTTTTTATGTTAAGCTTGCTCTTGATTGTCTATAACTGCAGCATGGATTGATAACAACTACACAAGTTAAAAAAAAAGATTTAGACGAAAAGATGATAATATAATGGAACAAGTAATGCCATCAATTTCTGAAATGTAAGGAGTAGAAAGTACAGATAACTGCCACAAAACGTAGTGAAGTAGAAGTAAATTTATGTATTATTATTTTTACTAATGTAAAGTACAAATACAAAAAAAACAACAAAAAAACTTAATGTAACGAAGTAAAAATACTTTGTCTCATTCCTACACTGGTCAGCATTGGTTGAACCTGTTATTTTAAAGCCCATATTTTACTTCTTTTTTTTTTTTTGTCTGAGAGTGAATCATCAAAACTGATGTTTTACAGTGATAACTAAAAAAAAAAGCTACTATTTTCAGCTTTTGAATGATTCTTTTTTCTCTACATCAATTTTTTTTCTCACCATTATTTTAATATACTTCTGGATGTTTCCCAAGATATTTATTTATAGTTCATTAACTGACCATGTACATGTGTATAGAAATAATTATTTTATCAACTAAAGGAAACCATCAAAAATGTCTGTTTAGATTAATTGTGGAGCCTCTTAATGTCCAAATGTGACAAAAAATAAATAAAACAGAGAAACTACACATTGATATGACTGGAGGTTCAGCTTTTGGGGGTTAACTTAATCTGCATTATTGCATATTAAGTATGGTAAGGTACAGTTTTGTTTTGAGAATTTGGAATATTGCAAAAAATGTGAACTACAGTAAGGTAATTGTTTTGTTCTGTAGCTCTATTGGTATATATTTTAACCCTTTAAGTTGCCGACAATCAACATAACTGAATGAAACAGCTTTTAGCAATCTTTATATCAAAATTGAATAATAATAACAAAAAAAAAAAAAAACTGTCACCTAAATGGTTAATAAACTAGTCGCAGCAGCGTGGAACCATTCCATTAAACATATCTTTTTTTTTTTTTATCATGTTGGTCAAAGTACAGCAGGTAAATGTAGAACAACGACATAAACACTGAATTCGATTTCATGATGACTATTAACTGTTCCTATTTTTTACCCGTTGTGATTGTAACCATGGAAACCTAATCCAGTGTCATATCCTCCACAGCCTCATCTTTCCTCTGGAAACAGATGTGACGGCACCACAGAGCGGTTGGTCCAGAGCTGGATGGAGGAACCTCTGCACCACCAACCACATACTCTGACAGCAGGGTATCTCTCTTAACATGAATTGGACCATTTTTAATTTATTACACTGTTCAGTGAAGAAATGTGTACAGTTCTCATACTCATTGCAGGTCCAGAGGACTTACAAAGAGCAACTCACACCTCGGACTAGTAGGAATAGTAATATTATACTAGTGGTATCAATTTCATCTTTGTGTGCCTTTATATTCCACTTAATTGAGGTTTTAACCCTGAAGACCTTTGGTGGTTTTACAGGTTTTTATATTTAGATAAAACTGTAATGAAAAGGATGTTTTCTGAACCCGTACTGTGCTGTTTTTTCTCTCCCCAGCATGACTCTGATGAATGTAACACAGTTAGAGTTAGATGGAGTTGATCTGCTGGTGTCTTACCACAACAAACAGCCTCTTATAGATAAATCACATGTGAGCTAGACAATACTGTCGGGCACATTAAGGCCATATGAATGTAGCTACTTGTAGGTGAAATGTATCTAGCCTTTGTCCCTGCCAGTACCTCCATGTATCTGTACTTTTAGGAGTCGGATACAGCGATTGTTATGAGATTAAGGGAGCAAACCGTGTTCGTGCACTGTTACTGGGTCTCCTGAGACCAAAACAGACCCTTTATTACAGATTATTTTACAATACTGTGTCATAAGTTTTATTTTTTAGGAGATTTTAGCTGAATTTTTGATATCGCAGTCCATGAATTTACGAGTTATTGTCCCAGTGGTAAATAACTCGGACAGGATGTTTGAAACACTAGACGTACAACCCAAAACTGCTAACATGTGGGAATGTTTCAAGGAGAGTATTGTAGTGATGAAAACTGCACCTATTTTTTTTTTTAAGGTGGAGCTACACAATTACAATACTTTACAAACTCTGACCTGTCCAATCATTTCAGATCTACAATGAAAAAACAAAAAAGATGGATGTCTGTTTTTAATTTTCTGGCCACTGAAAGCAGTGAGAAAACAAGTGGGTTGTTGTTTTGTTTCCCACTTTTTTTTTTTTTTTTAATTTTTACTGCAAGCTTCTTCTTTTTTTTTTTTTTTTTTAACCAAACTGTCGTGCAGTACACGGTTACATCGAATTCTTGAAATGTTTTGTCTGACTGACAATGTTACAGGTCATATTTTGGATCTGTCTGCTTGTGGGTAAGGCACTTGCCCTCTGGTAGCAAAAAATAAAACACATACTTGCGTTTTGTTTTTTTTCAATTTTAAAGATTTTTATATTATTTATTTTAACGCATCTTGCAGTGTTGTGTGTTGCATCCGCTGTGAGGTACAAGCACATTTTAAAGGGACTCCAGTGAAGATTCTTGTTAGACTTCTGTCAGGCCAGACAACGACGTTACTGAGCAATAAACTAACATTTTCTGCCTAATTTCCTCGCTTTGTATAGATAATTGTAAATACTGTACATGCACTGGCTTCTTTTAGGTAATGCGTCCTTATAAACTGCTTTATGTATCAAATGTATTTTCACAATAAAATTGACAACTTCAAATAACACTGGAAGGTGTCTCTGCTTTACTGTTTATATCTCTCTCTATATATATTATCTTATTTTACAAGCCTTCAAAAGTCATTAAATTAAGTATGAAGTTTTGCCAAAGTTATGGAATAAAATTTCTGATTTTTATAATAAAATCTAAATACAACATGACAAACCTTGTATAGGATATACATTCACCAAAAACATGACGAGAAACACATTTTTTTCCAAGTCCTTTAATTTCAACTAATTTAATTTTCAATAATTTGCTTATATTCTAACCTACGATCTAACAAAGAAGTAAAAATCTACATTTCAGAGTGACAAAATAGTTATATAAATATGAATTAAATACTGAGCAGACATTTTTGAGCACTCAAAATTCAATAAATCCAAATATGTGGTATATGCTTTTTATTACACAATAGCTAATCTAGCAATAAATGTACTCTAATATTTACACAGATCTGAGAATAACACACCTTACAAATACAAGGCTTTAACAGAAGAGTGAATTGTGTTTAGTGACAAAGAGATGAGCTTGTTAGAAAACTAAAATAACTGAACATGCATGTGTTGTGTTACATGTAGGCTACCATGATATAGGAAAATATGTCTGAGGATTGAAATGAAGTAACACAATACCAGATGGCAAAGTGTCAGAACATGTTTTTTCAAGGCTAGTGTCAGCGTTTTGAAACTGAAGCCACTGTACTATAAGACAAAATAAACAGTTCATGCATTGAAATAATACTTTCAGCATATTGCTTAAATATTACAACCCGCAAAACTAGCTGAGGTGAGGACTCGGGCGGTCGACTGCAAGTTGGAGAAGAAGAAGAAGGAGACTTCTGGGAAACTAACAAAAACACAACCATTTTAACAGGCAGGCTGTGATATTCGAGACTTCCTGTCCTCCGTAGGCTACAAGTGTCTTTAACTACACATGTGCAAATAGAACTCTGAAAAAATAAACAGCAGAGAAACAACACGGTGACAGCTTTTGCAAAGTAACACCTTGTATCTGTTTCTACAAGTCTTCAAAGTGGTACCAGCGTAATCTGACGTTCTCTACAATTAAGCTGCATGAGGCATTTAATAGTACTTATTAGGCAGGCAGGGCTTTCAAATGAGGTATTTCTTACTACTGACCAGTGCCAAAAACACATGAAATGAAATGAGTAAGGCAAAACTAAAATCAAAGTACAGATTGTCCGAAAAATATGTTCATTTTTGCAAGATGTGTAAGAAGAGACCACTAAAAGAACGATACAACACAATGCAAAAAACCCAAAAAAACCTCCCCCCGAAAACTAAAAAAATTAATAATTCACATATTTTTCACATAATGTAAGGGATTTTGTTAAAATACAGGTAAAAAAAATACCCACTTTGCTTCATTGTGCTTAATATTTGATTAAAATGTATGTATGATCAGTCATCGGAGGATGTACAGAGGAAAAGGGATGGAGATAAAGGCCCTGTTCAGACCTGAGTGACTGGATCATAGGTGGATACTGGCAACACAAGGTAGAAAACACACAGGATGCATATAGAAAACCATTATCTACTAACTACCAATGGTATAATATTTACATATTTGAAGGACTGGAAAGCCCGTGATGACATGTTACTGGTGCTTCGTTTATGTAATGCAGCCTGAGCACGTTATTTCTTAACGAGGAAACAGTATTATTCACATAATCCAGTAAAAGCACATACCCATATTTTAAGTGTTAGAAGATTCAGTCATTAACAAGGTGTTAAAAGCAATAAAACGGTCAAAGCTCTCATCAATGTTGTTGATTAATGTGACCTTATGGAGGCAGGAACAGATAACAATTTCCATCTTTAATAATGTCTGTAGTTTTCAATTAAAAGGATAGTGAATTAAATCTGTGAGGACACATTACAAATCCAATCTAAATTGAAGCAAACAAACATAGCTGTAGATGAAGGTGTTTATTTGCATATAGAGCAAAGAAAGTGAAGTCCAATTACATGGTGTCACTGGAGACACGTTCTATTACGAGGTGTGGTCTCCACCTAAGACTAGATCACTCAGGACGTATGTTAATAAATGGTCTGAACAGGAACTGCTTTCACTTTACCAATGCAACTCTACTGTCAGATATAAAATACATCAAAGCAAAATTACAGAACTATAAAAACAACTGTGCTCTGCAGTCCAAATACAGTGAGAGGAAGTTTGTCCACAAAACAGATGCTACAATTGACTTAAAAGTTGTGGCACTGGCACTTAAATGATGCGTGTCAAAAGGTGCAACAACATGCAAACATCAAAGCTACAAACAAAAAGGTTAGTGACAAAAAAGAAAAAGAGTGCTGAAATGGTGAACAAAAATGCAATGCTCAGTTCAGAAACTGATGATCTACAGTGTTTTCCACATCAGGTTTGCTCCTTTTGAAGGTTGACCCTGAGTGCTGCTGATAACACACCATCCTTGGCTCAATCATTCCTGCCTGTAGTTAGTGATGTACATTAAAAAATATCGACAAATTAACTTCCTTAAAGGCTACATGAGTTTTAGGGAACCGTTTTTTTTGTTTTGTTTTGTTTTTTATATACAACATTCATAAAAAGTTTGTATCTAATAAAATATGCACATAAAATAAGATCATTGTTATACAACAGGAACAAATGAATAAATACATCCATTTTAGCATACAATGTCACTGAATATTATTAGCAGTACAACTATTTACTTGATAATATGATTTCAGTAAATAAACTTGCCACTGACCTTTGGACACACCCAGAGGTATTTTGACTTAATTATAACAGGCTTGCCCTATGTGGAATCCCAAAGGAAAGTGACGAGTCCTCAGATGGACAGCAGAACTAACAAAAGGATTCAGATAAACATCATTTGTATATTTTGTTTCCTAAGAACTTACAGAGGCACTGAACACATTTTAACATAGCGAGAGAGGAAAGATCACTGTTAGAACAGTACTGCGTTAGAAAAACAGGTTGTCACCGTGAGTGTACATGAAACTATTTCTGTTCACTTTGGTTAGTTGGTTTGTCAGTGAGGACTCAGCAAGTGACTATTGTTTCATCACCAGTGTGGTATTTAGCATGCTGTGTAAAAAAATTCAGACTTTATGCTTCAAAGCTGACTGATAAACCCTCTGGAGACTGGAGTGATGTCACCATCTGTTGTGGAGGTAAGACTGGAAGTCGGTAATAAAATGTGAGAGATTCCATCTGGACCAAGGAACACTTTCTGAAAAAAATACTGCTTTACAATTACTGATAAAGAACACATGAAGAAGAAGCCCCTTTGCACCCACTGTGACATGATGCTTCAAAGAAAAGACCCCATGTCCAAGTCCATGAAAGTGTTAGCGTCCATGCTAAAGGAGGAGTCGTAGGTCTGTGTGTTCTGGTGCATCTTCTGATGGTGCCGTAGGTTGGACTTGCTTGAAAAGCTTTTGTCGCAGAGCAGGCAGGCAAAAGGCTTCTCTTTGGTGTGGATCCGTCTGTGACATATGAGCTGAGTGGACACACGAAAAGCTTTTCCACACTCCAGGCACTGGTAGCGCTTGGGCTCTGTGTGAATGCGTCTGTGGTTCTTGAGAGCCATCAGGTTGGTGAACTCTTTTTGGCACACGGAGCAGAAGAAGGAGCCGGTTTTGTGGCTGTTTTTGTGGTTGAGGAGGGATCCTGCGTGGCGGTAAGTACGGCCGCAGTGCTCACACACGTGGCCCTTGTCTTCTGTGCCAGCCACGTCCATATCTTTCTGTGGAATATGAGACAAAGGTGGCGGTTCCTGCTTGCTCATACCAAGGGTCTGATTTATTCCTGAGTCCCAGCAGAGGTTGTTATCCACGGGGCTCTGAGCCACGTGGTGCATGTCCCGGTGCTGCTGGTAGGTGGCCGTGTTGGGAAAGCTCTGCTGACAGATGTCGCAGAACATAGACTGGTCCTTGGAGTGCACCTCCATGTGGCTCTGCAAGTGTGCGACGAGACAGAAGGTTTTGCCGCACTCAGGACAGCAGTGACGCCTCATCTGGGAGTGGATCTGCAGAGTGAGGGGGTCGGGAAACGTCTGCAGACATAAGGTACAGTGGTGGAGGTTTTCAGAGTGAGTCTTTTTATGGTTCAGGAGAGAGCCAGCATGGCGGTAAGAGCGCCCACACAGATCACACCTGTAGCAGGGACATGTTCAGATTCAATGCCTGATATTTCAACTTTAAAATCAGATTTACTCAACAGGTCAGTAACTGTAACAACACAAATGATGCTTTCTAAATAGGGATAGGCAACCTGACAATCTTATATCAACATAACCATAGAAACCATAACTGATTTACAGATCTGATATTCACCTTATTTTTCTAATGATGTTTTTCTGACTGAATTGGGTTCTGCCTTGAGATGTTTACATTTTTAATGCATTGTAAGTTATTGGTATGCATAATTTTAGCACTTTTATTCTGTGTTGACTATGTTTACATATTTTTTGGCTGAACTCTTGCAAAAAGAATCATTTTAGTCACACACATTGAATCACATTGTATTGATTGTTCATATCAGTATTTTTTATCTGATTAATACTTTAATTTAAAATGTAAAACTTTGATTATTTTGTCTCTGCTGTGCTGATGTCTGTCACCGCTCCATGGTCTTGAACATTGTCTTACCCACAGTACTATTAGATAGGTTTCACATGGGTTTTTTTTTTTAGCAATAAAATAACAAAATATGTTTATTTACTAGGACTAATTATTTTCAATTTCTATAGTTCTGGGAATTATGAAGAATTTATATTTATTTTGCTATAGAAAATTAAACACCAGCATTTTTAGTGCAAATGTACATTGTCTTAAATTGGTTGTCAGTTTCCTTAATTATTAATAATCCATATCACTTTCAGATTTATCAGTATTTCAGCGACATATTGTGCCATCTTATGTTGTCCACCTGCCGTTTTCAAACTTCACCATGATGTCATAACACACATAAGCGCTACTCAACAATCCAGTAGATCTGACTGGATAAATGTCATATTTCTTTCCTAATGTGACATATGGTACATGTAAAGAAAGCAACTTGAGTAGCTTGAATATAAAAACAGGGTATTTGAGGAGTTCTAAAACTATGACCCAATGTGTGTAGTGACTGAAACGGTCACTTTTCTTTCAGTCAAAGACAGTGACGCTGTTTTTTTTCTCATTGTCTTTTTATTAATTTTTAAAGTATTAAACATACATGGAAAGTGACATTGTTTAAGATGCTTTAATTATTACAGAACGTGGGCTGTAAAATGCTGAAAAAAGCAGAATGTTGTACAATACAATATGTCAGTGTGACATTTTCAGATTCTGGGATTAACCACTAAATGAATGATCCAAAGTGAAAAGACTGTTTTCTTTAACAAATATTTCTGTTGAAAAACAGAATTCTATCAGTTGATTTCAGTCAGTCTCTACTAATTTACATAATAATGGCACCAAATTTTGGCCAGACTGCCTACCCCTATTCAGATTTATAGGATTCTAACACCATTTAACTTGAAACATCTCTCAAACAAATCTTAAAAGCACAACAATGTAAGACGAAACCTACGACAAAACATGATCGAACAGAACAGGACGATACAACTCACATGAAACACTTGTCTCCTCTGTCTGACTGTTGGCCCCCGGCTCTTGACGAGTTCCCCTGACTTCTGCGACAACGGTGCCTCCTCAGGCCTGACTTCCCTTGGAAAGTCTTGCCGCACCCGGAGCAGCTTAAGTGACCGGCCACCCGATTGTGGACCTTCTGGTGGTTGTGGAGGATGCTCGCCAGGCGGAAGGCCTTTCCACATGTGAGACACACATACTTTTTCTTCTGTGTGTGGATGCGCGTGTGATTGCGTAAAGCCATGGGGTTGGTGAAGGGCTTGGAGCAGACGGTGCAGCTGAAGTGTCCTGTCTTGTGAGTGTTTTTGTGGTTTAGGAGGCTGCCTGCGTGGCGGTAGCTGCGGTTACATATGTTGCACGTGAACGGCCGCTCCTCTTTATCATTTGGAGACGTGCTTGTCTGTGTATCACTGCTGACTGAGGGGCCCTCACATGTATGGGCTGTCAGTTGGCCACGAGAAGGAAAAGACTGCTTACATTCTTTACACTTAAAGGATCTGGATTTTAGCCCCCTCCTGCCATCACTCCCATCCTTCCTGAAGCCTGCGCAGACATGAGATAAAAGCTGCTTCTTACCTCTAAAGCCTTTTCCACACTTTTGGCAGGAGTGCTTTTTAAATGCAAAGTGGGTGCGCAAGTGGTTCTTCATCGCCAGCTGATTAGAGTAAGTGTTGTTACATACGGAACAGTAATACTGACCAGTTTTATGAGAGTTTCTGTGGTTGACTAGACTTCCTGCGTGGCGATACGTACGTCCACACTGGTCACAAGCAAAAGGTCGCTGGTCATCTGTGTTCTCCGATTTGACTGACGGCTCCTGTTTGGTTTCTCCCGTCTTCTGCCTAAGCCGTGGTTTGTGGGTAAAAGCCTGATTGGCATTTGTGGTTGAAGACTGCATTCCTCCATCTGACCTGGTCCCATTCATCTGCATGAGGGCCTGGATCTGATTGTTGAGTTCCTGGATTTTGGCTTGGTTCTCTTTGTGCCTTCTCAGGTGGTTTAATAGCTGTTTCTGGATTTTGAAGGCTTTCCCACACTCATGGCAAGTATATCTAATGGAGGGGGTGATAAACCATATGGTTAATTATTTTTGCATAACAACAGTGGAGGAAGAAGTATTCACATTTTTTTACTTAGATGAAAGTACCAACACAGTAAAAATCATCCATTCAGTGAAAACCCCTAATGAAAAATGTCACTGCTGGAGGTGGAGCTAACTTGAACTGCAACAGTTTTATTTACAGTGACACTACATAAATATAAAGGGAGGGGAGCACAAAAAACAAACATGTAATACACAAATGTGTATTGCATCAAATATCTCTGGACTTTTCTCTAATGTTGATATTTACTGACATATTGAATGATTTGAACATTTAATAAAATTAAACCCTGTTAGAAGTTTAGAGAGGGAAAAAAAAGTATTTAGTGGAGCTGTTGATGAAAATATGATCCAAACTCTATACTTTCTTTCTGTACAATATTTGTACAGCTTTAGTAAAACAGCATAAAATGGAAATACTGAAGAACATTATAATTATCTAAAATTTATGTGTCAGTAAAGTACCAGAATACATTTTATTTAGTTATCATCCACCACTGCACAAAAAGAAACATCACATAAGAACTAGGCAATGCACAACACACACAGAACAACTCTATGAGCATGTAATATTTCTGAAAAAGAAGAGGAAACTCACCTCTTAATATCAAAGTGGGACCTCTGATGGTTTTTCAGAGCCAACAGATTGTAGAAGCGCTTCTGGCACACAAGACATCTGAATACACCTGTTTTGTGGGACTTCTTGTGGTTAAGGAGGGAGCCGGCGTGTCGATACGACCGCCCACATTGTTCACACTGGTACTGACGCTCTTCAGTATCAACAGTGTCTTTGACCAAACTTGTGTCGTCACGTCGGGTGTCGTCATTTATGTCAGATTCCTTCTCACACTTTGGTGGTTTCCGTTCTGCTGAGCAGCCATGGTTTGTGAGATGATGGAAGCTGGTGCAGAAGATGCCACAGGTGCCACAGATGACACTCTGCGATTCCTTTTTACGTCCAGAACCGTCACTGTTGTTGACGTGCAAACGGTTATCCTCTTGGTCTGTGTTGTGCAGAAGCTGATGACTTATCAAGTCCTGCGTATTTACAAAGCTCTCCCCACATGTACTACAGATCATCATCTCTCCCACTTCGTCGTCTTTCATTTCTTCATGTGAGGACATGGATGAAGGCCCTGAGCTTGCAGGAGTGCCGTGGGACTGTGTGTGTCCTCGGAGGTGGCTCCTGAGAGCCCTCATGCTGGTGTAGCTGTTTCCACATATTGAACAATGACAAAGATCTCCATCATCATCCTCCTCCTCATCATCATCCTCCTCCTCCTCATCATCATCAGTATCGTCACCAGCTCCACTACTGTTCATGTAATCCCTACTCAGATTTTCGTGGAAATTCTGTTCATAATAATCATGGCTACCGTTCATACCGTGGAACTCCACATTACTGCCTGAATTTCCATCAGCACAGTGACCATTACTGTCCTGAAAGTGTACATTACTATCATAGTCACTGTTTGTGGTGTCATGTTGCTGCTGTAGCCGTGGGCAACTGTGAGACTTAATCCCTGCAATATCTGCGAATGTTTCATCACAGTCTGCACACATATGCCTCTGCATCAGGTGGTCATTGTGAGGTAGCTGCGCAGTCATGTCTTGGGAAAATGCCTGATTAAATTCCTCATGGTACAAAGCTCCGTTACTGTGGTCACCACCATTCTCTTGCTCATTCACAAGAGCAGGGTGTCCACCGTCCACATCATCATCATCATCATCATCATCGTCACCATCATCACCACCACCACCATCATCATCATCACTATCATCATCCTCCTCTTGTGAGTAGCAGCCTTGTTGGTTTTCCACAGTCAGAGGCTCAGAGGAGAGCCAATCCCCCTCAGCATTGAGGCTAAAAGATGTCGACTGGCCTTTGTGTAGTCGAAGATGACTTTTCAGTGCAGCCAAGTGTGGATAGCTTTTCCTACAGATGGAGCACTGGTAAATGCCGACCTGGTGTGACCTTTTGTGGTTGATAAGGCTGCCTGAGTGCCGGTAGCTTTTATAGCAGATTTGACACTTGAAGGGACGCTCGTCAGAATCTCCAGTTGAAGTCTCCTCCATTTCAGATGTGTTATTAGTGTTTTGTGTGTCCACCAGGGCGGGACTGAGAATGTTTGCATTGATGACTGGGGGTTCTCCCTGAGTGATATTGGAACATGGAGTTTGATTATTGGAGCAGTCTGAATAAATGTGACCATTACTTGTAATTTGCGGAGCTGGCAGATCATACGCTCCATGATTATCTATTGTTGATGCAGATGGAATATTGCTCATAGGAGATACAAAAAAATTTGACTCAGGGGAAGCAATACTGTTGTCATAAGACAGATTATGATTCTCTGGTAAGGTGTCCTGAAGTCCAAATGACATAGATGAGGAGTTATGCATTTGGATGTGTTCCTGGAACTCCTTGTCATTAGGAAATAATATCTGACACAAGTGGCAGAAGTTTACTGTAGCATTTTGGCTCTGGGGTGAAAACTTATCCACTGATGTGTCCATATAAGGCTCATCCACTGAATCAGGTTCCCTGCGACTTTTTGATTTGTGAGATCTCTGATGACTATACAATGCAGCCATGTTATTGAACAGTTTGAAACACACTGTGCACTCAAACTTTCCTGTTTGGTGAGTCTTTTTGTGGTTGTTCAAGCTCCGAAGGTGTATGTATGATTTGCCACAAATTCTGCATCTGAAAGGTCGTTTAACCTCGTAATCTGCATAAACTTCATCTGTCTTGTCCTCATCTGAGCTATTATTTGTAGAAGTTCCGACACTTGAGGACTGCTCATGGAAGTGATGCAGCTGCTCACTTTCAATTTCATGTTGATTTTCATTCTCAGCAGCTTCCACATCCGTCTTCCTACACGACTCCTCTTTTGCTCGTTTCACTACATGAACCCTCTCATGTGTGATCAGTTGTGAGGCAAGACGAAAAGCCTTTCCACAGTCTGCACACGAGTACTTTTTCTGTGAAGTGTGGGTACGGAGATGATTTTTCAGGGCCAGTGCATTGGAATTTTCTTTACCACATATGTCACACTGAAAAGAACCCACGTCATGAGTCTTTTTGTGGTTTGCTAGGCTGCCAGCATGCCGATAACCACGTCCACATTCATCACATTTAAATTTGCGATCTTCCTCTTGTTCAAGATGTGTATCCATGTGGTCAAGAAGACTGGGCATATTGGGATATATCAAGCCACACTGTTTGCACGCAAAATCTGTTGCCTTGCCAGGGTCTTGCACATCCATTACAAGGTAATAGTTCAACTAAGTGCACCAGACATGGAGTACATGCAGGAAGGAAATTCATTACATGCCAGTTTTGTCCAGTTAAAAAGAAAAGTTTTTTTTTTTTTTTTTAGGTCCAAGCAGTGTTCTTAGAGGTAAGATAATGGATGATGTTGAAACCAGGTCCACAGAATAAGGACAGTTATTTTGGAAAAGCAGGCAGGTTGACCTGTTGAAGACAGAAGAGATACCAGTTAGAGCTGAAGCGGAAAATAACTCCTTTTCTTTATTTAGCTTGTATGCTACAATCAATGTATGTATTATAAATAACTACAACACAATATTATAAGTGTTCACAAACATATAATTTCTTTTTCTGCACAGAATTCTTCTACAGCATTTCCTGACTACTGGATGTATTCAATAACTGACTTTAGTAGAAAACTGAGATACTTTGACTTGTGTCTTTTCATTTTATGCAGTTGTATACATATCAGCTCTGTGTCAAGAGGAAAATATTATGCTTCTTATTCCATTACACCTTTGTCTGACAAATTATATATCTAGTGAAGACCACATATCTACAAATGGTTTGATTCTGAATGTTTGTGATAACCTGACATATACAGTGTTACTTTATAGATTGGGGGGGAAAGCTCTTAAATCCCCTTAGATTAGCTGTAAAATACACTTATGCAAATATGACAACAGGCCAGTTTTAGGAGCTTGTGAAAAGTTCATTTTAAAATACACCATTCTCACAGGACAGGGACACTACAAATATGTGATGCAAGTCGATGATTTGTTGATTAAACTAACCAACAATATGTAAGGTAGTTCAGGTACATTCAATCGTTTTCATCTACAGCAGTGAAATGCAACAGACACACCAATGCATCTGAAAACAATATATATAATGAAATGCTGACAGGGACAGTACATTTTTACATTTCATACCTTAAGTGCATTTCGGTGACATTAGAAACATACTTTAAATTTACTTTTACTAACCATAATTTTTACTTGGCGTTCACAATGGTACATTAGTACTAAAGTAATAGATCTGGATTTCTTCCGCCATTTCATGTACAAGAAATATCTACACTGCATCAACAGTAAGATTATGATTTTGATTAGTAAACCCGCATCATAGCCAACGCTAATAAATACAGGTGGATAAAAAAAAAAACAGGCATCTGTTCCAGAAGCGAGCCGGGCTAGCTATGTCAACAAACCAGAGGACCAACGCCTCTCCATGCAGATACGACTACAGCAAAAGCCTACCTCCACACATAAAATAATAATTCTAAATACGGGCGCTCATCTTTATTCGGTGACAGGTGGATATTCTGACTATGGTTAAATCTCTATTAGTAACGTTAGCGGACTAGTAGCTACCTGCTAGCATCATCGTGGCTAGCTAAACAAACATTGCACCAAAAAGCCAATAAGTCTTTCTACTGCGGAATCACAACGTTAGCGAAAGCATGAAATTGAGTACCTGCAGTAGTACCGAGTCAATACACGCCTCTGAAGGTATATTTTCATTCATTATTTTGAAAATATTCAATTTTATAGAAAAGACAATCCCGCTTCCTTTCTTTTTTCTTCCATCACATTTCTACATTACTCTTGTTGCTAGGAAACAGGAAATGTGCAGCAATGAAATACTTCCCTCTTGAAAAATAGTTAGCTTAAATGCTATTTCAGTACCTGTACTATTTTTAAACGCCACTGCAATTAATTCAGTGTTTAAACAACAAACACAAAACAAAAATAAGCACCTTCGATGTTATTTCCCGTTGTTCAGTTCTTGCTTTTGGATACAGTATTTAGGCAAATCAGGCGCTTTAGCCAGCTAGCTTCCGCACTGCCACTGTCTAAGTTTTATTCAGTTGAGCTAAAATAAAATTCCAATTGTTTGGGTATAACCACAGATAAAATGCTGAATTTGTAAAGACTATGGTATTCAACCAATCGGTTGTAGTGGTTTTAATAGTGAAGTGTTAATTTCGATGTTTTTTTCTTTCTTTTTTTTTTTTTTTACAGAATAAATCGTTGCACATTTGGCTGACCGAAAGCTTTCGTCATCATGGTCCTAGAGCCGTCCCCCATCCCACAGCCACTCAACACGAATCACCGTACTCCCAGTAAATGCAGTCGTGTACAGACGCATTCTCTGACAGTATCGATCAGCTATTAATGTCCTGATTCAGGTAAGAAACACATTTAATTCCAAAACACTCACACGACACGAAGGAAGAGCTAATGTTAGCTAAATCCATCCCATATAATCGTAGTCATGATGATGTTGCTGATGACACTCGAGCGAATTGGTGCAGCCGGTCCTAAAGCCAGCCATTTTGAGTTTGTAAAAAAAAATTTAGCAAGTCAGCTAGCGAGTATAAATACCTATACAGTGAGTCCGACGTTAAAACCATCGCAACAGGACGTTATCTTTGCTCCTAGTCTCCGGTCGGGCACATGTCGGTAATTGATACATGGTGATCTCTGTCATTGCATCGTCAACTTCCCCTGGCTTCAAAGCGGTTAGCTTATTGTCCCTGAGGTCCTAATGCCAGCCATTTTGTGATTTAATGCATATTCGCATATTTATACTGTATTATTATTCTGAATGTTCTGGTCCATCTACATGTGATGTCACCGACTATCCGCTCTGCTAATTCACATCTGTCATGAGTCATAATCTGCATTTCTGTGGGGCTGAGTATCCTTCAGTCCCTATTCCTGTTGCTGCCAGTGACAAGTCCATTTATAGAGTTATTAATTAAAACGTATTTGATGTTGTTTCTTTGCAGATATAAAGATGGCCTCCCCACAACCTGGCAGTCCACCACTTGCAGAGCAGTACACCCCCCCTGCACAGGATGAGGAGAGCCAGCAAAAAGAAAAGGTTGTAAAGGATCAGACTGCAAAAAAACGTGGCAGAGGCAGACCTCCTAAAGCCAAACCTGCCTTCAAATGTTCAACATGTGCAGAGGTGTTCAAAAGTCTCTCAGCTCTGCGGAGCCACAAGCTTTCGGCACATGCAAAAGACCGTCAGCAGCAACATACATGTTCTCAGTGTAATAAAACATTCTCAAGCAAGGCTCAGCTCTCAAAGCATGAGCGTACTCACTCAGCACAACGCCCCTTTCAGTGTCCCGACTGCCACAAAGCCTACAAGACGCCCACAGAGCTCCGCAACCACAGCCGCTCTCACACTGGGGAGAAGCCTTTTGTTTGCACTGATTGTGGGAAGGCCTTCATGCAAGCTATATGTCTGAGGATCCATATGACACAACACAGTGGAGAGCGCCCCTATTCCTGCCGGCAGTGCTCTAAGAGCTACCCCACTTTATCAAAACTCAAGGTGCATATGCGTTCTCACACAGGAGAGAAGCCATACTTTTGTGCTGAGTGTGGTAAAAGTTTTGCAGATCCCTCTGTTTTCCGAAAGCATAGGCGAAACCATCAGGGTCATCGACCATACGCTTGTGAAGAATGTGGAAAAACATACACCGAGCTGAAAGACCTGAAAAACCATGAGCGCTCTCACACCGGAGAAAAACCATACCTGTGTTCAGACTGTGGCAAGGCCTTTTCTCGCTCTTCGTCGCTGGCCTGCCATCAGCGCATTCATTCCCAGAATAAACCCTATCAGTGTGAGCAATGTGGTAAGGGCTTCACTCAGTTGTCTTCTTACCAATCTCATCTTCGCACTCACTCTGGGGAGAAGCCATTCCTGTGTCCACAGTGCGGAAAGATGTTTTCAGACCCTTCCAGTTTCCGTCGCCATCAGCGGGCACACTTGGGTTTTAAGCCATATCCCTGCGATAAATGCTCCAAGAGGTTCCGCCAGCCAGCTGATCTGGCTGTGCATGAACGTGTTCACTCTGGATTGCGGCCTTACAGATGTCAGAGCTGCGACAAGGCTTTTGTAGCATCCTGGGATTTGCGGCGCCACATGCTTGTCCACACAGGACTCAGGCCTTTCTCCTGCACTGAGTGTGACAAGTCATTTGCTGAACGGTCCAGCCTCAACAAGCACCGACGTGTGCACTCTGGTGAGCGACCTTTCAAATGTGAGGAGTGTTTAAAGTCATTTGTTGTGTCATCAAGCCTGCGCAAACATGAGAGAACTCACCTTGCTGAACACGCTGAGCAACAGCAACAGCCACAACCGGAGGTGGACACCGGATCGGCCTCTGGATTCACTGCTCACACAACCCTCCCTCAGTTCTCCTGCACTCACTGTGACGCCACATTCGGAACCTGGGATGAAGTGCAGGCCCATGAGAGTCTTCATTCCATCGACTCTACTCCGACTGTAACAAAAATCGTGCCCCTGGGCTCGCACGTATGTGAAATTTGTCAGGCAGAGTTTGCACAGCTGGCAGAATTGCAGGAGCATGAGAAGCAGCATCCAAAGCCGAGGCCTCATGTCTGTGACAGCTGTGGCAAAGGTTTCCTCAATAAATCTGGGCTGCGTAAACACCAGAAGATCCACTCTAGCAGCAAACCTCACAGCTGCCCCCACTGTGGCAAAGCTTTTCTGTTTGCTGCTTACCTTCGCAAGCACTTACGGACTCACACTGACCACACCCCGGCTGCCCCACTCAGTGACATGAACATTATCCACACAGACCCTCTCCCCTCCTCTCCACCTCCCAGTGAGGTTTCCCCCAGTACCGTTGAACCCAGTGCAATATCGCTGACTGTTCCAGTGACTGTACCTGTGACAGCTTTCCAGACTCTGCCAGAGTATTTAGTCAAGGAAGAGGAACTTTAAGCTCCTACTGTTTCTGGTATTTTGCCAAAGGCCTTAAATCTTTTGAGGTGTTGGGTCTAATTATGAGAAAACTATTACATTGGGGTTTCATTTAAAATGTCAGAGTTGTTATTGCTCTATATTGCCATGGTATTTTAAAAATATTATGTATGTTTTAAAACTTAAACTGTATTATAAGTATCCTACTGTCAAATAGTCTTATCTCTTGTTATCCTTTCATAGAAATGTGGTGTTACAAACATACTGTGTGCTCATCCCAGGAAAACTGCGCTTTATAAATGTGGCTAAATATGTTTTTATCATATGTTTTAATTACAGCTACTCTGAAATTCTTTATATGTTTTGGTTTTATTATTTAGGACATTTATCACTGTTTAAATATTGATTAGTATAATGTAATCATGAAAAATGAGTCATGTAAAAAAGAGGCTGTGGCATTACATTTTTATATAATTAAAATATCTCACTATTAAGTCTTTGTGTGATATTGTTGATGTGTTTTGTCTTTTGCACCCGGTTTGAGTTCATGTTTTTTTCTGTCTTCTGTGTTAATATGAACATCTTAAATGTCAAACGTAAGAGGTACATGCACAGATGAAATGTGAAGTGAGGTCTGGTCAGCACATTACATGGTGAGAAAGTAACACATACACTGATGACAATGACATTTTTCAAACTTATAAAAAACTGAATGCAGAGGAGGGCTGTGTTCCATTAGACGGTAATGTAAAGGTAAAGTATTCTACATGCTATACTTTATTTACATTAATGAAATGCTTATTATGTTCTTTTGCTGTTAAGAACCAGTTCAGTATGTACCCAAAGCTTTCTGTTTCTGATGTGACATTTGAATGCGTCAGAAAAAAAATGTCATAATTATTGCCTAATGTAAAAATCAGATATTAACAGAACGCACTTGCAAATTGTTGCATATGTGCACTACAAAACTAGAAAGCAGAGCACATCCCTCAGCCAAGGTCCCACGGTGATTCAGAGAATAGTCTATGTTGTAAACTGATGGCTGAAAAGACCCTTTAAAACTATAATTTAATGGCTTGTATTCTATGTTTTCACCAAATCTAACTAGGGGTGGGTTTTGCCAACAACCTCACAATACAATACATATCCTGATATAGGGTTCACATAATATGTATCGCGATATATGTGCTTCCATGTATACATGCACACATGGTATTCAATGCGATATGGATCCTGATATTTTAGGCCTATATATATAATTTTTTTTTTAACATTTCAAAGAAAGCTGACACATGTATACCCAAATGTACACAAATAAAAATGGCTTTAATAAACTTAAAACATGCAAAGTCAGATACCGTTTCATAAACTTGATAAATGAATTATTTGTTGCAAGTGAAATATCGATACTGGCACCTTCGTATTGAAGAGGCCCGCGATGATATATCCTGTATCGATATTTTGAACACATCCCTAAATCTAACGATGTCGGTGCAGTAGATTTTGTATAATCCTGCTGATATAAAAGTCAACAGATATAGATGACAACATAACCTTGTTGGCAGAGGTATTAAAGGTACAGGAGGATATACATGTATCTAATGTTATATTTGAAATGATGACTATAAGTATTCACAGTCTAAGCTGAAAGTAGTTTTCTGATAATTTCATCAAATTATAATAAATTGAAATGATCGTGTAATTAAATAAGATAATTCCAAGTTTTGGAATTCTGTAAACTGAAACAGTCAGGTTTAGACAGAATGACAAATTTAAAATATAAATCTCCTTTCTTGTGTTGTGTTGTACATCACATGTATAAAATACTCTGTTGCCCATAATGTTGTAGTAAAATTATTTTACTACTCATGAAATGATATAATTTATTCTTGATAAAGTGTAACTGGAACTCATGTAATCATTGCACCTAATAAAAGGTGATTACTCATGTGGATAAATAGGAATAAAAAGAAAAAATTATCTGAAAACATTATTCCATTTTTATGGGCAACAGTGTAATTGAATAATTTCAGTATTTAAACCATGCTTCAGTCAGTGTTTTTATGAGTATTATTTAATTAAATTATCATGAAAATAACCAGTGATAGAGAATAGAAAAAGTACATGGAATCTGTTTATGGACTGAAAGGATGTGAATGATCATGGAAATGCTGATAGTGTTCCCTCAACTCATTGATTTAAAAAAAATAAATAAATAAATAAATAAATAAATAATAA
>JAPSES010000109.1:12305983-12319314 GCA_029822895.1 Maxillicosta whitleyi
TAGTCCATGTAATTCACATTTCTGTGGGTTTGTTTCCAGTGTCAAGAATCTAATAAAATAGATAAAAAACAAATGTGTCAGTCACAATATGTGGGGGAACTGTGCTGCTTGGCAGAGGTTTGCACTCTCTGAGTACTTTTTTAGTTTGGTATTTAATCTTTACGGACACTCTTTGGTTCTTCACTCTTTTGTTCCTCTACAGTGACAATAGTTTGGCAGCAACAAGAGGGCTAAAGCCAACACCAAGGCTCACAGTAGTGGCTTTTCCATTGGATGTATGTGCAAAACTTACAGATATTTACTAAATGTTGAAAAAACAGAAGTGTATAATGTCAGTTTTTACATTAAACCCCAAATGCGAAGATTTGTTTATTTATTATCACAAGATGACAGAAGTCATTTCATAAACATGGTGACGAATGTAAATATCGCATTGATTTACAGATATATTCATTATTATTATTATTATTATTATTATTATTATTATTATTATTATTATTATTATTATATATTTCCCCTCTCTCGTACTAAATTAAATGAAATGTCCACACATATTCACATTTCTTTTAAAACTTTTCTTCTTCACTTGTTGTACTTTCTGTCAACATCCATTTTGTTCAAATACATTTTTTTTTAAAAATTGCAGTTTTGTGTGATATACCAGTTACACTATGTGTGGGAAAAAACCCCTCTTGCCAGTGTAAAAACCTTTCATTGAAAAACGAAAGCTTTGGTGAAATTGTCGTCTTTTTTTCATTAGGTATTTTTTTTTATGCACAAGTTATATTCACGCAATTGGAGGGTCAATGGAAAAACAACTTGTGAAACCAATGAGAAAGTACTTTAAAGTGTAATACCACTAACAGCCACTAGAGGCAGAGGTCAATAAGAGCTGGAATTCTGTAGCTTCCAGTGGGACCCATGTGACCTACGAATACATACATAATAAAAAACAGCTGATTACATGGGATGCAGGCATCCAACACCAAAAAGGCCACTAACCTCTGCACATTTTACCTGAAAAAGTTTAAAATAAACAACAATCAGCCCAGTTTGTTAATGCTGAAGTTGCAGAAACGTCCCCAGTAACTCTGAACATATCACAGGAAGACAGCGACGACGACATCACCCGCATCAAGTTTGCATGTAGAGTCTATGTATTTATGAGTTTTAGACTTTTATTACACAACTGTCGTGATTTTGAAAATCATGTTTTCATCAACAAACATAAAATGTGTAAATAATGGCAGAATTCGAATGGAATCATGAAATGACTTGTTTGATTGACTATTATTTTTCCCATTACAAGGTCCCATTGGGCACGATCACATATCAATAATGTCAGCCGTGTTTGGCTTTGATTGACAGGTGTGAGTGACTAACATTTAAGACATGTTAGGTTTCATTTATGCCTTATATAAAGGTGTATTCAAATCCAGTCCTCGAGGGCCGGTCCCCTGCTTGTTGTAGATATTTCCCTCTTCCTTCACGCCTGGAAGTCTTTACATCGTTATCATTCTTCTGCACAGCTGGATAACGAGCTGATCATTAATTGAACCAGATGTGCTGGAAGAGGGAAACATCTAAAATATGCAGGACACTGGCCCTCAAGAACCGGATTTGAATGCCCCTGCTCTACATTAACCACAGACAGAGGGAGAATAAGGAACAGTGCAACGGAGAACCCTGGAGTCAGTGTTGGGATTTGAACAGGATAATTTCCATAATTAGTGGAACTTTTCAAGGAGCGACTATATGAGTTAATGAAAAACAACCAACAAATTTATAACAACTACCCTTCTAAATATCAACTTTAAGAGCCACATTAGAAATACCTCCTCTGTTGTAACCATGTTTGTCATTATTGACATTCTTTTTCTCAAAAAGCTTTACTCTTCATTGTGATATTTGGCCACTTAATTAATTAATTAAGAGCAGCGCCACCTGGTGGATTGATTGAGAATTGCCCTTTCCAACGCACTACATGCATAGAAGTATGGAGGCAGTGATGCACGGCAATGTTAGAAACGGGCGTATGTATTTATGTACATAAAGCGAGGATAAATGAGCCTTTAGATTTACTGAGCTTCTGTTAAGTGAATAAAAAAACTATTTTTGACTTGAACAGCTGTAGTGTATTTTGTGGTTGTTATCTCATGATAACGGATAACTCAATTTGTTATCACAAAATAACAAAGATCATTTTGTCGTGATAACGAATTCATTCATTTTGTTATTTCGTCATGGAGAATCATACGCAGAACTTAGATGCAAACTGGTAGCACATCCTCCACATTCAAGAGCTGCTGCCAACATGTGCAGTACAGAGCAGATCACACATTCAATAACTAACAGCAAATTAAACTAACTATAAGAAAATTAAATTTGTTGTCTCGAGATAAATTAATGTACAGTCATTATTATGCAATCAGGTACTAATTCCTGTGTGTGTCATGTGACTAGAACAGACAGAAAAGAAAACATGGAATGTCTAAAAGCACCGTTTTTGTCACTACAATGACATAGATATTGATGTAAGAACTGAAATTATTTTGGTTTTTATCAAGAAAACATGGAAAATGCATAGATATCAGCTCTGAATTAAACTATTATGAGCTATTTTTATTGTTGCCATTATATTTGTCCAAACAAATGTACCTTTAGTTGGACCAGGCATTAAAATCAACAAGAAATTGAAGAAATCAAGGACAGTCTAATAATTTTTTGTGACTGTATTTCATTATCACAAGAAAACAATCTTTGTTATCTTGAGATAACAAATTCATTCATTCATTATCATGAGATAACTACCATAAAATAATACTAAATACTCAGCTGTTCTTGGCTTCTGCACACTTTAATAGCTGTAGTTAATAAATTACACTAATATTACAGTTGTAGTGGACTCTATTGACATAATTCACCGTACAGTGTTGTGTTAAAGAAAATGTGTGGTATAGTTTATAACACTGTGATCCTGAGTTGGGGCAATCTGGATGATTTCACCCTTTACAATAAGGACACTGTCCCTTTAAGAGTTTGATAGCGTGCTTTTTCTTTTGATGGACAGCGCCATGTTTGTTTTTAGCCAGTGTTACACAGGTGGCTAAATAAATAACACGCCATTGTTTTGTCAATGTGTAGAATTGTCTGCTAATGTATCCATTTTCCACAGTTATATTATTTTGTTATACAAATGATGTTTACCATTGTACTGCGTCAGTGAGCTAGCCTTTAGTATTTGTCCAAATGTAGTCACTTCTGGCACAACAACAACAACAACAACAACAACAACAAAAAGCTACCAAAAAACAAAAAAAAAAAACAAAAAAAACAACAACAACAGAGCAAGGGTTAAAATGCAAACAAATGACAGTCCAAAAACCAATGGGTGACGTCACAGAAGCTGCATCCACTTCTTTAAATACAGTGAACGTGTGCAACACATGCGACCATTACCTCAGAAACAGTGTACGTCAGCTCCCAGCACAACAGAGACTCCAACTAACTTTCTGTCAGCACTTGCAAATGTTACATAGTGAAGTTTTAAAGGTTTCATACTGTGAGGTCATTTATTCCTTTAACCATTAATAATTGAGCTGAGAGAAATAAAAAAAAAAAAAAAAAAAAAAAAATGGAGGAGGTTCCGGGAAGCACAGACACAGATACTTACTGGAGTCCACTATGGTCTTCCACTTGCTGCTCCACTGGTTCAGCTGCTGGGCGTACTGTTTTTCTACTTTGGCCCTTTCGAGGAAACAGGCCATAATGTCATTGCAGGCCTGGTGGGACTGATCCGTTCTGTGCACTGTACGCACGTAATTCCCTGGCTGTTGGATGAACGACAGAGGAAGAGAAGATGGTGTTGATAATTAAGAATAACAGGCCCACGCATCACATTAACACTCTGGTGGATTAACTAGCTATTCCTGGGGTGCTAATTTTCTTAGATTTCATCAGAAGTATATAATCCTCACCATCCAGAAGCTCTGCTTCTTGGCATCCTCAGGCGGCTCTTTGGGAAGGCTCGCCATTTTTGGAGAAGTGTCTGTCTAAGAGGGAGAAAAGTAGCAGTTAGTGTTGCATGAAAGAGCTGCTAGACTGGTTAAGATGCACTACGAGCACCGAAAGACAGTTTGCATTGGCAGACAGGTGACACTAATTATCATACCACAAGTCTGGACATCTACACTGGTTTTGCAAGGTTATTAAAGACACAGAATATAAGTAATCATACATTCAGACAACTGATATTTGAAATGCATGTAATGTACAGTTAAATATCATGTTACAGTTAAATGCAAATAGTGGTGTTAAATATTGGAATACTGCACCTAAAACTCACAGAAAAGCCTTTAAATTATGAATATTAATGTTTATGTTGTGAATAAGGTTTCACCAGTTTTACATTGATGTGGATCAGAAATAAGGAGTTGCGTAAGTGTTCTTTTTGCATTTCAGTGTTGACAGGCTCTGACTCCCTTCATATACTAACATGATAGTGCTATGGGTGGGATAAGTGGTGAATACACACAGATGCAGCAACATACAAACTAAAGACCTACATGTTTCAATTGATTTACTTTATCATACCAGATACATATAGCTGTCAGTTATATATATATATATGTCAACAACTACCCCTACTCACTGTGCAGTGCACAGATACTACAGACGGGCTTCCTCAGAAACAGAGCTGCATGACAGGTATATCTGACAGCCAATAACTGGCAGTCGAAACCTAGCAGTGTGTGTTTGGCTGAGCTTATTGCCATAACAACTTGGAGGATCTTGACGTAGTGTTATTTACACTGTACAGTGCTGCTTAGATACATCCAGGCCCCTGCGTGAGTAAGGGGAGTGTCGTTCCAGTGGCAGACTGGAATTCACAGGGGTGGGATCTGCCAGCAGGAATAGAACAGCTGCTCCGGCATTCTTCCTGTTGCCTTCCCAAAATAAACAGCAGGGAAAGGTCATCTTTCCCTTTGCTCCGACTAATACAAGGCCTATTAGAAGCAACCGTCTCACACACTGCCATCCGATTCAGAGATCATGACCGCAAAAACACAGTAGGGGTGTAACTTCTGATCTGGCAAACAGATGAAAGTGTTCAATGTGAGTGAAATAACCTGGCCTTGCAGAGCACATTTTTCCTCTGTGTGTAAAATCAAATGTTCTGTATTGATGGGAGAACTGAACAAAAGGAGGGACACGCATGCACAAACATGCAAAGGGCACAGTCACATTCAGGCCCATTTCAGTCTGGTGTGGTGTGCTGGCACATTGCTGGCTGAGTAATATGAAAGTGACTAACCACACCTCATCACAAGACAGAGCATGACAGAGAGTCAGGCTCCTCTCTCTCTCTCTCTTTCTCTTTCTCTCTCAGCTAGCCGGTTCTCACAGTTATAGATTATCATGTTTTTCTCTGAGTTTTAGAATGTTCTTAGTTGCCCTGAGCTATTGCGAGTGGAAACACAGACCACAGCCACTGAAAACTCAACTTGTACGTCACTTTTGACTTCTGTTTCTGTTAATACATAAGCAAAGGAAGAGGAAAGAGTGACAGGACTTCACAGCTCACTGTGTCACTCAGATACACTCAATTTAACTTAACAATTAATGCTTAAAAAAAGAAAAACAAAAAAGTCCATCCACAAGCCAAAAAAGAAGATAAAAGCAAAAGTGGCAGCAGAACAGTCATGCCTGGGAGAAACCAGCACTTACATTTCTCTCTGAATCACCCGTGATTACTCAAGTGATCACTTGTTACTGTAGTTCAAGGGCTGCTGAGGATTTCTCTCCCATTTCTGAGTCCGTCTCCCCCTCTCCCAGAGCGCCTCTCCTCCTCTAACACATGCTTCTCTCCCTCTCTCCTCTCTCACTGACCCAATTTTCCCCTGGCACTTAAAGTTACACACACACTTTGTTGATCTGAAAGTGGGTGTGAGTCAACGAGACAATGCAGGCAAGAAAAAAAAAAAAAAAAAAACTGTATCAGAGCCTTTGCATTTGCTTGGTGATCACCCTGTCACTAATTGGCCTCAGGGCAAAAGGGGAAAAAAATGAGGGAGGAAGAAACTTACCTTTCACGCTCTCCTCCTCTGTCAGCAGTTCACAGTCATTCCAGGCTCAACACTTCTTCCTCTTCCTTTTTCTCTTCTGTTCCCTTACTTTAACCCCATCCCTGGCTTCTTTACACTCTGGTTGCCCCTGTTGGACTATCACCCTCTCACTTTCTCTGCAGTTTGCTATTAGAAAACAGCTGGAAGAATCCCCCTCCTTCTCTTTCCCTGGCCGTCCCTCCCTCTGGCTCTCTCAATATGGTGCTAATGAGATACTGAACCTTCATTTTGACCGTTTGCTGGTCACAGAATCATGTCACTGTGGCAGGGAGTCATGTGAGCTTATTAGTGAGTGTGTGTGAGAGAGCAGAGGGGGGGATGGGGCAGGGGGGGTCCGCGTGAACTGTCACATTTTAGACCCCCGTGCTCCTTTGTGACCTGCCATTCCCTCTGGTTGGGCCTAGAAAGAGACCAAAGAGAGCACAGCATATAGTGTGTGTGTTCACTCACACACTGTTTACTTATTCTGGTCTGTACTCAGCTGGATAAAGGCCAAGAGTTACAGGAGAACACCTGCGTCATCCAGAGTAACACTCATGTACATCTGGTTCGCATTTACCTGTCAATCTGAGGTTACATTCAAAGTGGCTTTAATTGAAATTTTTAATCCGATTTTTTTTTTTACTCATATGCATTCTACCTATGGAAGCTTTTGTAAAAAATACAACCCCCCCCCCCCAAAAAAAACCAAAAACGTAATTACTGGGAATAATATACGTCTACAAAGAAGGTCCAAATGAGGTTCTCTGAAACTACTTCATTCCCTGGAGACTCGAATCAACCTTGAAGCTAATTTTCTGACATGCACACCAGGCCTCAAAACCTACGACCCTCCAATAAATAAGTTAAAGTAAAAAGGTTCTGGGTTTGATTTTTGGTCTTAAGTGTCTCCCCTGGTCTAGGCCTGGGTGCTCACTACTCAGAGTGGGCCATGGTGGGTCAAATGCAGACTATGAATGAAGTAGGGAATTAGGCATTTGTCCAATAACAGTAGAGTGAATAAACTAAGCTGATTAGGTCATGTTATACAAGTCTGAGCACAAGACGTTTTTGTGCTTTAAGGGAAAATCATACATACCAACAAGCAGCCTTTCAGTAACATGACTGCAATGTTTGCTACCTCAGATTATTACTAGCAGCTTTGAGTTTTTCTATTTGTAAAGACCTTTTTTTTTTTTTTTTTTGCAAATTTGTCTATTTTCATAAACTTCTCTAACATAATACTGACAAAATGTGCATAGAAATGGGTGCCCAGTTAAACGCCATTGCCCATAAAGTTGGAATAATTTTATTTTCAGGCCCATTTTTTAGTCCATATATATATATATATATATATATATATATATATACACATCACTAATCAGTTTTGACCAGGTGGAATGATTACACACTGACTCCCAGTTATACTTTATATATCAAGAATAAATCACGTTGTCACAATCATTTCATGAGAAACGGTAAAATTATTTCAGTCCAACTTTATGGGTAACAGTGTATTTAAAAGAAAAGAACAAAACAAACAGTGGCCAACTGAGGGATTTAGGGATGTGTGACTTAAACTAACCAGTGGCAGAAACTGCAGATTAGACGTCTGCCGTCTTTTTATCACAAATCAAAATGAAAACATGGAACAGACTTCAGTGTGTCATCCCAGACAGTTTATAGTTGTGTGATATTCAATGTTATTAAAGGCTGTATGCCACAGGTTTGTCTGTTATTTACCCACATTTGGGCTAAAGTTAAAGAACCCTCCCAACTATCAGAATCAAAACACTGAATGTGGTTTTCGTGCAGGTCCAGAGACTTGGAGAGTCGATGCTAAGGCCCTTTAAGTCTGAACAACACCTTATTAGGTCACTTTTCAATTCCTCCTTCATTTTTCATCCATGGTTATTTATTATTTCTATCTCAGAGGCAGTTTCTGTGAAAAGTGCTGACAAAAGCAAACCCTTGGGAAAGTTTCTGTTGATTTTTTCTTAGAACTAATGGCAGAAGGTGGTTGCTTTGCTACACAAAAACGTTTGACAAGTGAAATTTTGTTAATTGTTAACAGCCCCAACCAGAGAGTAAAACCTGGGCAAAGTTAAAAAGCAAACGCATTACATTTAGTTTGCTATAATCAACCTTAAATGGGCCACCATGCTAGTAAACATATTCCCATTCATCTTCTTCCAAGTTGTTTTCCTTGTCGTTTTACTGCCTCCCAGGCATCCTTTAGTTTGCTGCATGAACGCGGTCGCTGCTCGTTTTGAATTAAACCATCTCATCTTCTCCCTCCCTGTGAGCTCGACTCTTTGGTGCTATTAGCTCACCGAGCCTGATGGGAAAATAATCCTGGACCTGAAATCAATGTTGCATTCAACCACCGTAGGACTGAGATGCGGTTCTGCCAAATGAGTCAATTCAAACACAGCACTTTAACCCGGATCATTATGTGAATCTGTCAGGAGAGGGAATGTAGGGAGAAAAGAGAATCAAGACAAGGCTAGAGTTTATTTTAGCATTTATTTCAACACCTTAGTTATATCTCTATCATATGTTTTATCAGTAAATACTGTATTTTATTTAAAACAAAACTTTATATATATTTTATATATATATATATTTATATATATATATATGTACCTTTTACCTCTGCATACTTAGGCTCATACTGTATGTAGTCATATTCATTATGCATTTCACTAGACCTAAAATACTCTTTTAAATCATTGTATATAATGCTTTCTACACTACCGCTCAGTCCTATCACTTTTCAGAATAGTGTCCATCATGAGATATCACTGAGGCAGCATGAGAATACAGAGTCAATAATTTATAGTCACAGAGAGAAAATGCATTGTCAGCTTCACTGGGGTCACCACAGGGCGAGCAGTATAGAAAGCATTTAAAGAAAACCCAAAATGAAACAAACAAACCAAAGCTTTAGAGAATTTGTCCACACTAATTGGAAGACAGAGATTCTTAAAAATGTTTACATACTTAATATCATTATCATTATTATACTATGGTTTTATGTTATCATTGTCATCATCATTACATATAGATCTATACATGATGTGTTTTTGCCTTACAGTTAAAACCACTGTAGGGAATGGCTAAGTGGCATGTTAAAAAATTCAGTGAGCTCATGTTCACCTCTATGTATACAGTATTTATCTTAAATTTATCTCTCTGAAAACGTCCTTCTGAAAAGTGGGTCAAAGATTTTCAATTCAAGGGTTCATGTGTGGAACAAGGAAACATTAGGATTGTCCTGTGGTGAAAAAACAAAAACAATAATAACAATGTTTTTGACCGTTATAAATATGTTTTGGAAAAGGCATTAGAAAGAGAAGGGTGTAAGTTCCATAAAGCATTTGGCCACCAAGGCAGGCTGACGAACACACACACGCACAAAAATCAGACACACAGACTCACAGAGGCTGAAGGTTGAGGAAGTCAGGCAGACAGAGAAGCAGTAAAAAGCCCTTTTTGATCACTGCACCTGCTGTGAGAGAGAGAGAGCGCTCCACATTATGGCATCAAAAAGGATGGATCCATCCTTTGACCTGTGCTATGGCCATAAACGCATAATAAAGCCTAAGAAAAGGTGATTTGCAGGTTGAAATGACATGCAAACCGTTTTCAATTTCACTCCAGTGTTTACTCTTTTCTATATAGTAATCAGGAAAATAATGAAATAAAGTTCATTGCACACCAATGCTTTTTTTTCTTCAGTATTTGTATATCCTTATTACTCACAACTTGAATTCAACAGTTAAAAATACCCTGACCAGCTGAATGATTGCAATCAGCACTTAGTACAAAACAAATGGTTCTACTGATAGTGAATCCCATTTAACACAGAAGATATATTTAGAGCTCGCAAAGTACATACATACAAAGCTTATTGGGGCATCCTTTGGGGGAACATGGCAAATATATAAAGAATACTAATGTAAGCTATCATTTTTTTTTTCTATTGTCATGTACAAACAAATCCTTCCTGTTCATATTCTGACTTTGGATCCAGTGCTCTTTGAAACTCTGATGTGCTTAAAGCTACAAAACTGATGGTAGGATGTGGCCTTTATGGTTCTGTTGTCACCACAGTTTCTGGTTCTACCACAGTCAATAACATCTTACTGGGGTTTACCCTTTAGAGCAGCAACTTTTGGACTTTTCTTTGAACTAAGACTGAAGATTTTTTTTAGTGCTGCTAAACAGCAGATGGTGCGAGAGTCCATCTGTCAGTGTGTGTGAGCATAAGAGTGTGTGTATCAGTTTGTCTTTTACAGCACATAACGGTGTCTTAATTAAATGCCTGTCCATCAAAAGTTTGAAGCACATTTTCAGTTGAAGCATTTCCTGTTCACATTGTACTCTTTCTTCCTTTTTCCAGAAATGTGTGTTCTCTCTATATAGGCAAATTTGCAGCCCTTAGTCTTTAAACACAAACTCCTGTTGATGTCCATAGTTCTTCTCTTGAACGTCTTCTCGTATCGTTCATCTTTGTTAATTAGTTTCTCTCCCTTACTTTCATCTTAGAATCACTCCCTCAGTCTGTGTCTTGGGGAGAAGTACTGACATGCAAAGGAGAGGAGAGCCGCCTGGGGAGAGAAGGTCAAATTAAAGAATAAGAATGGGTGGAAATCAAATAAAGACGGAGAAAACTAAGTAGGACTGATACGGCATAGATTAAGATAAGAATGGTAAAATGACTGAGAAAGAGAAAAGGATGAAGGAAAGATGACATAACTATCAAATGATATGATTAAAACGAAGAAAGGGGATGGTCCAGCTAGTCTGTACGGAAGGAATGAGACACTGTGACTTTCCTTCACCATCCAGCGCTTCCTTTCTGACCGTTTTTTGAACCCGTTGCCTTTACATGTTCGAAAGTCAGTCAGTCCTCCCTCACCTGTCAGTGAGTTTCTTCAGCGCCCTCTCGATGTTCATTCGGTGACCCACGCGCGTCACTCCCAGGTCCAAGAAGTCGTCCTTGGTTAGCGAAGGCAGATGCGAGCCGTCTATTTCATTGTCTATAAAACGCTCCGTGTGTTCACCCAGGTTTAGGTAAGCCAGCCAGTCAGCCACGTCGTACTTGGTCCAGTAGGGGAGGGGCTTCACAGCGAAGGGTTTGGCTGGTGGAGGAGCGGTGAGGTGGGGATAGTTGAGGCATGACGGGCTGGGGGGTAGGTGAATGGGGGATGAGGCCCCAGAGAGAAAATGAGTGGGGGAGAGAGAACGTGAGACGAGTAGTGGGTTTGGACTTGGCACACCGGATGGCGAGAAAAGCGGAGGTGTTGAGGACTTGTAGGTGTCTCCTAGAGGAAGACCAGGAGAAGGAGGAGTGAGGGGTCCAGGAAACTCAAAGGGGTTACTGTAGACAGGTGTACTGGGAAGGATGGGGAGGGAGGAGGGTCTGGGAGGGGTGGGGTTTGGCTGTTCAGTGTTATAGATAAGAGGGCTTGGAGCACGGCGCCGGGAAACTGAAGAGCGCATCTCCTTCGTGGGACTGGACTGGAAATCAAAAGTTTGCCTTCGCATCTTGGACCGATGCTTTGGTGACGTTGGATACGGACAGTACGTTGGGGAGTGGGGAGGATGGGAATGAACTGGGGAGGAAGGCATTTGTGGAGATGGAGAGCGGGTCCAGTTACGCTGAACTGTGACTTGAGGGGAAGGGGAGACGGACGGGGTGGCCGACAGGTTGGGTGTGAGGATCTGACGGTGCTGAGGGGACGAGGTTGGTAAAGGTGAGGTGGAGCGACCAGTGGGGGGGCTGTGGAACGCATCAGTGTAGTCTGCCGAGTATCTGAAAGGAAAAGAAAGAACATGTAAACTTTCATTTTTAACACAAACTTCCTATGAAAACACACACACCTTTACCTTCTGTTTGTCTTATAAAAGTTCATAAAGTGCATTGATTAATACTATTATATTAATATATATTAACTACTAACTACTACTATATACTACTATACTGTAAAGTACTATTGAAACTCGCCTTAAAACCTTAAACTGACTTAATATTTTCAACTTTAATTCCCTCGTCTTCTGCTTTTTTTTTTTGCAGATTTTTTATTAGATGCATCATATTAGGTCTCAGGTTTTTTACGTGTTGTTATACTCCTATTGTGGCTATGTGGTTTAATATACAGAGGCCGTAAGGGAACATTTATCATCTAGCCCCAAACTCTGTATAATAAGGCTCACAGGATGGACTCAACCCCAGTTGTCATTTTAATACCATGACTTGTTTCCTTGTTCGACTAGTCTGAGCATTCAAAGCCACTGATGCTACATCCTGAGTTTAACGTTTCCAAAGCATGGTGTGAGACTTTTAAAGGAACACAAATTAAGGCCCATTCACACCAAGGACGATAACGATAACTATAACTATTTGTAAAAATCATTTACATTTTATTGAGTGGTGCCGTTCACATATCAACTACAACGACAACGACATGCTGAACGATATCGTTCGGATCACTTTCAGAGCGATTTTCTGAACTATAAAATCAATGCCAGCCAATCAGAATTCATCAAAGTAGTAAATAAACGTGTAGACGTCACACGAGGTCCATTTTTATTGACTATCTTGCGTGCATTTTGCCGTGTAACGTATAACGTTATCGTTGGTCAGTGTGAACAGAAATAAAGTTATAGTTATAGTTATCATCCTAGATGTGAATGGGCCTTTAGCCAATTTTACACCTGTTTCCAAATAAAATCGGATTGTGCCAGACCCATTTCCAGTACTGACTGTCTGTGGAGGCCTGGGTTTTTTAACTAGACATGCAAAAATAAAATCAAACTTGCATATGTGATAGTGTTTTTTTTTTTTTTTTTACCATTTTGACTATAAGAAAAGATCAAAGTCGTTTCCATTCGTCGAAGATTATCCTGCTTAATAATATATGGAAATCTGGCTCATTCCTGTAGCACCTTGTATTTTGAATTAAATATGTTTTTTTTAGAACATTGAACACTGATGTTGATATTTTGTTCTCCACCCTCCACTTCAAACTGAAGAAATTCTGAATATGCAAAGATCATTCATTATGTACCTCCGCCAAGGAGGTTATGTTTTTGCCAGCTTTTGTTTGTTAGCAACATAACTCAAAAAGTTATGATAAAAATAAAATTTTCAGGATTTGTTGGCAATGGCACAAGGAAGAAATTATTAACTTTTGGGGGTGATCTGGAAGAAATCCTGGA
>JAPSES010000109.1:12319414-12340944 GCA_029822895.1 Maxillicosta whitleyi
GGGGTGTCAGTCACAATATGTGGGGGAACTGTGCTGCTTGGAGGAGGTTTGCGCTCTCTGAGTGCTTTTCTAGTTTCTTAATTGTTTCTGCTGGGCTCTAGATTATAATGACCAAGAGAAGGTCATATTATATAAGGTTATATTAGGGGCACATTGTGGGAAAAAAAATACATATTTTGAGAGAAAATTATAATATTATACATAAAACATTACAATGATAAAGTTACGATTTCACATGTATTATTTTTTAATAGGGTAACAAATGACAATGAAGCAGTACTAATAATAGTTTAGCAAACAATACTGTCTATGAAAAAGAGCAGCTGCTGGGCTCAGACTGAGTATTAATAGAATATTCAGCCTTTTTGTGTGTTATATTATTTTTCTTACATCATAACTTAATTTTCACAATATTATGACTTTTTTTTCTCCAAGATATCATTAATGTCATAATGTGAATTTTGACTTGAAATATCCAGTTTGTCCTAAAGCTTCAGTTTGATTCTTAATATGCTGAAAATTTCAAGCTTGTACACAACACTGGAAAAAGATGCAAATATACAGGTCCAAATTTTGGTCAAATTACGGATCCTACTGATAGATGCATCACTTACATTCCCTCAAACTCAACAGAAGTGTCATTCTACAAAGTGAAATGTTAGATATGACAGACTGGAATCAGAATCATCATATTAAACTACTGAGTGTGGAAGGGTTAATGATGATATAAAACACCAGTTTATTAAAACATAAAACATACAAACCTATGCATGGTTGGTGACTTGGGCGTGTGGCTCCAGTCATCCATGCTCTTCATGCCACTCATCTGTTGCAGTTTGGAGCTTAGCTCATTGATGATGCTCGCTTTAACACCTGAAAGTGGTGAGTGAAGCCTGCGCCCCTCCAAAGCTATACCCGCTCTCTGGATTCTTCCCAAGCCTTGATCATGTTCGTCGATATCAACCCAGCCTACCTGCCGAGCCTCTATGGGTCTCTCTAAGCAGGCAGCTAGCGTAGAGCTAAAACCATCTTCCATTTTGTTTCGACTCTGTCTGCTCTTCCTCTCATCTGTGACAACTCCATCTAACCTGGTATCTTCAGGGTTGCTTTGTCTCTGCAGCTGTAAAGGAGCTGGATTGGTGCTGTTCTGCCTACGTAGTGCTACAGTCGGGCCCCTCCCTCCTCCTTCCTTGTAATGAGTCATCTTTGGAAACACAGGGTTTGCCATTTTGGCGCTGTGCACCTCAAATGTTTGCCCACCTGAGTAGGATGTGCAAAGATCCTGATGCTCACCTCCTTTCTCTCCTTCTCCTCCTACCCCTCCCCTCTCTCCTCTCAGCCCACTCAAACCCAGCATTTCTAAATGATGGTCACTGCTGCTGTGGCTGTCCAGCTCTTCAATCCCAGAATCCACCACAGCATCTTGCCACTCCCCAGTCTTGGGTATAATAGTCTGCTGATGAGTGTGGTCGGCAGCTCTGCCTCCGGTGTTGGGGCCAGCCTTGGACCCTGCCATAATCACGCTGTAGTCAGAGGTTGCGGGTGGGGTTGTGGTAGTAGTGGCTGCTGCCGTGGCTGTCATGGTTGTGGTGGCGTATGTCATGGTGGTGGTGAGGGCAGCTGTGCCTCTGTCTTGAGTCAGGGCGTGACTGCCTACATTTGGGTCATTAGAGCTGCTGTAGTAGGGGTGAGACGACATGGGTTGTGGCCTGTGTATTGTCGCAGACGGCAGAATACCAGTTGCAGCCGTAGCAGAGGTGGTGGCAGAGGTGGAGGATGTCTGGAAAATCTGAGGTGATGGGTAAGACGGTGAAAATGCTGACTGTGTAAGTGTAGCTACCTCGCTGTCATAGGAGGTCAAGCTGGAGGCAGCAGAGTCCCCGCCTTGCGAAGACTGGGGAGCATTGGCGATCTTAGGAGATGGAAGAGGGGGTGGGGGAGGTGGAGCAGCAGATGCATGTTGACTTGGGATCTGATGACGCTGCTGAGGAAACTCCTGAACTCTCTCATTTTTTCCATTTGCAAACTGTAAAGGTGGTGGCAAGGGATCCACAAAAACAAACTCATCCTCAGCGTCTATTGAGGGAGCTGGGGGAGGGAGGACCATCAGTCCCAAACCTCCTGCTGAGCCTGCTCTTGCATCAACCATAGCGTCATGTGTCTGCGTTGGTGCAGTGGGGACAGTGTATTGGGGGATGTAACTGGTGTTAGCAGCACTTTCCATCTGCAGAAATGAAGGTCTGCGAGGTGCAGGCTGAGTCGGTGGAGGGGGAGGTTGTATTGGTGGAGCAGGCCTGTTGTCGTACACTTCCTTTTCGCGGGGGCTTTGTGGGTAATACTGAGTGGAATACTGACTAGTTCTGTCCTCTGAGAAGCGAACTCTAAGACCTTCCCTTGATCCTCCTTCTTTTTCTCTTTCTATTCTCTCCCCACCTCCTCCTCCTCCCAGACGTAATATCCTTGGGGACTGTGGCCGGCTGAGCGATGCAGGTGAGGTGGTGGTCGTTGGGGAGGTTAGGTGGAGGGACACTGGTGAGGTGTAAGTTGATTGGGTAGGGGTCGCAAAAAGTGAAGGAGTTGGAGTCTGAACAGGGGTCGGAAATGATCCTACAGTTGACAGCTGCCGACCAAAGTGTCTATCCTCCCGGCGCGTCCTACGGTCGTCCTTCAGAGCCCTCTCTCTTGCAGCCAGAGCGAGGCCAAGTGGGGACGAGGGGTCTAAAACCTTCCCTGTAAGTGGATGTATGAAGGTGGTAACGGGCTGTGTGCCATACATGGAGGGGGCCGACTTGGGCTGGCCGTCGTGACTGATAATAGGGGAAGAATACTCGGGCAGACCGAAGGCTGGGGGCATGCTGCTGGAATAATTGACATAGCTGTCTCCAGAAAACATGCCTTCATCTATAGACTTAGAAGGCCGTAGACGAGGGGTGGGCACTTCCATCTGAGAGCTCTGTAAAGGCTGGATTCTGGCTCCAAACGCTCCCCCAACCTCTCCTACTCCACCTCCTGCTTCTCCTTGAATATCCTCCTCAGATGACAAGAAGAAAGAAGTGCTCTTTCTTCTCATTTCTCGGAAACGTTCCCTCTCCCTGCGTGCCCCTCCCCCTCCTCCTCCTCCTAAGGCAAATGTTGAAGTGTAGTCCAGGTTTTCCAGGTTTTGCTGTGAGGAAACAGGAGGTGCAGCAGTTGAAGAAGGTAAAGTGGCGGAGATGGGGGGCTGTGGTGGTGAGGGCGTGAGTGGTGAAGGTAGATTGGTGTTAGCATTGTCTGTTGTTGCGTCTGCAGATGCATTGTCATCTACATCCGGTGATGGTTCGGCCTCCATACTGCTGCCCTGGCTGCTCCGCCCACTGCTGCTGGTCGAAGGCGCTTTGACAATGATAGTGGGGATGGGGATAGAGCTTGTCTCCTTCGCTGCTACTCCTTTCCCTCTGTGTTGTCTAAGCCCTTCTTCTACTTTTGATTGTTTCATCAGAGCGCCCCTCCCACCCCTCCTGGCCCCCCCCCTGCCAACCCCTCCTGCCTGATCCCGGCTGGCCATGTGAGGGTGATGCTGCGGAGCTTGTTGGGCCTTAGGCTTAGCACTTGTTGGTGGTGTAGCACTGCTGTAGCCTCTCCTTAACCCTCCCATTTTGCCCCCGCCTCTCCTTGGTGCCTCTGTCTCCCTGACACCAAGTCCATCCGATTGTCTGCGAAGCGTCGGGACTATGACCTGCTGGTTCATCCCAGCAGATCCTCCCCTATCCCAGCCTGCCTGGGTAGGATGTCCTGGTTGGGACTGTAGCTGGTAGTGGGCTTGTGATACAGGTGGGATGGGCATAGCAGGACCCCTCCCAGGGTGGGGACCTGCTGACAAGGGTGGTTCTGGGGCTGATGTGTTTGGGGGTGGGGGGATTTCTTCTGGTCCTGGCACAGAAAGGCTGCGAGACAGTTTCATGGCAGGCGGGTGCAGATACTGCCTCTCCTCCTCTGTTACACCTGAGTGAATGGACACATGCATTTATAAACAGACACTAAAACAAACTTCAAGCTTGACTGAGCAGGCGTAGATCATTTTAATTCATATCAGTTACCGATAGATTTCTGCCGCATCATGACTGCATGTTGAGGGCCGTGTCCTGGTTGAAAATGAGCTTGGTTGTAGCCAAAACCGGGCCCAGCCTGCACCATACTCACTGCTGTTTGCTGCTCATAGGTTGGCTGAAATTATATAATAAAAAAGTGAGAGGAAATAATTACTCAGATATATTGTGTCAACTGTTATTACAGTCCATGTTACATATTGTTCATCTAAAATAAAATGAAAATTATGGTTGTAAGACAATCAAGATTTTGCAATTTATTTATCAAACATAAAGTACGTTTTGTTTTATGTTTTTAGATATTTTATGTTCTTATGTGTGCTCACTAGTAAGTGCTATAATGTTACAACTGTTTTAATTGATTTTATGTGGGATTTTTTTTTTACACCCACCCAGGAGCTGCAGTTGAAACTTAGCCAAATGGCAAATAAATATCAAATAAAAATGACCTGTTTAGCTGATACTGATACAATATAATCAGTTGTGAGGAGTAAGTAGTTACATGTAATGCTGTTAGGTACTAGTTACTGAGAAAAAATATATGCATTAACTAAAAAATCGCAGTTACGAATCTAAATGTCAATAATTGCAGAGGTTACATAAGAAAACTGTGAATGATAATTCATTCTGTTGGTTTTAATCAATTCCGGGTTAGACAACAAGGGTTAGCAAAGCCACTGCTACGTCACTTTGTTGAAGTAATTCCCTTTAAACAGGGTAACTACTAGTAATATGTATCCTATTACATTTCAAAAGAAACATTCCCCGTGCTGATTATAGGCAATGCAAATATCAGCATTAATGCATCCGCCAACAGAGCCTGGATGAATGGACACAACCTGACTCACACTTAACAAGTGTTCTGGTGTGGGTGGTTCATTGTCAATCATTTTCTATGAAGTGCAGTGAGGACTGCAGCTAAAAAAATCTGAAGTTCATGCTGCTTTATAGATCAGAATATTCCGTTTGCAAGCCTTAGTCATGTCTGTGACTAAATCTGAGCTACATCTTAATACATCAGAAAGCTCTGTTTTACATGTGACATTGAAAGTCTGGGAGAAAGTCCCACAGCTGTTCACTATTTGTTAATTTTAATACTTTGTATTTAACAGGAAATTAGGCCCACAGAGCCAGGATAACCACAAGGTATTTGAATAACCATAACAGGACCATTTCCTTCCATTTTCAGGCAGTACCTCGTTGGAGGCATTGGGAACAATGCTCTTGCTCCGATCCCTTTTGCCCCCATGACCTCTCTGGCCCTGGTTGTCTGATGTAATGGTGTGTTGGGCAGCAGCCAAGATTTCATCCAGTTTATCTAAAACAAAGGCAGGGCAGGCACAGAGTAAAGGAGGTTAACATGAATGGGGCACAAAATAATAACTGGAACATAAAGAGATGGATTTCAGTGAGTTCCTTCCAGGTTTAAGAGCATGCTCTTACAGTGACAACACCAGAGAAAGTGATATCTTACTTAGTGCCATCTGATAGACTGTCCTCTTCTTATCAGGACCCTGAGAGGACTCATATTCTGCAAAAAAAGAGAAGATATTAGAGCATCAAACAGCCAGATTTTTAATTAGAGCTCGGGGGGGTGATGGGGGTAATGATAAAGGATGATATTCACCTGCTTTCTTTTTCCATGGAGAGGCAGCTGAAGCATGCATAATTTGGGAAATAAAAATTAGGTGTGGCTAGAACTGCAGTGTAGCGGTGTGTATAAAGCAGATGAAATACATACTCGGACACATGTGATGGTGTGAATGCTGATGTGATGAGAGGGATGGTGATAAGGACGGAAAAGACAATGACAGCACACAAATCCATCAATCTCCCACCTTTGTCCACTGTAGGCAGCACATGTGGGTTTAGGAAGAGAAACAAAGAACAGGTTGTAATTAATGCCATCTGAAAGGAGTAATTTCATAACACACAACCAGTAAACTAGTGCTGTGTTATATGTCCTAAATTAAATGTCAGTTTTGATCAATGTCATAATTTTAATACATTTTTAGGATAAAACATGATCTAGGAAGGTTTTTTTTTTTTTTTAAATGTTTTTTTTTTTAATTACATGCTGTATTTGTGCAATATGACACACCCTCCCCCAATTAATAAATAGATAAATAAATAAGGTGTTATTGGCAGTGCTTACATTATGTCAAGTAATTTTAAAGTAAAGCTAAACTTGCCCCCCCCCCCAAAAAAAGTGATTTACGTGCATTGCCATGAAACTGTTTTGTAGCAAAATAAACCAGACTGAGTTATATTTTCAAAAGGTGGTGAAGAATACATTGCACAGAACTTCAATAAAGACAGAACAAGAAGTAAAGCATTTACTTCTGTTTAACAGGGAAGACGCTTGGGATGAACCAGGATAAAAGACTTGAATGTTCGGTACATCAAAATTTATTCAGAAAACGGTGTTTGCATTTCCAAATCTGAACATGAGTTATTGTCAGAAAAGGAATAAGCAAACACCTCAAACAAGAAATAACATTTTTTAATCACATTTTTCTTTTTCAAATTTTCCCCATTCCATATACATTTTCTTATGTTACCTAAGGTTACTTCAAATGGTGTGTAAAATGTTTATGAAAATGTAAACAATGTGAATTAAGGGTTACAAAGTGAAACTGCTGTAGAGCTCCAGTAGAGGCATTAAACTGAGTTTTGGTCACTTGATTAATCAGCTTACTTTAATATTTTCCCAGTCATACCCTAAACCCTGCACCATTCAGCTAAAAGGCTCAGTCCCCATAATCATACTAAATCATTTTCTTAGCTTTTCAACTTGGCTTTCACTAGTCTTTCAATCTGATCCACCCGGGAAAAAACCCCAAAAAAAACCAAAACAAAAAAAACTGGAGTGTCACATGTAATTTACGTTTTGTTCTTTTCATTCCTCTTTGCATTTAGTCCTTTGTCCCCTCCACCATCTTACCCATGTCTTCCAGCTCTGATGTCATAGACTTGGAGCGCAGGGCAATAGCAGGAGGAGTCAGTCTTTTAGTCTGCTGCGGGGCTGCCAAGGGAAGCCAGCCAAATGCAGACTTAATGTTTAGTATTCTCATATAAACATGCAGTCACCAATGACAACCACTCTGCTACAGGCTTTTAGGATGAAGTAAACATGCAATCAGCTTTTATCGTCACATCATAAACATAGGATGGAAATGACATATGAGGAAAAATTGACTCTTACCTCTCTTCCGTGCAGTGTCCTCCAGTTCAGGGTTTCGAGCAACCATGACGACTTTAACCATGAGGCTGTTGCCCCCCTGTCGGATCATGTTGACCACCTGCCGATGACCAACTTTGACCACATTCTGGCCATTCACCTAATGATGACGCAGACAGAAGAATGAGCTGACATACCCATGGATAAGTAGTTTTCATCATTTAACAATAAGTGACTCATTAGATATGTTTTAAACTGTTTTAATTCCCATTTTCACTTTGAGATAATACCTCAGACTTGAAAAATACCAAAAAAAAAAACCCAAAACATTTTTACATTTAAGATAGAAACAGTAGAAACAGTTACAACAGTTGATGTCTCATTTGTGTCTAAAAGTGTGGACCTGTTTAAAGACTGTGGCACTGAATTTAACATAAGAAACATATTAGATGTAGAGATAAACAAAATATCACTGTATTAAATACTATAGAAAGAAATTTTCGGCAAAAGTTTTGATAAACTGCTGCAAATTCTCTGAAATATTTGGCACTTTTAAACCTTGATGATGATGATGAAACAACTCATAAGAGTAGTGATCGAAGTGAGTATGAATTCACATTTCCTTTGGCCAATTTGTCTGAAAAATGTGTTGGATGGAAACAGGATTATTGATATTAAAAATCTATTTTAGAAGTCCATTCTGACTAAGACAATGATTAGACAGTAGACACTGCATATACATAAATGACACCCACATAAACATTATATAATTTACATGGCAATAAAAATAAACGATAGAATCATAAAACATCAAACGATTCATAAAAAACAAAACAAAAAAGAAACTCGCCAAACTTAATATATAAGTGGATTATTGTACTGTACATGTCACTTATGCAGCATTTCGTCTTTACATACGACCTTGTTGTTTTTTTTAAGATGGAGTTCTGTTAATGCATTGCATTCAATTATTTTGGACAGAGAACCAGCAATTCCAGCAGCAACTACTGCACATCACAGTTGCAGAGGCAGCCACATAAGTGACTCATATCAGGTTGAATACCAATTAGCAGTATGTGTCACATTTAATAGAGGTTCAACAATCACCATTTTAAGAAGTAAGTTTTCAAGGAAACACTAGGCAACTTCTAAAATGTACAAAGAGACTAGAAAGATACTGGCTGAATTGTCAGCATGGTATCAAACAGAAACAATAGACACAAGTATTTAATACAAGTAAATCATATTTAGCAGAATATAATGCCCTACAGATGTGCAACTATGGCCTGAATGATTTGCACAAAAATGTTTTAAAATCTCTCACAATCTAGAAGAAAAAAAATCAAACACTACTCCCTGCATCCTATTGATCTTTACCGCAAGGCTATGAATAGTTAACACAGTCACGCATAGTAAATGTACAATTTTCACACAGATCTTAGAGATATATGGATGTATTTGTATGTGTTTAATCTCTTACAGTGCACTTTTCCTGGACCATTAATAAAAAAATGAATGGAAAGTTCTCCCTGCACATATCATCAATCAAGAAGTTGTTTTTGGTGCGTCTAGAACTCATTTTGTAAAGAAAGTGTATTCCTTCTTAGTAGATATCAACATTTTCTCTTCGTGCTTGTCTGCTTTTATTTCCCAGAAGGAAATCTCTCCCGCCTGCACCTGTCGCATTTAGTTTCAGACGGGGGCAGCACATGTTTCTTTTGATTAAGCCACATTTGAACTCATAACTATAGATATAAGATATAATATTGTATATGGAGTAATTTGTTGTGCTTTTTATATGAACATCTATCAAACACTGTCAGTTACAAACTGGGATTCTTCCTCAAAGTAATTTTTGCTACAACTGGCCTCCATTAATGTACTAAAAATAACTTTTTAAAGTGTAAAATTTATCAGCAATGGACTTGTTGATGTGTTGTTTACTGTTGATGTTTAGTATCTTTAAACACACAGTATGCAAGACATTTTTTCTGAATGAAAATAGTGATAAAAGACATTGGAATGGATGATGGAGTGAAGTAATGTAGGTATCAAAATCATGTTAACAGACATTAGGATTTTTTTTTTTTACGAGTTTAAGTAAAGTTTATATGATGCTATTAATGACATTGGCAGGTGGCTGAGTAAACAGTCCCTCACACTGGATAAAACTACATATTGTAAAATATTAACAATGTGTGTACGGAAGCAAAAACAAAACAAAACAAAACAGAACATAGATCATCTTTAGGTCACTTTCAGTCATTTCTGAGCTTCCACACTGGATGTGTTTAGAATGCAATTAGTGCCTACCTCGATGAGGAAATCCCCCATCCTCAGGCCGGCTCTCCACGCCACGCCCCCCTCATCGACAGACTCCAGGTACTGCAGAGCGGGGAACGCTGGCGTCGGAGTGAACTCCTCTATTGGAGTTTGCGCTGCGGAGGGCGAGAATACAAATGGGATGAGCATGAATGGGCAGGGATAACAGAAACATGGGCTTTAAAATGAGGCAGACATAGAGGGATTAGAAGGCCAAGGAAGAAAAAGAGCACATGAGAACTGAAAATCTACATAGATAGAGTTATATGGGTGGAGGTGGGGAGAGGGGGTATCAGAGAAGAGCCTCACCTTTGGCTCCCCTAAGCACAAAGCCAAAGCCCTCATTGTCTTTCTTCTGTAGGAGCACTGTCTTCTCCTTAATGATGTAGTCACTTAGAGAGAGCAACGAAGGGGTGCAGGGGAAAGGGAAAGGGCGATTGGAGAGATAAAGACAAAGAGACATAGAATTGAAGAGGAGGTGAGCTACTGTATATGACTTCTATAGCAACAGAAAGTCTTATTGTCATGCAAATAAAGCGTTTCACAATGTGGAAAACAGCTATACTGCATCACATTATGAAATCACACTGCAGCAAAAGAAAGGTTGGCTTAAGGATGTCATACAAAAAGCACTGAGATACAGTTAGTGTCACAATGGGAAGGAGCGTATATGAGATGACATTCAATACTATGGACTAATCCAGCTAGAGCTGACAAGCACTGGGCCAGGGGGAACAGCACATTAGAAAAATGTGCACACACACTTCACCGATAATGGAAACTTCCAAATGCACCTAAATTGTTGCATTAGCTTTAACAGCCTGTGGCAGCCTTTGCAAGGATACTGCTTTACCGGCTCAGAACATCACTACCGGTCATACATGACACTTCAAATTATGTACAAGAAGAAGTCAGCCAGGCTTCTAATCTCTGCACACAAACAGCTCCTCTTACTCAAAGACTACAGCCTGGGAAGACAGGAACAGAGATCACACACATCAGTGATGCAACCATATTATGAGCCTGTTGGAGTAGTGTTACAGTTGCCATTATTCCATTATTCTATTACCATGTCTGGGACTTTTGGCCAAGCTCTCTCTAATATAGGGTGGTTAAATGGACTCCACACTGCCACATCTCATGACTCATTTCTGGACTTGACTTTCCAACCATATCAATTCACCCTTGTTCCGTTAGAAAGCCCGCGGCTCGAGCAGGGATGTATGATTTAAGAGGAATTCCAGATATTTCCTTCCTCAGCAGCTCATCTGTGTGTTAGTTTGTCCTCATCAACTTAACTCAAAGTGACACTCAAACCAAAATCAAATCAAAGGATTTGATTTTGTAGAATGGCTGAAACTGTGAGCGAAGAGTAGCCTGGTTGAAGACCTGACTGTATTTATTGTGATAACTTGGCTGCCAGAAACAATATAATAGAAATGGTTTGGGTATATTTAAAGACATGATTTCCCCTGGGAACCATTTCTGAACCCTTTTCTTTCCAATTGGAAAGATGTTGTATAAACACCAGTGGCTTTAGAATGAACTTGAACATGAGCAGCAAGCACTATGGTATTATTTAATCTGATTTAGAAAAAACCCAACTGTGTCACTAAGCTATCTAAGACCTACACTCAACCATCTGATTGCCTGTGTAGCAGGCACTCATTAAAGTAATCCAGACCTGTAACAAATCACTGTATTGTTTAGAAATGCCAGCAGTATCTCTACACCCATTCATTTCGGTGCTGGAGAAAGGTCTGCCTGAACCTTTAATCAGTCTTGAATCATGGAAACTTGGCTTGTTTCTGTTTCTTGAAACTAAAATGTCTTGGGTGGCACTAAGCAATTTTTACAGCAATGGCGCCCTTGCAAAGAGCAATGGGAGGACAGTTCTTTAGGTGGAACAATTTTGGGAGTGGAGCCCTCCAATTAAAAAGACAAAATGTTGTTAACGTCAAACATCATAAAGAGCAGAACAAAGCATTTTTCATTTTTTTTCATCAAACTGTCAAAAAGTATTTCCAGTGTGTAAATTACACATTAAACTACCTCTTCTAGTTGTGGATTTGTGATAGCTGAAAGAGGGAAAAGCTGATCACCACTGTCTCAGCCAAATTTTAATGGGTACCAGGAGTTTGTAAAATGCCATTTAGGTGCTGATAAATGGATTTGTATCTCTAGTTTCTAGCTCTGAGGTTCTTTCTCAGGTAGCAATGAGGACTTTGAAAACAATAACACATAGATAGAAGAAGAGGGGAAAGTGCTGACTGAAATAGTCACCCACGGACAGGATTATTCCAAAAGAACACTTCCTGAGAGTCAAATGAATAGTTTATTTCATGTCTCACAAATAAGCCTGTGACTCCACCTAATTTGTATCAATTCTGAAATCAAGCTCCTGGTGATGCCAAAACAACAGCAACATTAAATATATTCCACAGTGTGTTTTTGAGTTCTTATGAATGCAAGACGGTAGAGCTTGTGAAATCATGCTGTAATCAAATGGCTATGATGTCTCAGAGGTACAGTAGAGTCGTGAGAGCTGGCCTGCAGGCCTCAAGTCCCAGACTTTCGACACCAAGCCATAACTTTAGCACCAAGCAGACGATCGCTAGTTTCCCCTACTGAGGTCCATCCCTTGTGTGTTCTCCATCAATGTTAACTGTTTCGCCAACGCACAGCCGCCTTCCAGCCATCTGCTCCTCACACCTCATTCCTTTTTCTCTCACCCTGTCCTCCATCATGCTTTCCCTCTCTGAGGATCAAAGTAACACAGAGTGGGTGGACGTATCTACTGGGCTCTCCAGATATCTACTGTTACAGGGGGAAACATAGCTGGTGTTGGGCCGGTGTTGGGTGTTGATCTCCATTGGACAGAAGGACACATTCTCTCTGAACTGGCTGCAATGGAGACATAAGCCTACTGGAGACCAGAGTTATTATGTACCATCCTGAGTCATCCTCTCCTCTAGCCACAATTACTGAGAAAAAAGGCATTATAAGCGTTTGCTTGCTAAATGCAGTTAAACTGTTCATATGGGGACGATACCCTCGCACCATAAGTGAAACCCTTGATGGATTAGTGACACGCTGTAGACTGAGATATGGTATGCACGTAGATGAAGAGTACATAATTAGGTTCAAAGGAGACACTCCCACAGAAATCAAACACTGTGATGTATACACCATATATGTGAAAATCACATACTTGTATGTTGTACTCAGTATGTATAGTTGCAGGGACACACGGACAAACACAAGTGGATGCAGACACAGGCATGACCAGAAACGACTGGTACGTCAAATTAGAGATGGAGAAAGAATTGACGAAACGCACTCTTGCCACTTAATGCCTTACACTTTTATCTCCTCAGTATAGTCAAAATGCAGGACATCTTTAATGACACAGTGAGACACATTAAAATATGGGATGTGACAATAGCATTTTCAAAGGAACAGGAAAATGGGAAGTGGTGAATGAAAAATATCTGCTTAAAGAAATCATGACTCAAAGAGAATGAAATACACCCACACTGTCTGACTGAAATGCATCAATATGTGCTCTGTTTCACACACTAACACACACGAGCACGGCATTCAGAGACACACGGGAGGAAGACACAGAAATAAACATGCTGCAGAGTCTCCATTCAATATCCAGTACACAGATATAACATGCAGAGGAAAATAGAATTGCAGGCACCCATACACACTCGCACTCTCAGAGACACACACGCACAGAATACATAGCTTATTAGTCTGTCTTTGAAAAGGCACGGCCTCTCAATAGCATCATCTACCTCTCCCCTCTCTCCATTGTCCTCTCCTCACATCCATAGCCAGCCAATGAATGAGGAAACAGCCGCTACCTGTAAATGAACCACACGCTCCTGTTTCTGGGGCCCAGTGACGGCCACGAAGAAGAGAGGGAGAGAGAGAAATCTCTCTCTCCGCATCCCCCCATTGCCATGTCCCCCCCTCCTCTCTATCGCGCGCTCTCCACCACCTCCTCCTCCCTCCTCCCACCTCCTCCTCCCGGTCTTCCAGCGAGAGCTCAGCCAGAGAGAGCCGCGAGAGTGGAGGAGAGTGAGTGAGAGAGGCAGGGAACGAGGAGGGGAGAGAGAGCCTGCTGGTCTGCACCCCTCATACTTCAGACAAGAGAAAGACAATGTGAAAGAAAGAGAATACCAGTGATTATCACAACGGGAAGAGTGTGCACAATGTGTGTGTATGTGTGTTTGGAGCCAGCGGTGGATCAAAGAGGGGGTTTCAGTGGATGCAAAATAGGGGAGATATAGAGCTGAATTATGGGGTGGGGATGCGGGGGATGGGTATAGACATGAGGCGACATGGGGACAGACAGCGCATGCTTTTGCACATCAACTGAGTGGCATATCACAGATTCACTAACAGCTGATTCCCACCCTGGATTTACTCACACACACACATTTGCCAACTTTCCCTTCGCTCCCTCCTTTTCGTCTAAACGCAGAGCTGTCAGCACACAGGCTAACAAACACTCTTCCTCTCCATCTCTCTCTGAACTAGTAATTGACATTCTCCCAAAAGCCTAGCTGCAGTGAGGAACATGCACCGGATCACCTTGCTCTTAATTGAGCACCACTTCACCAAGGCGCTGCAATTACGCTTAACCAACTTAACATAGGTAATATAACCCCAGTGGCTGCTATTTCCATTTAGAACACAAGCTGCATTAAAGTGATTCCTTTTTGAATGACAGTAAGAGCTGCCAAGCACAAGGGTAATGTCAGCTACAACATGTAAGAGGCTGTAAAACCCTGCGGTAGTGACTGGTAAGCCTCTCTCACTAGCCCAGGGAACTAACCGACGCTTGGTGCTTTAGTCATGACTCATCAGCAGGATGATGTATGTACACGCAAGGACACAGGCGTATATTCACAAACACACTCAAACAAACATGTAAAGCTTTATCATACACAGCTGCAGCTGCCCAGAACTGAGCTGCAGGGAAAAACACCTCGCTCTTCCTTTCATTATGGCATTATTTTGTACAGGGTAGACAAGCAGGAGAGTGAGGCATGTGGATGGAGGTATCAAAGAGACAAGTGCATTTGTCTGGTAGAGCCAAAAGGGGCAAAGCTGAAATGACATGGCTGCTCTTTGTGCTGTCAGCGTTGACATGCTCGCACAGTTAAACAATAGAGTACAAACGCAGTTCAGGCTCAGCAGAAAACATCATGTATGAAGGCATGGTGGCACAGCAGGTCAGACAAGTGGGCTCACACGCACACAACAAGAACCTCCTGCTTCTTACAAAACAACAACGTGTCAACTATTTCAATCACATTGACCAGCCTCCTCTCTTACAATAGTACACTCCAGAGCTCACAGTTCAGCTGCTGCCTACACTCGTGACAGATCATGGCTAGAAATATATCAAGGACTGCAGACAATCAGCTTTAATCTAGTTTTTATTAGTCCATCTTTTTTTAAACTGCTCCTCATCTCAAGGCTGCAGATGCCTCAGAGTTAACCCAGTACTGAGTAGGTGAGAGTTGGGGACAGTTCTGCAGATCAGAGGGCAACAAAAAAAAAAACACCCTCATACTGATATTTACACCTCTTTAGGCATCCCAAACTATTTTGCTTGGTATGGCCCTACAGTATTAACACACACCCCCAGTATTTCCTGGTCCTTATCTATGACTTATTTTATACATCAACTGTACATTGATCACCACATAAAGTCATAAAATTTGAATTATTCTCCTTCTCACTTTTGAATACTTGTACCCTCATCTTTTGAAGACCCATATGATGCTTTTCCACTACATGGTACCGGCTCTACTCTACTCGACTCTACATGGCTCTACTCTGTATGCTTTTCCACTTATGGGACCAGCTCGTCTCAGGTCGACACGTTACTCCTACACGGCGTGTTACTTCCGTGTTGTCTGCTCAGAGAGTTGCTGAAAACTCGCTTGTTGCGTATTTTCTTGTCTGGATTTTTTACGTCCGCCACTAAAGACTGAATCTACGTGACCGTCTATGGTGTAGTTTTGTTCTGTCATCATGTGGGTTAATATTTCGTTATTCACTGTTTTACTTCCGCATCAGATTTTTGGAAATCACGCGTCACAGAGAAAACTGTCTGACCAATCAGTGTCTGCAGCGTCATGACTTCACGTTTTGGTATCCGCTCCAGGATTTTGGAACCTCAACTGAGGTGGTACTAAAAAACTAGTATACGGGTCCCAGGTCCCAGGGTCATTTTTCGTAATGGAAAAGTGAAAGAGCCGTGTAGAGTCGAGTAGAGTAGAGCTGGTACCATGCAGTGGAAAAGCATCACAAAATCTCATATTTAATGCAGGAGGAGGTCACGGAAGACATGCTGCTTTGTCTTAAATACAGCTAAATGAGGTAGGCTGAGGACGAACAGACAGAAAAGTGGGAATGATCCACAGTGGTGAATCCACCGATACCAAATATGTCAGGTTATTGTTTACTGGAAAAGTTAGTGGAATAAACAATTTTACGCCTAATGAGGAGTTGTAATACAGAACTTGGAGTTTTTGTCTGCCATTCAGTTCTACTGAGTTATGAAACATGTTACTTAAATAAAAGAAATAAAAGTAAATAAAAACAACTTTTGATTTGACTTTTTTTTTAGCATCTTATCACCACTGGGGTCATATAAAGTCATTGGAAACCTACATTTAGTGAAGGTCAGTTTTTAATCCTCCTTGGTTGTTTTTACATCATTCCATAAGCATATTTAGCCCTTTAATAATATATTCTTATCATATCCGCTTTATAAGTATCCTCTAACACCTGCAGAATTGTCCTCTCAAATAAACACACTGGTGGTTGGGGATCAGTTATCCACATCAGTGAGTCTGTTTGCATACACACCAATACTTTGATTATTATCTGATTTCTGGAGTTGTTTTTTACTTACAAAATCACAAGGGCAACAGGTCACCAAAAATAAAAATAATAGTCGAAAACAAAAACAAAAAAAGACAATAGCCAAGAACTAGTAGAAGAAACAAAATAATTGTCAGATTATGTAAGTAACCATGTAAATAGGATAATATGATATAATCAGATAATAGCAGAATTTTCAACAGCATTTCTCCCCAATATTCCAATGTCTTCCTGCATGTATACAGGTTCATTTAATTTATTTTCTTCTTTTACATCTGTATGTGTAAACATAATTAAAACCACAGAGAATTGAAGTTACATAGTCAAACATGAGTGGGAGATAACAGGAAGTTTAAGTCTTCCATCACTATGTACTTGAGTACTCTGAAAGAAATCTGATAATGGACTGAAGTGCATAAACCAGGGTTTTTTGATTATCACATTTTTTAAGTGCATATAAATGCTTTAGATCTGATTATTACAATTATCTGATTACTCCTTGTTATTGGATTTTTTTTTAGTTATGTAAATAGGCTCATTGTCTTTTTTTTTTATTAGCTGACATTAAATGACCACATGGGTAAACCTGTTAAAAAAAATACTTTTTTTGTTATTTTAAAGCCAACTGCTGTGATTCCCATTCATCCCAGGTGTGGAATGACCAGATGTAACAATTTAGATTTTTGACCATGTGAATGCCTGCCTCATGAGCCATACATTTTTGATTTTGATTTTTTTTTTGGTCAAAAACACTAGAATTTGGGATGGGAGTGTTCTGTTTTGCTCTTCTAACTTCACTTCACACTTTAAAATAACAAAAAAAGGAATTTTTTGAACAGGTATATTGTCAGGGTCATGTGAGCAGACTCGTACCTGGGGCCATCAGTGCCGTCGTACGCTCCAACGGTGACATTACGGAACAGCTTCCTCTTAGCTTTCTCGCTGCGTGACTCTGCAAGACATAAACAGGCATGTGCACTCAGAACTTTTTGACACCTCTTTGTCTTTTTGTAGAAGTGTTGTCTCCAACACATAAATCATATCTATTTACACCCTTTTTGTGTCAGCTACAGCACATGGCATATGGTTCGCCTTCTGCGTGAACATTGCAGCTGTGAAAATAGGAGCTAAGTCAATGTGCCACTGTCGGCCGCTGGTAAACACTGAGTGTGACATGTGCTTGATTTTACAGTGACTTAAAGGATAATTCCAGCTGCAAGGAACATGCAACCTGTTTCCCACCGTGCTGTAGTGTGTTTACTGAGTTGACCAGACTCTGGAAGCTGTAAAGCACATTTCTTGACTAATGACTGAGTTGGTCGTACCTGATCGATTGTCCTTATTGAGAGAAGCCACCTCTTCCACACAATCTGAAGGAAACCAGCCAGTGCGACCTTTTACTGTTCCTTCCCAGTATCCGCCTTCTCCTACACTTAAAACTGAGATAGATAGATAGATAGATAGATAGATAGATAGATAGATAGATAGATAGATAGATAGATAGATAGATAGATAGATTGATTTAGTTAATTTTTCTGAGGCTCTATTTTCCTGAATAGGCATCTGCTAGTGTTTATTTTTCCCCCATCAAACTGTATTGCAGCTGCACTGGAATCATTTCAAGTTATAACAGTTGAGTAATGTATGTGGATAACTATTAAAACAAACAATAAAACAACTGAATGCTTCAATTGCAAGCAGCTGACAGATTGATAACTTTGATACAAGGCAGTTTTTTTCCTGTTCTTTTCTTTCACCTTTAACTTTGTCCCCTTTGCTGAGTGTCAGTTCTCTGTCCCCACTGGCAGAGTGTGCACGTGTGGCCACATACACCCGCCCTGGCACGGCGCTATACATACGCTTCATCTGACCACCCCCACTGCCTGCTGAGGTCGCACTACACAGGGAGAGTGAGACAGACAGAGAAGAGGCTGTAAACAAAACCATTCGATAAGATATATAAAAAAAAATAAAACATGTGCGACGAAGTTAAACAACGCAGAGCTTGAAAAATAACCATTAAACCTTCTGAATTGCTAACAGCAGAACCTCACTGATGATATTCACCATTCCTGCAAGTATCCCATCCTCTATATGGTGAATATAACAAAAACAAATAGCTGGTTCCAAATTCTCCAGTCTATTAGAATCACATCTCCAAGCTTATCTATCAAATACTATTACTGACAGTATTTTTTTTTTTTTTATATATAATTCAAAACACAAAATTTCTGTGAATGCTTCTAGAACAGTGACTGAAATTTGGCTTTGGGTAACCTTCAAACAGGTTTCTCAGTGGCTGCCAATACTTTAAAATAATATATTTTTCCCACTGTGAGGGAGAGGACACTTGGCTGAATGTGTTGGTGTAAATTTTCTATAGTTTTAGCAGATGTTGTTGGAAAGACAGTGATACAAAAGAGAATATTTCAGGATTTAAATGAAAATATCTACTTTGATTTAATAATTCATAATCTGAAATCTCTGAGTGACGCATTGTATGAAAAAGGACAAGTGTGGCTACATTGTGATAAATATGTCAAAGTCTCTGAGTAACAGTGGTTCTAATAGAAGGGTATTGGATATGTCCAAGAGCCATCATCCACACAAAGGCTGAATATTCTGTGGAATATAAGAAATGTAAAACTGATTTGATAAACATGGCAGCAGATTAAGCACAGTCGCTTGTGACCTGCTCAGGTTTTAACCATGTTTCTAAAGTAAAGAATGACAAAGCGACATTGTGTGGGTTTGATCTTTTTCTAATGTTTTTTTTTTCCAGTTTATTTTTTGCCATTTTGCGCTGCTATGGTTACTTGTATTGCTAAGAAAAGTCAGAGCATATTATTCCTGAGTTCTTCACACATCTTGACATGGGTTTTGCTTGTATTTTCTCAAAGCAGTGGATTGAGTTTTGCTCTGAAATGTCTATGCAAGATGAATATAATATTAATATGTGTATGCCACACATGTATAATCACATAGACGGACATCTTATCCATCTCCATGAGTATCCATGTATGAATCTGTTGTCCACACTCACCCCTGTCGGCCTCGTGGCTGCCTGTGCCTCTCTTCTGTGTCACTTTGACCCCCTCTCCCCCTGGATGGGGAACGAGTACGAGTTCTGGGGCTGCTGGAGCTCCTCATACCGATGGAAGCCCTGCGCTGGCCCTGCAGAAAACCATCCGGACATATTCTGTAACTTGTTACTGTTAAAAGAATGAATGGCGCATCAGGAAAGTATTTCATATCCACATCAGTCTGATGGTTCTCAGTTACCTGTCCAGGGTTGGGATTGGTTGCAGCCTTGTTGGGCACGAAGAGGGGGTCGGACTGGGTCATGCTGTTATCGCTGTTCGCACGCAGCAGAGGGTGAGAGTGGAGCGAGGGGAGAGGCAGCGTGTGGGCGCTCTCTTTTCGCTTGGGAACATACTTGGGTGATTCCAAAAAGGGCACTAAAGTTGGAGATGTCAGGTGTGATGGTGTTGTTTGTAGATGAGGGGTGAGGAAGGGTCATGGGGTTTGGCATGAGGGGAAAAGATGGATCGAAGAACATTGTGGCGGAGAAAAAGAAGGAAAATTGTGAAGGTGAATTCATGATGGGGTTAAGAAGTTCTAATGAAGGTAAGTTTAAGAGACTGATGTGACATTTAGGACTTTAGCTTACCTACGTCTGAATCTTTATGGTTTTTGATGAGCTCTCCAAGTTCAAAGTGGCCAGACATTACAGCTAACTGCAAACAGGAAATAGTGTTGTAGCATTTCCAACCTTTTTTTTTCATACCATTTATATTATTTCTTATCTCATTTTACCAGTGGTGGGAGTACCAGTAACAGTTCAAAATGTTGAGACGCTATGTAAAAGTCAAATAAAAATAGAATTCAATGATTTGAAAATCCCATAAACCAATTGGCCTGGCAAACTTCAGTCAGAAAATGCTAAACCACATGCTGCATCTATCACGGCATGACTTCATAGTAGAAAAATCCGGATGCTGAACTGGCCTGTCTTCACAACAGCCTTTAACCAACTGAGCACATCACATCATGCAGCACTACTGAGCAGCTAAAATATTATATGAGACAAAAATGAGACATTCCTCTCCAAGAACTCTAGCATCTGGTCTCCTCAGATCCCAGATGTTTACAGACTGTTGTTAAAAGAAGAAAATATGCTACACAGTAATAAACCTAGACTTGTCATATTTTTTATGTTGCTGCCATCAAATTCAGAATTACCTTGTTTTTTTTCTTAAAATGCTACATGTTCTCAGTTTAAACGTTTGACACAGTATGCTCTCTGTTCTGTTGTGAAAGAAATATTGCTTCATCAGATTTGTAAAGCATTAAATTCTGTTTTCATTTACATTTTACACACCATCACATTTTTTGTAACTGGGGTCGTAATAGTCAAATATTTCTTTAAGGAAAAGTAATACCGTACTGAAAATTCTGCTTTTAAATGTCATGCAAGGAAAAGTATCAAAGTATTATCAGCAAAATGTACTTAACTATGAAAAGCAAAAGGAGTCTCTGTGCAGTAAAATAGATGTCAGTGTTTTGATATTATATACGCTGCTTTTGGATTTATATTCTAACTGCGTCCAAGTCTGAGTTGTATTCTATTGTCTAGTGTCAGCATCTTTTTGAGTGGACTATTCATCTCTGTCGATGTTCTTAATTCTGCTAGTTTTCCATCTCCTATTTCTTTTTATTCTTTTGTTTATTTAGCCATATTAGCCTTTAATAATATCTTGTAATTGGTCTGAAAGTCCAGATCATCTGACCAACTGTGCATTTTGACACTGCAAGTCAACTGAATTATGATTCAGTCGGATCTGGACTAACGTCACTTCTTTTCATTGGTTGGGTCTGCGCAATGGTCAGGGGAGGTTTCACATGTGCAGATGTAGTTCAGATTAAAATGAAAGATGCTGGGGGTCCCTGGGAGGACAGAGCCTTCTCAGTAGCCGCCCCAACCCTCTGGAACTCACTCCCCCCTAGCCTCAGAATCTGCACCGACCTGA
>JAPSES010000109.1:12348226-12365521 GCA_029822895.1 Maxillicosta whitleyi
ACGTTGCATTTGGCGGAGGTCTGCGCTCTACTGAGTGCCATTCTAGTTTAGTATTGTACTCCAAAAGCATTCTAATGTGTATTATTTTTTGCTTAAATAACAACAAAAGCTATCACAGCACCTAAGCCCTGCAAGCAAATGGAAATCCTGACTTCTGCCCTACAGACAAATATAACCTCTAGTGTTTTTAGTGTCATTGTGTTTCACTCACACACAGTATAAAATAATCTATTACAACCACTGCACGACTATAAATGGCCACAGCATCAGAGGAACTGACGTGATATCCTTTACTCTAAAATACACTGTAGTCTGTGATGATTTATCCTGGCAGGTTATTTTAACACGTGTTCTAGAGTTTAAAGGAAACTCCCTGTTGATGAGAGATAAGAGTGTAAGTTTATCCCTCTGCTCTGAGCCGAACCTCACCCACTGCATGAATGTGAAATGTGCTACGAAGTCGATGAGGGGCTGAAAGAGGGAAGTGAGGAGGGGCTGTGGGGTTAGGCATGGAGATGTGAGACCGAGGTAGTACTTATACCTAGACATCTGAGGTCTGATGGGGCCACTTATTTGTTTTCCTTTATTTTTTTGTGACTTTACTTTGTCACCTACAAAAAAAACACACCTACTTGAATTAATATAGTTTTATGTGTATGTATGAATAATAAAAATAATAAATGTATTGTTTTATGTTGGTGAACCAAGGCCTTAAAGAGCATTTCAAAGCCACCAGACTCTGTCCACATAGAGCTACTACCATGGTCAGTCAGTTTAGTTCAGTAATGCTTTAACATCTTCCTTCAGATACACACACACACAGACACACACGCATGCACGCACGCACACAATGACCAGTCCAGGAGTGTTTCAGTGGAGTAAAAAGTTTCTGTCAAAGCAGTCTGGTGGCTCTAAACAGACTTATTTAATAACTTCAAATTAATGTGATTTCACAGACTTCCACTGAAATGTAAACAAGCCAATGTCCCCCCCCCCCCCCCAACACTTTTCCCAAACAGCTGACATTTCCACTCATATTTTTACATGTTTGCTGCTTTTTAAAACAAATATACACTAAAACTTATTTATACAGTAATGCTAGCATTGATGTGGCTCAACACAGTGGAGATGTAGAATTCAGTTTACAGCTCAAAAAGCAGGTTAAGTGTCAATAATGATTTACGCTTCACTTTGTCAATAAGAAAAAAAAAAAAAAAAAAAAAAAAAAAAGCGCCTTACTGGATGTGATTTGTCCACATCAGTGCTTTACCGTGAAGGCAAACAAACCATTTACTGTCTGAGGAGGGAACAGTCTAAGCTTCTATCTACAAACTGTCAACTGAACTGAAATCATCATCTGCATCAGAGGCTTGTTTGGCCAGAAGAAAGAACAAGCTTTTTATTTTAGAGAATAGGGATTGGCAGAAACAACAACTACAGCATGCCATTGAAAACGGATCCATTTCAATAGCTGAGGAGCTTCACACTGAGCTGTTATAAATACATGTCCTCACAGTGATGTGAGATAGAGAATTTAGTTACAAATCCTCATCGGTGCACACATGTTCTTAACTGGAACCCAGTCAAGAATGTAAACTGGGGTGCAAAGCCACACGGAGCCTTGGGTACAGGATAATCTTTCGACCCTACCCCCTGTCAACTGTTACATATTTTGACCACCAGAGGGCACTGTCAGACAACTGTATCTGAGTAGGCAGAAATATTCTCCCCAGTTTCACCAATATTCTCTCCAATTATCGTAGAAATAATTCAATTTCAGGTTATACAATATAGAAAACTCAATTAAATATATGGCATCATTTATCAGAGTTACTTTATAATTAATTTACTGTGTGACTCGTGGAAATATTAAGCAAAACTTAGCTGCTTTTTCTGCAACAATAATACAGTTTAATAAAGTTTTAAAGTCTAACACAGTTCAGTAGTTAATGTTATCAAGCTACAGAGGCAGGAACATTAGTCACCTACAGATTCAAAGAGCAGAGGCAGTTTTCTATTTCATTGCTTTGGGAATGTAATTCTGTTATCGGACCTCTTTTAATATTCTTTTATGTTATTGTTACCTTTATTAGATTTGGCTTAGGTATCATTTTATTCTATGAGGTTTTAGTCATCATTTGATTGCTTTTGAAACACTTGATTTATTTAGGCATGTCCTGATTGTGTTTTTTTGTTTGTTTTGGCTCCAGCATGTACGCCACATTTTGTGCAGCACATTATATTTCAACCTTGAACATAATGTGCTGCCTAAATCGTTTCGCTTTCTTGCTAACATAACAGACATATGACACATGGTAATTGTCATTTTCCCATCATACCTCCAGGTATGGCACTCCTTTCTCAAAGCTCTGGGAATAGTCACGCAGGGCTCGCTCCTCCTCCAGGAACTTGGCGTCACGTCCATCTCCAGCTGGCTGGAAGAGGCCATAGTTGTAGACGTCCCACAGCGACTCACTGAGGGAGCAGATGATCTGCTGTTTTGCATTCCACACCGTGCAGTCCTGGTCAAACTGGAGACACCTCTAATATACAGACAGCAGAGGGCAGGGATGGGGTCAGAGGTCAACCAGAGATGTCCTCATACAGTTGATGTAATCCTGCTATGATTGTTTCAGAATCCAACACTGGAGGATACTTTTACTTGAAAAGCAAAGCACTGGGCTGAAACTTGCAATTTAAAAAAAAAAAAACCCTTCAAAGATGAATACATTAGTGTCCTATATTAATATTTAGATTCAGATTTAGGTTTATTGCCATTCCACATACATGAAACGAAATTTGTACTCAGGACCATCAGTATACAGCCCTAATAAAAACTCTAAAAGCAGTGATCAAAAAAAACAAAAAAAAACTAACAATAAAACCTAATATTTAAAATAATAAATCGGACAATATGACAGCTACAGTGCAGGAATAAGAGAGTCATGTTAGCCTTTGCCATAAATAAACTTTTGATTATGAAAGGCTTTCATTATGGTATTATTTTGATAACCTAACACAAATACAAAGTCAATTTTTTTCCCCTATTTTTCTTCTGCACTTAATGCTTCTTACTCTAGACTTCACCTACTGAGGCATCCAAAGATCATTGCCCCCACAGAGCTGTACTGTAGGCTCTGGGCATGATGGGTAATCATTTAATCTGCTTTTAATCTCACCCTGATGTGCTCATCACGCTGGACGTCAGTCTGGACTCATCAGGCCACATGACATTTTTCCATTGAATCTCAATCCAATCTTTATCAAACTGATGCTTGATTAAGAAAAAAGAAACTACGCACTGCATCAGTTAGAATTAAACACCTTGTTGGGACTGAAACATATTAATCAGTGGAAGTTTCTGAAATATTTAACTATCTATCTTAACTATCTGAATTAGTTAAATCCAGGTAGAAACTTTTTCTTTTTTTTTTTTTTTTGCCTGGATAGTGAATATTGGGAATGAGCCGACCTAAAACCTGAACAGATAATAACCAGTGGTGTAAAGCCTGCCTAGGTATGCATTCGATTCCATAATAAGACATTACAAAGCTACTGTGGTGCAGAAACAAATAGATTTTGTGCTTCTGTCATGCTTCTACAAATAGAACTTGAGGTATTTTTCTTTCCGGTTTTCATTTCCACAACAGTTGCATTTATTTAAGCAGACAACACATAAATAAAATGCCATGTCATGACATGATAAAAAAGTGTTACAGGTATAGGTATTTACAATGCTAGTAGTGAGTTACCATAACGTCAATGTACAGTATACCACTATTATTTTTATGACCAGTACTTGGAATATCTTACAAATACTGAAAACCTGGTCTTCAAATATATGATGGAATAGCATTAAAAATCAGATTACCAAACCACTACCATACAATGTTAATTCAACCATTGTCTACATCATGCTTTTATAAATGTATTTATAACCTTTGTTCTTGTTTCTAGGTGCATAAGTAATTGTTCAGTAAGAAGCCTGAAACTATAAAACAAAACAAATCTAGTACACTTTTATTTGATGTATGCTATTTTTTCCTCTTAATTTTAAACCCTAATATACCTAAGGAAGAGTGGAGCTGGTTAAGTAAGATAAAATAATAATTAACAATTAGAATATATCTAATGTATATTAAATGTAAGCTTATGTTCTGTTTCAGATACATTTAGCCCACCTCAGGGAAATATTTAGTAATCTACGTTTAGTTATTATGATGGATCAATAACATAGCACTTGGTCAATGATAAGCGGATGGGAATGTGATGTGTGTAGAATATAGATGTATTTCCTTTTAATAATTAATCTTCTGCCACTTTCATGGAAATAAGATTACATACACTACTGGTTCAGTCAGGATCTTCAGGTTTAGCTCATACATTCACACCTCCTTTGCTCCTCACAGCAAATAAAGTAAAGATTGTATGGTGGAATAAATATTCCCCTCTATTTATTTTTTTCTTCTTTGATCTTTGCATGTATAATGTGAGATTCACGCCACATTCCAGAGGAGAAAAGCTCTTTTGTCTTTTACTGTATGTCTGTGTGTGATATACCAGAAACACACTGGGCGCTGTGAAAAATACCTCAGATGTATAATGTGTATGTGATATTCTTAACAAGATTTTACAGTGATTTGTGCACATTCATTTCCTCCTATTATTCCATTTCCATAGTTCCAGAGGCAGACCATTTTTTTTTTTTTGTCCTTTTCTTATTGAAGTCTGGAGCCGCAGGACACAGCTGACCGGGACGGGGGGTTTTAACAGCAGGGCTGAAACCTCTGAAGGAGAAGATGTATGCACTCATGCTATTGTTCCATTTCAGAGAAGTATAAGTAAAAGTGCACAGCTCAGCACCCTCCCATCACCTCCCTGCCCCTCCTCAGCCCCCCTCCATCCCCCATAGGTTTCACTATTTGATTATGTAGTCAACTGTATTGGCATGGCAACCAGTTCATTAGTGGAAGCAGGCAGCCGTTGCCTTAGCAATGTCTTAGTGGTCCCTGAGAGGTAAACCACATGATGTAAAAGTGTATGTGCTAGTGTGTGTGTGTGTGTGTGTGTGTGAGTGTATAAGTGAACTATAAAGTATATGTGTGTGTCTTTATGTCAGTGTAATTATGGTGTGTATTCCATATACTGTACATGTACAAGTGTGTGTGTCTTTTTAATACAAAAAATAAATATCTATTGTTACAGTTAAGGGGCCTCAATCACTAAAGCCTTGTTCACACAAGAACATTACTACCTGTGGACCTATGGAATTGTTTTTAGAATTAACCCTGTGCCACTCTACCATGTCTGAAAATTCCACTCCAAACTACCCAAATTATTTCTGCAGAAACATATCCTGTGATAGTGTTAGTCCCATGCACATCAACGAGCTTTTGTGTGTGTCTTTTTTACTTGACTGTTTTTATGTGTATTCATCTTCTGAACCCGCTTTATCCTCACTAGGGTTGAAGGTGCTGGAGCCTATCCCAGCTACTTATGGGTGAAGGTGTTGTACACCCTGGACGAGTCATCAGTTCATTGCAGGGCTGACATACCGTACATAGACGAACAACCAATCACTCTTACATTCACATCCATGGGCAATTTTAAGTTAAACAATTGACCTATCAGTGCATGTCTTTGGATGGTGGGAGGAAGCTGTAGTATCCGGAGAGAACCCAAGCAAACACGGGGAGAACATGCAAACTCCACACAGAAAGGTCCCTGGTTGGAATCGAACCCAGGACCTTTTTGCTGTGAGGTCACAGTACCAACAACTGCACCACCCTTTTTATATTTACATTTTTTTTATTATGATTATTTTAGAACTGATGTGTATATTTTACTCTGAGCACTTTAAAGAACATAAAAATGACAATTTTTTGAATTGACAATAAAGCTTTTTCTTCTTTGTCTTATCTCTGTGATTTGGTGGGATGTGTAACATGCAGTTTCCTACACTCAAATATTCAGCCTTTTTCCTGGCTGGATGATAAATGAAAGCTTTGAAAGTAATTTGGGTGGAAATTCAGGAAGCTCATATTATGATATAACATATTCAAAAGCAAAATTAAATCCTCCTAAAATGAGGAGCACCGTACCGTACGTAATACCTTTTCTGTCTTTCAGTAGTTACCTGTAAAAGAAAATCCTATCTTGTCAATTCAAATAAAAAAAACATTAAGCTGTCCTATCCTGTCAGACTCACATCACATGGACATGAGACATGCACTGAATAAAGAGAAATCTCCCACTGCTTTGAACTAATGGTTTGAAGCCAGGAGTGAGCTGTCAATCAAACCCAGAGGCAGGAGAGGTCTAAATTTTGAGTTCATCCTAAATTGTTGTCATAGGAGGAATTTAAAGTTGGACCATTGGTACACCTACTCCACAATTCAAATAAAATGAATGAGACCAGAATGTCCCCTGGGGAAAAAAAATATACAGACTTTATGTTGTTTTTCTATAGAGCACCTCAATGTAAGTCTATGGAAGGCATCTATTGGCCACTGGTGGCATTACATTTGAAGAAGTGAAGGGGATCTGATGTAAAGTTGTTCTAAGACAGAAAAGAATTTCACATCTGAACAACCTGAAACAATAGTGTCTGAACTAGAAATGAGAAAAAGCAGACTTTGCAAGCTTTTCCTTGGGAGCAAAAAAGTCTGTCAGCCTGACCATGGCCAAGTCCTCTGAGACTGTAGCTCAGGTAAAAAAAAAAGAAATGGTTTGGCATTAAAATTGATGTGAAATATAAGAGCAACAGACGATGGAAAAGGTGGAGGATTATAGCTTCCTGATCAGTCAGCCTGAGATAGTCACTATAATTATTGGCCAAACCTCCATGAGCTCAAAGCTGTCGTTGCACATACCTACGTAATGAACCAGTGTAATATCAGAATGGTAATCAGAACGCAGCTACATTCCAAATTCAGAGGTTGGCTTTCCCAAACTCAGTGTTTGGCCTGAAAAATACAATTTTATTGTTTTTATCCAGAAAAATTCACAATGATGTATTGACGTGAATTTATTTTCCAAAATGAAATAGAAAAACTAGTGAACCCAGTATGTTTTATGTGAGGAAGCAATGAAAGCTGAGAACTGAGACAAGTTAAAAGAATGTTTGACATTCAAGCAAAAGTTTGTGTGTGTTTGTGTACGATGGTCAGTATGTGAACTGCTTTTATTGCGTCTACTTAATGGTGACTAGTGTGTTAATGTCTAACTGATTTTAAATGTGATTAAGAGGAGTGTTAGCTGTAAGTGGCACCCAGATTTATTAAAAATGTCAATTAGGTAGAAAAGTGCATTTATCGATCACTGTTTTGATACTTAAGAGTCACTAAAAAGTTTAAATCATAGCAGGCCTGTTAACATGGATGTCTCATCCTTTAAGGTATATTTTGATCCTTTCACACATTGAGCAGTCAGTTACTAACTGTAGCTTTAAAATGATGCACAAAGGTTTATCTGCACTATAACCAGCTGTGCATGCAGTGTACATAGGGGATGGAATTAACAATGGGCAATCAAAGCATTTATGCAAGTGAACAATACATTTACATTATTGATGTGTATGTTTTATCGCTTTCACACATTCCCCACACTGTGGGAAAACACACAAGGTTTTTTAAGAGGATTAGTTGCATGGCAACAAATCTTTATAAACCAAGTGAAAACAAAACGTTCTGCTACGTAGTGTTAGTGTAAACTGACATTTTCATTTCCATTTTTACTTACTGGTTTGCACTCAAACCTTATGATGCAGAAAATAAAATGTAAGAAAAAGTGGGCATTCTTTGTTTTGCCATAAATAACATGCCCCTTCTGTCTTCTTCTATCTAACTTCTATCTTAAATTTCCACAGCAAACGTTCATATAAAGTAAACTGAGTATTATGTTCATGCATGTAGCAGCATTGTGGTCATTCACTGTTACTGATAATAATGTAAGACAAAGTTCAAGTATTAAAATATGCTAACCGTTCTGATTAATCTAGAGAAAACAGTTTGAAATCACATCTAAAAAGGCATGTATTTTGTAAACAGTAGTGATATTAATTTTTTTAAAAAGTCCTCTCACACTGGACAAAACTCATTCTAATATTTTTAGAAACCAGGATCTTAGTGACAGGACTTATCTCTGTTCATTCAAACACTGTGTAGCCTTTTTAAAAGCTGATCTATATTTTTGCTAATTCGTTCTACATGTTTCTTTCGAACCCCACTCACTGTATCTGGGCAACATTTGCTCCCTCTCATCTCCTCTCTGTGTGATACTTCAGCTGCAGGACTTACAGTGGTGAGTGTTTGTCAGCGGTGTAATGGACACCTCAGAGCAACACAGATGTCCTCACACATATTCATTCCTTTCCAGCGTCACTGACTTCTGCAGCTCTCCCCAAACTCATTAAAAACCTATTAGATAATTAGCAATTACTGTTATATTGAGGGCAGATTAGCTGACATGTGGAACAGTCGACATGTTCAGGGAGTTGAAAATGCAGATAGAATGATGCGGGGAGGGGTTACACTGGGACACTTATTGTTACCTGGACATGTTGTGTGTGGGACAGCCAATTCTCACCTGCTGGCCCCACATGGCTGAGAACTGTTAGAAGTGTGAATTGCTACCAACTTCAGTTTTGAAAACTAATTATGCCCATAAGTGACCTAAGGCAGACACTTTTAAGGTGTTGTTCACTGACTATGAGTGCACTCCAGTCAAACTCTGTGTTTTCTTCTCACCTTCTTTTGGGGCTTGTCTTTGAGCTTAAGGGATGTCTGGGATGAAAACGCTCTGAAAACGAATTCTTACACAGCTGTGAAACTTATTTGTCCAGTGTAAGAAAAAGAAATATGCACAGGTTATTTTCAGCACCTGATATAGCTATAAATAGTTTGGCCAGTATTCAGAGCCTTTGCTTAATTTGTATTGGTATCACAATTTGAAAATACACTGTGACAAGATACAGTTCAAGTTGCATTTAAAACCTTATAAAATTAAAGTGTTATCTGCAAAATACATCTGAAGTAGTCATTGTGCATTTTACATGATGTGTTTGCAGTAATGCAACTGTGTTAACATTTATTTTTAACTTTCATTTTACTGCTATTTTAGAAGTTGAAGTCTGAACTTCTTTATATACTGCCGTTTAATCTACAGATGTGTATCATAATTTATGACATCATAAACGGTTACAGTCAATATTTAACTGCATCATCTTCAGTTTTGATTCTAGGAGACATTCACTGTCAGATCTTTTTTTTTTTTTTACTGTGGTGTCCTCTCACTGTCCAAAGACATGCACTAGTAGGTTAACTGGTTAATCTAAAATTGCCCATAGGTGTGAAACTGATATCAGCCCTGCAACTGGTGACACATCCAGGGCTTCACCCATAGGTGGCTAGGATAGGCTGCAGCACCCCTGTGACACTCCCAAGGACAAAGCGGTTCAGAAGATGAATGGATGGATGTTTGTAGCTTCATTGTCCAGTCAGCACATGCATCTCTAAATTTCTCATTTAGCACTTATTTTACTTAAGGAGAATTTTCTCAACACATACCCAATCCTTCAGTTTACCACAGATTCATTTAGAAAATCAGTAGATTCGAGATGGTTTTCATTTGGCAGGATAACTATGTAAGTTTGTAACTAACTAAAGCTTCTGGAATAAAATAATTGACCAAGAAGTAAGGTACAAATACCTGAAAGATGTACTTTAGTAGTATTTAGTTCCATTCCACATTATTAGACGTTTAATGTATAAAAAGTACTTCTGAGCTTCTTTCAACAGCTGATATAAAAATGATGTGAAATGTTTAATTCAGAAGTCCAAACAGAATCAGCAAACAGTAACCTAAATCAAATATTTTAGTTTTTTTTTACTTCGTAATGCAGTCTTCGCTATTATTGCGTTTTGAAATTCTTCTTGAATTTGAGTCATCGTTCTCTATTTCTCTCTCTGAGGCGGCAATACCAGAGAGACTTGGCTTGAACTACTTCCTCATTTGGAAAGACCTCCAGTCAATGGCCTGTTTGCAGAAGACACTTTTTTTTTTTTTTACACATAGAAAAGTGTAACTATTAAATGTTGATATAAAGCTTTGAAATAATTTACTCGTATTTAAAATTTTACAGTCTATTTATGTGCTTCAACTTGTTAAAAAAAAAAAAAAAAAAAAGGAAGGATCAACATTTGTGAATATTTTAGCCATGTTTCCACTACAGGAGCTTTACCCCAGGAACTAGGAACCTTTTGGATGAACTCAGTGGTTTCCATTGAAGGGAGAAGTCTAAATTTAGTTCCTTGGACTTTACCCATAAATAGGGGCAAGCATTACAACACTGAATATTTCTGAAGAGTGCTGTGGTCTGTAGTTGGTGTATTTTACTTCAGCCTGGATTTTCAGAAAGGCTTTAGCAGGGATGAACTGAACCTGAAATTCTCTCTCAGTGCTGATTAGTTTGCCTAATAGATGATGTTGGTTCTTATTTGTGTCATTTGTTTTCATTAAGTTTTGTCATTATTTCTATTATATTATCTAGTACTGCAAATACTAAACTCACTGTTTGTATCAATGAACTTGACATAAATTAGTTCGTTTATTTCTGTCACTATCACCGTAGATATACATAGAGTCCTCAGCTACCTAATGGGACCTCAGATTTCATCGGATGCAAAATGAGTACATGTCCCCAATTACAAGTTGAATCATCAATAAATGTTGAGATTTTCAATCTAAAATATAATTAAGAATATGGATAAAAGAGGATTTAGTTGTAACTTTGCCAGATATTGCTTGTACATGTGATTTTATGAAGACTACTCACATTCATGAGGACTGTTTAATAGAACAGATACATTTTAACCACAGTCATCAGGGAATATCTTCTGTTAATCAGTGCATCCCAGCATGGTGTTAGACAAGAAAACATGAGACAGATGGACTGAAAAGGCCTACAGACCCTGAGAGGAACATTCTGTTGCATGATCACACACAAAAATTGATTAAAAACACATTTTAATTGAATAGTTTTGGTTGATTAGATTTAGTCTGCACATTTTTAGACAATTATGCAAAACCCATACAACTAATGGTGTAAAGGAACCTTTTAGCTCCTGGGGCCTGAAGTTCCTGACACTTTGGGTGGAAACATGGCTTTATTGTCATTACTGTTCCTGATGAGAACAAGCACCTACTGTTTGTTTGATGTCTGGAATTCCAATGCGAAACACCATCATGGTCAGGTAAGTGTCCTCCAGCGGAGCCACCATGGTCATGCTGCGTTCCATGAGGGCTCGTCTCTTCTGCAGAGCATTCAGGCCTGTGTGATGTCCCTGATGATTGGCCGTGAACAGATGATGCTGTTGCTTATTGGGTGGCTGATGAGGAAATTGATTGGGTATGTAAGTGGAACCCCGGTTGCTGAGGTTACCTGGCCTCAGAGGCCTTTCTACTCTCTGTCTCCCGACCACAATGGCTGCTGGTTTGACCACCTCGCCACCTTTCCCTTCCCAGGATTGTCGTCCTCCCTTCATCTCCTTCTCTTCATCTAACCCTCCATTCTCTTGGTCACGTCCACCTTCCCCATTTCTGTTTTCTCTCACCAGCTCCTCTTCCTCCTCCTCATCCTCCCCATCTTTGTCATCCTGACCGGGATAAAAGTGCTCATTATTTCCCAGCATCCTTTGCTGTGCAGGGGGTCACTGCAGAGAGGGCTGAGTGACATAGCTGTCATGGAGACAAAACATGGCTATCCCATGTGACTGGCTTCATCCTTAGAAACATGCTGTGGGAAACAGGCAGAAAAGGGGGTAAACTTAGGTCATTTAATTTTCCCATTTGATTGACAGACTGAACTTATCAAATTCAGAAAGTGTGCAATTCAAAAAACACGTGCAATAATAGGAAGACTAGCCACTGGCACTGCTAAAAAAGTCCTCATGTGTGAATGAGCACAGAGCTGGTCCACATTTTCCATTTAGCCACTGGGAATGCATCTGGGAATAACAGGCTGATGGAAGACAGGCTATATATAAACTGTGAATTTGCATCACAGTTTTTTCTTATTCAGAAGAGAGTGAGTTAGACATGCAGTTTAGCTTCACATGAGGTCAAGATCATTTCTACTTTGTAATAACAAACCTATGTTTGAGGCAAGACCCAGGGCTAACAGCTTAATGTGAGCTCCTTAAAGGAAAATTCCACCCTCTTTTACTCATACACTCCTAAACATCAGCAGCTGTTGCTGTTCAGTGTGATGCAGATGTTATTTCAAGATGAAATGTTGCTATTCACATGATTATGTCTGCAAGATGTAGCAATACGCTTCATTTCCCTCAAGGCTTTTTGCTAGTCTCCAGAGAAGTTGCTTGGACTTGATGCATATACAGGTTAAACACTTGATGTCACAGTGAGTAGGAGATTCTGTCACTCAGTGGGTACATGCGCTGAGTGACATAGAGACATCATACGTTCAGCCTGAGCATCACAACAAACATGAAAAGCTCGTCTAAAATGGGAAAGAGTTGTTGTGTGACAGGATGGAAACACACCTCCTTGGTCTGTTTTTTTTTTTTTTTCTTATAAAAGTCAGGAAATCAGGGGCCTCTGGCTATTTAATATCTCGGTAAGAATCACTGTTGGGTTAAACTGCCTGTAATTCGAACAGATAATTGTTGTCCTACTCCTGATTTCTCAGTTATCCCTAACAATTGGGAGAAAGATGAGGAAGAGAGAGAAACATGTTCGACTTGAGTGATGCGAAAATCCAATTACACATCTAAAATTGGAAAGATCTATTGGATGATTGCATGGTTGGTCTGTCATGTAGGTGAAATTACCTTCACATAATCCTTTCAGGATAAAACTTTACCAGTAATTTAACAGGGAGCACCTGAATAAAGCCACACCATGTTATATACTCAGCAGCAGCTGTAGATGCCTTTTTATTGCCATGGGTGTAAAATACACAGAGACTATAGCGTACTGTGGATTTTGTTTTTTGTGCCTTTTGCACACGTCAGTACTTTTCTTTGTATATTTCCTCTGCCCTGAAATCAAATACAGCCAATAACTAGTAATTAAGGGACCTAATTCCCAGTGACGCGTCAATGTCTAAAGATCAGGTAAGAATTACTAGTGCGTCCAACTGCCTTTGAGTTTTTAGGTAGATGGTCTTTGTTTTAGTCTCATTTTCATAGGTGTCTCTACTAAATGCAGGTGCAGAAAGTTTTTCCACTCAGATCAGACTCAGGGGGAATGTTTCAGCAGGAAAGTGATGTTAATGCATAGGCTGTATTGATTGCGATAGCTAACAGAGAAAGAACAATGCTGCTGGTATGACTTCAAAACCAAATTGAATCTTGTTATGATTGTATAGAAGTACAGTTTGGTTTTACAATGTACCGCTTGAAAATAATTACTTTAGTATCAGAAATCCTTAAAGGTGTAAAAGTATATACAGTACATTTAAAAGTCTAAGATTTAGTAACAAAAAACACATTGGGTCCAATTAAGTTTTGTTCGAAGTATCCAGCAAAAGCGCAGCAGAATTTTTCTATGGTGGACCTGAGACAAAACACATTTCATGTAACATAATGACATGAAATGATGTAATTTGTGAAATGTTATTTTTTCTGTGACATTCTGATCCTCAGGGCCAATGTTTTTTTTTTTTACAGCTATGAAAGCATTCAATTCAAGCACTTAATTTAATCTCAAGCGTTGTGGCTGCAAAATACGTTATGATTCACAAACATCTGCATAAAATTTTGATATTGTTTTATAATCAATATCAAAACATGATTATTACCATACCGTAAATGAACACTGTTATTAACTCAAGGAGAAAAGACACAAGCGAAATGCTCCTACTAATGGAAGATGCATCACAAAAAGACACTTAAAATTTTTGTACTTTAGGGTGGATTTTTACTTTAAGTTTGATTCTTTGCTTCATTCTGCTTCAGATTTGGCATACTGGCGCCTCCATATGTTCTGTCCTGGTTTTTCTGTGGTGAAGTCTGGCTACAGGGGCTTTGCCATCATGCAGATCTGGACCATTGCCAACAGCCGAGATAATGTTGGTGAATGACGCAGGGAATCTCCCACTGTCTCATTGGCAGTTTGGTGCTCTGAATAGCATATGAGTTAGGAGTCTGAAATAAACGGGCATTGAGATGTTCAGATGGACACATGGAGCTCATAAAATATAACAAGTCCATGGAGACACAAATTAAATCAGGACACGAACTGCATTCACTCCCCAACATGCAGATATTTACAAAGCAATTGGTTATTAATAAAAATATGGCGTTAATGGAGGTTATACAGTATGTTAAAGGGGCACAGTATATGATATATGACTTGATTTATCAACCTCTATTGGTGACCAAGGACATCAACAGGTGTCTGGCACAGCTTACAGTGGCCTGGAAGTGACATAAATAATAACAATGTAGAGATGAAGAAGCTAGCCAGTACACAGACCTAAAACAAACATTTGATGAAGACTCCAGATATCTACAAAGTGGATTTCACATCCAACAAGACATGAAACTGGTTATTGTGCAGTCATGAAAATAGGGGTCATTTTGTTGGAGGTTTTGTGCTCCTTAGGGCCTGTGTCCATAAAGCATTTATTTTTTTCAGTTGTTTTTAATAAGAAACTGCACGAAGAAAACAGCATGCAGCTATTTTCAAAACATTCTCTTTTACTTCTAAATGAAACTATCTGAAAGTTCAGCAAGATGCTTCTGTTGTCAATGAATGTCTGTATGTAAAATATTCTGTTTGCAAAATCCCTAATAAGCTATTTACCTGACTAACAAAAATGACTGAAGTAGTACGTATATGTCAATTAAAATGAGTGTTTTAAAGGTTAACTCAGGTCTCTGCATTTTATTTGTCCTCATACATACAAACAGTATCTAGTATTATGAGCATTAGCATGTGCACATAGAACATACATTAGGAGCAGTGAGCTGCCACCCAAAATCTTCAACAGTGTGGTGATCAAGGGTAGAATTCACCAGAATTCTTTTTTTTTTTCTCATACAACACCCTACACATTGTAAGCTTGCTGTTAGTCAGTATATCACACATCTGTGAGAGTGGTGACAAGTTGTCATAGAAACAAAACCCAGCACCCCGCCAATGCTTTACTGCCCGGAAAAGATGTTATATCGACACAGGCCATGACTTCTTTATGATAAAAAAAACCTTAAGAAGCACTCTACTAAAGTAATTCACTGCAAATATACGTACGGTAAGTAAATATTAGCTGAAAAATAGCAAACACTAGCCATAAACTCAAGGCTGAAGGAAACGAGATTTTGTAAGTAATCGTATCCCAATTATATTTTAGTATTTTGAACACTGGTGAATGTATGCAGATCAATCCAACCCTCCTTTTATGTGTCACTACCCAAAAAGGATGTCTGCTCATTGAACATTTCTTGGCAAAAAAAAAAAGAGTTGTTGCAGAGAAAAAAGGACAGACTGTGGTGTGGATTTCCCAGGATGCTCTGAGAGTGACAGCCTGGTAAATTAAAACAAAGTCTATCAGAGAACGACGGGCAAAGAAAAGATAAAGAATATAAAACTACAGAAAGATTTGAAAGAAAAAATGAACTCAGACCAGGATAAATTGGACAAAAGAGATCTGAGAAAGAGAGGACAAATCAAACCGTTCATTAAAATGCTCTGGTTGTGGCTGCAAATGTAACTGTCACAGTGACCATCAACAGTCAAACCAAGACCAACTGTTTAATTGCTAATGTTTCAAATCCACTTAAACTTGTATTTGCAGAGGATAACACACTAGGACCCACCTCTGGTAAGGTGTTGTTTACATAAAACTTACTTAAAAATGTGTGATGTATTGGCTGCAATCCACTGTTAATTAAAATATGACAAAAAGCAGCAAGTTTAGCAAGGTTTGGAGATAAACACAGTCATTCACAGGAGGGAATAGAGGGGTTGATTTATGAACAAAGTCTCATCAAATATTGAACAACATTGAGTCTGCACAAGGCAAGACAAGGAACTAGCAGGACAGGCTTAGAGTAGACAGGAGCCAACTAATTGGGATGTAAAAACGCAAAGGAAATACACTAGAGAGAACAGACAGTGAGAGTTGTAGTTTGCATAAAGCAGAGTAATCAGATTGGGAGAAAAGGGGGGTGAGAGGAAAACCGTGAATGAGAGGATGGGAAGAGGTCTAAACTAATAATGAACAGTAACATAAGAGTTAAAGGGATACGCCACCCCCAGACCAAATTCAGTGCATCCCCCACACTCCCCAGACAAAATAAGTGTGTGGAAGCATTTTCCAGATGACCCAGCCAATGTCCGAATCTATGACAACTGACCATTGGCTGGTGACGCGTAATAATGCGTAGTACATGCATCCTAACGTTGCCAATGAAGTGAATTCTGCCAAAGTGAATTAATGTTCTTAATGATGCCCCCCAATTACTTTCCTCGTACTGTGCATTCACTGTGCAAAGGGCGTGTCTTGCTCATTTTGTATGGGAACTATTGTTCGGTGCGGAGAAACACAGCCGATGCACACCAAGGACTGTCAGTCAGTGGGAGCCCCCACCCCCCACGTCTTCAGCAACACAGCGTAGCAGAGTTTGCTGGTGATCAAACTAGACACGTCTTCAAACTTGTGAGGTGAGCAGATTGTGACTGTTTCGTTATTTATAGAGTTTTTACTGAGCGAAAATGGTAAAAACTAGGCCAAATAATAGCCACGCAGGTAACGGTGGTTTCCTGAATCGCCAGGTAGGCTACGCTGTGCTGCTGAAGACGTTGGGGGTTGGGGCTCCCACTGACTGACAGTCCTTTGTGTGTGTCAGCTGTGTTTCTACGCACCAAAAAATAATTCCCATACAAAATGAGCAAGACAAGCCCTTTGCGCTGTGAATTGCGAAGTCATTCATCATGGAAGTGAATGCACAGTACGAGGAAAGTAATTGGGGGACAACATTAAGTAGATTAATTCACTTTGGCTGAATTCACTTCGTTGGCAATGTTAGGATGCATGTAGTATGCGTTACTATGCCAGTGGTCAGTTGTCATGGATTCGGACATTGGCTGGGTTATTAGGAAAATACTTCCACACACTTATTTAGTCTGGGGAGCAAGGCTGGACTGGGCCATTTTTTCAGGCTGGGCATTTTTTACTTAGACCAGGTCACCAATTAATTAATTAATTAATTAATCAATCAATTAATTAATTCAGGGTGGGTAGGGCTGGGTATCAATCAAAATTTTTCGATA
>JAPSES010000109.1:12365621-12381881 GCA_029822895.1 Maxillicosta whitleyi
ATTTCGGTCGGTGCCATGAAAGAACCGAATTTCGGTGCCCAGCCCTAAGGGTGGGTGATTTCATTTAGCGCCTACAATGTGTTGTTAAATTATAATTATTATATTTCACGTCATAAAAAAAAAAAACGTAGGCCAGCAGGCCAGAAAGCCCCGCAGGCCAACGGGCAAATGCCCGGTATGCCTTATTGTCAATCCGGGGGTGCTGGGGAGTGTGGGGGAGACACTGAATTTGGTCTGGGGGTGGCATATCCCTTTAAACCAATGAACGAGGACTACATTTATACATTGTATGTAAAAGTGAATACACGTTAAAGTCCTCCTGTCAGACCCCTAGAATATTTCTCTTTCAATAAATATATATATATATTTCATGCTGTATGTCATAACTCAACTTGCCTTTTCCTTCCCCATTATGTCACTCTACTCCTACACTCTGCCTCAACAATAGCTGAGACTTTGTCATTTTCTTTTGCCAGCTCGTTGGCTCTCCACTCCCAGAGCTGGCCATCATCTCTCCTCTCTCTCTTTTTCTTTTGGGAAGAATAGCAGAATACAACAGTAACTTTCTGCCCACATTCTCTGTCAAATATGCTACATTAAATGCCGTTTTCCTAGCAACTCTTTACTTTCACTTCTCTTACTCGCCTCTATTCGATACATTCGTTTTTCCCCAGATTTTTTTTTTTTTTTAGCTCTTTTACGCAAAACTTAGATAAAAACATCAACGATCATGCAATGCTAGAGTGGGGGGAAAAAAAGACATCTATTTAAGAGTATTTCACAAGTTAGGTCCTATGGGAGTCCGGCAGCTTGACTGGTAGTGATTAAAAGCCATGTGGAGACTTTAAGGGAATTTAAGGGAAGATTTTTGATATATCTAGACAGACAGGCGTCCACAGCGACTAAGGAAATGGAGAGAATCTGAAATGAAGAATCAGGAACTGATTAATCATGATAACGAGGACAGAGATGGATACCCTGCTGAAGCACCTGGAAAGGAAAGATGGATGGGTGAAGGAGAGACTGAAAAGGCGGGTCTGGTCTTAATTAATCTTGGTCATATCTGAGGCCTTTTCTGTACTGCACATTTTGTTTCTCAATTGCTCATTTTGATGTATTAGTCTTTAGTGTTCCTTAGTAACAAAATGTTATGCACGATTTAGGTTTGCAGCAATCCAAATGATGCATAATTAACAGCAATATTGGACTACTTTTGATTACATGTGTCATCTATGTTAACTGTTTGTGTCTGCTGTTTGTGACAGATAGGGTGGGAACTTACTACCATAACTCCACAATAGTGTTTCATCATGTGGCAAATGTGCACAGAACCTGAAATGGTTCAGAAATGTCCAGTGTCCATGAGATCTGTATCATTTTTCGCTAGTTTTACAGATGTTTGGTGTTTTTGCTCCTGTTCTTTAGTTCTTTGTCCATAACTTCTCTAACAAAACAGGGTGGATAGAAATCAACAGGTCTTTGCACATATATAGTTGGTGGGTTTTTATTACTCTCATTTGCTTAAAGCGATCAATTTCACCAAGACAGACTTGATTTCCACTACGAACCTTTAGAATTTAGAAAAGTCTGCAATTTCATACACTGTTTGGTGTCAGATTATTTATAATACAATGACGATGAGCGTTGGCTCGAGGCTCAATCTCGGAATTTTCTCCTGTCAAATCGCCACTGTGCTCACAATGTAATGATGGCAGGTTTGACATAATGTCATATGTGCTGCTGGGGTTTCTCCTTTCTCCTCTTACGTCCAGTCTCATGGGAATAATCCTAAGAACATTCCCTGCACAATGTAGAGTAAAGGTTTAATGGAGAGTCACTTCAACTCATATTTTTTCTTTTTGTCAATTTCTTTCTCTTACTTTCTCTCTCTGTTCCTCCCTCCTTCCCTATGTAGGACAGAGCATGTGTATAGATATATTTTCAGTGTATCAGTCCCCGGAAAGTAGAATTGGAGATCATCCAAGGAACAGATTGTCCCACTTTTACGTCCTGCAAAAGTAGAGCGGCCAAGTCCTGTCCTCTATATCCCTCTTTCACTGGGTCTCCACCCTTCAGCCTCTTTCACACCACAAGTGACGAAGAACCGTCAAGAACAATCTAGACCTACTCCGACACAAGATGAGTCACTGAACTGGAGGGAGAGTTCATATGAATAGTGCAATAGTGGCCATCAGGTCTGTGGGTGGAGCTGTGATCTAACAGTTTAACGAAAAAGGGCAAACTTGGGCTATGATCCCCCATACAGCACATGTTCTCATTTCTATCTAGCCGTAAAGCTGCAGTAAACAAGGGCATTTCCAGAATTACTTTTGGAAATCCGAGAGGAAACAAGACTTCTGCACATCCCCTCTGCTCTGTTTTAGAAGTCTGAAATCAAACCAGTGATGCAAGATTTTCATCAATCACAGGTCTTTTTCAGTGAGATCAAAACCGTTCACTCTAATAACTAATTTCAACCATAACGAATCAAGACTTTCTCAGATCACATCTGCTGCACACGACTTTCTAGAACAAGTGTTTTCAATCTGGCAATGCAAACACGGTCCATTCTACCCTAAATTGTGATGTTTTCCTAAACCTAACTAAGCAATTTGTCACCTAAACCCACAGACTACCAGTGAAAACAGAAAATAAAAATAATGAGCAGTGCAGTGGTACAGTAGTTAACTTTGTTACCTCACTGCAAGAAAGTCCTGGGTTCAAACAGAACTTGCATGTTCTATTTCTGCATGGGTCTTCTCTGGGTTCTCTGGCTTCTTCTGTTCTTGCACCACCATAATTATTAACTGCTCACTCTAAATTGTGAGTATGAGAGTGAAAAATTATTTGTCTCTGAATGACGGCCCTTTGATGAAATGACCTGTGATACCCAATCTTTGCCCAGTGGTAGCTGGGTATGTTCCAGCCCACTCTTAGCAATGATGGAAATTATTATATCCAAGCACAAAACTGTTTCCGTTTTGGCATGATCCTGTCTCCAACTCATTCGTTAGCACCAAATTTCTACTCTATATACAGCAATTACACTGTGTTACTTGATCTCTTCAAGCATTTTGCTAGAAATCCCTGAAGGCTAGTGATCCCCTAGTACCAACATGTCACAAAAGAAACATGGCAGAGCCTCTGTCTTCATAGAGTCTAGACTCTAGACTTTAGACAGGGATGAGAAAGCTGCAGAAGGATGGTGTATGTTTTCTGTTTTTTCCCTCATTTGATTGCTGCCTGTGGAGTCATTGATAGATAACAGCCTCAGGTTTCAATGAATATTAACTACACAGACATACATTTTAGATTTGTCTGGATTCCAGTTGCAATGAGAAGGTTTGGCATTTTCACTCAATAACTGAATATGTTTGATAAAATCAACTGAACTGCAAGTGCTTAATTGACAATTAAGGCGTCCTTGATTAATTCTACAGACAGATACAAACAAATATTCAGTTATTTTCCTTGGCAGAGTGGGAGAAGTCATCCTATTCAACACAAACCTTTTTAATTATGTCTATATTGGATAATCAAATTAGTGTTGATACAAAAAGCAATAATTCTTCTAATCAATAATATAGTGGATGATGACTATAATTACTCCAAGCTCTCCATTTTACCATAAACATAGGATACAGCTTGATTGTCTCTATCACAATGATGTATGTGCATATCCACAGTAACTGTTGGATTTTACAAACACACTCTGTAGTTTAATGGTTTAAGGAGCATTCACACACATCTGTCCTGGAAAGATGTCTCACAGAAAGCAGCAGTAAGCGCCACACCAGTCAGGCTGAGCTTGGCTGCAGGTCTTCTGTAGATCAAAGTGGGCTATCTTTCCCCTCAGACTGGATATAATTGGGTCAGGTGGAGCATGCGCTCAGGGCCTCACTTAGGCTAAACTTGGCTGGTTGGGCTAGGAGACCTCAATGCAGCACAGATTTAGGAGTGAACATCCCATGCGCTATTGTTGAGACATCCCCTTCCTGTAAACATAGTTTGGTACTGTGGCTAAACCTTTTCTGTTATAATCGAACTCACCTCAAATAAGGGTTTCTAGCCTTGATTTCGCCTTGACCTCATTTTTACCATCTGCCAGCCCCTCGTGCTTATTTATTCTACAGTACTGATACACAACTTATTGATCAAACATCAGTCTGATACTTCACTTTTTCTCTCAAAAGTTTAACTGTACCATCTGGGTGCATTTGATTTCCTCGACCAATTTCTTTTCCATAGATAACTTACATAATCATACAAAGTTGTATGTAGCGATTATCAATTTTATCCATTATTTAATACTAAGAGATCTCCGAAAATTATTACAATTATTGATCAGTGTGACCAAAAACCTGAAATGATTTTAAATTTACTATATAGGACTTTAGAAACAGAAAATATTTATTATTAATCATTAAAATATCTTTAGAATTCCTTCAATAGTTAATAAAAATTAATCTATTAATTAATTAATGGACTGTTGCTGTTCTATAGTAATGTGAGGTTTAGAACTTAAATTCATAAAATAATGTATTTAAAGAAATTTGTTTCAAGTGTTTTCCATGCATGATATTGAATGTATTTTTAATAAATAACCTCAAATCAATGAATTTTATGACTTAAATTCTACACCTCACACTACGACTCCAGCAACTTTCCTTTCATGTGAAATGACAAAAAAAGCATCAAAGCAGAGACTGCAAAGCAACAGTGGAGCAGGTTGCTTTCTATTTCACAAAAATAAAAGAACAAGGAAAGCGCAGGTGCGGGGTCAACACACGTAACGACATCAACCATCTATAAAATTCCTAGCACACAGTAAATATTTCAAGGCATCTTTAACTTTTCTTTTTCTTAGTCGACACAGAGCTCACGGCCAAACACCTCAGGCCTCCTCAAATACAGCGAAAGCACAACGCAAACAAAGTACTTACACACACAGACATGAGCACAGATTGGAGGCTTAAAGGTGGATTTTATTGTAGCTAAACAGCCACAAATAGACTGTCCAGTGGTGACACATTCACTTACCTTGCATGTCCTCTGATTTAAAAGATAACACTGAGAGACAAAAGTCAACAAGATACTAATAAACCCTTTTAGACATGGCTGACAAAGTGAGGACCATGTCGACGCCTGTCAGACTCCATTACAGTCCAGACTCTCACCATATAATGGAGTTTAATTGGTTGTACACATAGACACTTTATTTTTCACTTCAACTTCACGCTGTAATTATGACTACAACACTTGACACAAAACTATGTTCGGATGACCTTCTATCTTAAAACCAGTCATGTTTTTTTTGGAGACTTAAATAACCTTCAATTATCTGTTTAGAGACCAATCAGGGGACAGTTTTTCAGATTTCAGCTGTCGGATTAAAATTATGAACATTTTGTTTTTCAAAAGTAAAAAAAAAAAAAAAAAAGATCTTTAAAATTGGATGGAATCACAGAAACCTCCTGTCTCTTGTGATCACGTCCCCACTCTACGTCTAAATGAACAAGCTCATCTACACCATAAAACGTGGCTTGAAAATAACTGGCATCATTTACTGTGCAATACTGTCTTGCCTGTTACTCACTGAATGTGTTGACAGTGTGAGTAAATCAACTCATGACATGACAACTTTAATCATTCCATTTGTTTCATTGGCTCTCAAGCATGACCTACACTTTAATGATGATCCAATCTTCAAATGTGTAAAATATGCACATGCATTTCTACTGGAATAAATCACCTGCAGTTATTTCCTCAAATAGAAAGCATGAGCCAAGTTTTCTTTTTTCTTTTTCCTTAAATTTATTCTTAAAATGAAGCTGAAATTTAATCAGATTACCACTGATCAACTGTGCCTCGAGGTTGGAAAGTTGGTTAAAAAAAGCAGTGAAGGTATAAAATGTGCATTTCAGTCCAAGGAGTTTTTAGAAAATGATGTTCTTTCCACTTGTAGACATTAATCAGCCTGCATTACCCTACTGCATTCTTAAAGAGCGCTAAGGTTTTTAAAGGGCCATTTAACCATGTTGACAGATGAGCATTTGGAAAACTGGATTACATCAGCAAACATTAAAGTTAATAAGGTGAGACAATTACACAATATCCAAGAAAAGGTCAAACCTCAACTTGGACTGCACTATATAATGATAATTCTTCTGTTTTCACAATATTAGGTTATTACATACAGTAGATGTGCATATTTACGCTGTGACTATCCTATTTTAAACATGTATTTATGACATCAGTTGAACCAAAACACAGATGTTACTCTCTTTGATTTATTTGTCTGTATTTTTCCAGTCATTGGAAAAGTGTCCAGAAATAACAATAAAAGTGGAGCTGTTTGAGTTCTTCATAATGCTGGATGTGTTGCAGTTTGCTAGTTTCTGTTTTTCATGGCTTACGGCAATCCTCTAGATCTTTCCCCTGGGGGAAATCTCCCTGTACGTAATAATGAAAAGCCTGCAGAGTCAGGGGAAACAGCTTTTCTGCCGCACTCCATCTTAATGAGCACAACCATGAGACTCTGTCAGTGAGTTCCACAAATAACAATTAAAAGCTCATTAAAAATAATACTCAATGATAATTCTTCGTTAAACATAAAATCACAGGCTGAAGGATATTTGATCTCACTTTTCATGTCGGTGCATGAGGTGTCTTTATAAAACACCGTGTGCCTAAACAGCCTTCTGAGAAAAAAGCCAAATATAATTAAATAACAGTAAATTCTCTTGCATTAAGCAAAAAGTAATCAGCCAATGGGGTAAACAAATTTTGCTTGGCTAGATTTCATAAAACTAGAATAATTCCTAGCTACTGAAAAATCATAAATGACCTTAAAACTGTGGGAAAAGCAAACTGTATGCAAGTTGTGCTTATTAGAAGAAAATGAAAACAGTTACTTAAGATAGACTTCAGACTGAAATCTTGTTAAAGTTGTCTCACTGTGTTAAAACAAAATGTAAATGTATTGCTGTGCTGTAATGTTATGCATAGTTTTGTTTTGGTGCATCCCTGCTTAAATGTATCTTAATATTTGCCAGATTATTTTATGAAGACCAAGTAAAATATATTTTTCTCTGATGTTGAAGAGCCTCATAGTAAAAAAAACCCCCACAAATTTCTAAAAATTCTTTTTTTTTTTTTACTTGAACGAAAGCTAATGAATGAGTTTATGCATTCAAATGTGCACATGTGTGTTTTTTCTTTTGTATATGTATTGTTTTGTGATCTCTCCACACAGCTGTAGCCTACTTTAAAACTCCCTAGGGAATGACTTAAGGAACATTTTGTTGTGGATTTTGCATTTCTGCTTCACAGATACAATAGCGGTTTGCAGAAGCTAACAAAGCCTAGTTGTTATCCTCCAAAGCAGTGAGCTGTCAGTAGGGATATTCTCTCAGCATGTCTGTCTTTTGTCCTCCACTACCTCTATACTGAACCCTGGAGAATTAGTGGACCATATAGCATTGTCACATCTGCTACACTAGCCAAGCCTTTTATCGACTCCTCTCCCTGCGGAGTTGGTAGAGGACAGCACAGGACTGGACAGGAGAGAACAGCATGAGGCAGGACAGGATAAAGTGGAAATAAGTGGGCAGTGGAGGTGGAAATTTTCAGAATCATGTGTCCCCGCTGGCAGTTTACTATTTCACATCTTTATTTTTTGCTTTCACTTGATTGCTTCATAATCACGTCCTCTTCTGGCATTACCCACACCTAATCACTATGTCCCTCTCTGGTATTGATAACGTCACTCGGCGCTCTTTGTTCTATTATGATCAATTGTTCTGTGTTTGTGAGGAAGCCATTAATCTTTGTGTGCCCACTCTGCTCTAAATTGCCCAGTTTGTTTATTTCCTTCTCTTTCCAAATGAAATCCCCTGGGTGCTCTTCTCCAATAGAAAAATATGCTTTTAAAGTTAGTATTGCTTGTTGTGCATTACACCGTGTGAGGCAGGTCTTAGGAGGCCGTGCAAAGGCAATTATGTTGTAGCTATAGCATGAAAAGATAAGAGACCACTGGTGCACAACACGAGCAGTCCTAATACTTTACCAAAGCCTTTCAACAAGGCCTGTGTGAGAGTGATCCTCAGAGGGTTTTCACCTTTCCACCAGCTCATACCACAAATGCTGGAAGCAGGTAATATTTTTTGACACACAGGAGCAAAGAAGAAGTGTGTGAAATGTAGGTGTTGATGAGCGCTTGTTTGATTTTTGCTCACCTTTCCATTTTGACACCCTTTCTTCTTTGAACTCATCCATTAAAATATAACACAATCCTGTAAGTGTCTGGGTGGTTTGAATGTAGGTATTACATAAAAGTAGGCTTTATATAAGAAGAGCTACTGATATTTTTACTCTGAACTCCTGGACTTCCCTGGCCCCTTATTATCTAGATTAAAGATTTCCATTTCTGTTGCACATGGGAAAATTTGCAATGCAGCCTACTTTGTAACTGTGGTGGAGCAAATTATTGTGATGCGCAATTACAATTCACAAAGAACATGGAATAATCTGCATGAAACAGCGTCTTAACTAGTCACAAGGGATTTAATAATGCCCATAAGCTTGGATTCACTACTAAAGCCTTATTTAGAGGAAAGTACAGTTCCACCTTCACTGCCCACTGTTCCTCTGTGTCCTGCAGAAAACCTGGCAGCATGTACTCTGGAGTTTGAATGTCACTTCATTGTGTCTTTTTGCACTTTAATTACACATTAAAACCTACAAATTCACATGCAAACAAGTCAACAGAATTAACTATCACCTAATTTATGTTTCTACACACGATTATGTACCATATCATTTCCAGTATCATATAAATAGTGGATTAATTGTCCATGATGTTCACACATGTGGGTTTGATACTAAGATTATCACCACCATGTTGGCCCTCAAGTGGTCACTTAAGGAACTGCATTTTTTCAACACTTTCACATGGCCACTTTGTAAGGACATTTTTTGCCTTTTCTCAGTAGGCAGAAGGTGTTCAGTTAGTGGTTAGACACAATCACAGACTAATTTTCCTCCCAGGTGCTGTAGATTTTTTGCATTTAGATAATAAAAGTCCGTAGGTGAGGCTCTGGAAGTCAGCAGATTGGTTTAAATATTATTACATGCTCTATGCATCTTTTTTTTTTTTCATCAGATATTTGTAGACATCCACTATATAAAACTATACCCTGGCATTTTTCTAACATTATTAAATGATGTCATTTTAGAAACCATCAGTATCTGCAGGACTTGGCTCTGATAGTGATTGATGGTTAATGTTAAGTTCCTAAAGTAGGGTAGAGTTGGCTGCTCATAGAGTTAAGACGAAAAAGATATGACTGACAGCTGTAACTACCAACCACTGATGAGATTCAGTCAGATGTGACTCTACAGCTCTAATAGCTGGCTCGATACAGAAGTTTGGAAAAGCAATTTCTCTGTTTTACTGGTATTTTTTTCTCCCCCTGATTCCTGCTTCTGCAGTTTTAATGTAGTTCACAAGATAAAAAAAAAAAATAAAAAATAGTGCCTTTCAAGACTTTATCTGAGATGGTTAACTTCCAACAGTGTCTCATTTTCTTTAGGGAATGATAATAAGCGATCAGCTTTTTCCTGCCCCCAAACTACGGCTTTCGCTATCGGTCGACCTTTAATGTTGTCATGAGAATTTTAATAATGTATATGCTGAACCAGTTGGAATTTAAATAGGCTCCCTTGCATTATTATATACACGTTAGTAGAAACAGTGATATGAAACATACTTTTATATACAGTGAATGGTTTAAGTTCTGATAATATAGTCTCATTCTTATCCCTCAAAATCAAAGGAGTCATGAAAGAAAGAAAAAAAAAAACGTTCTGCTGACTATGAAACATCACTTTGATTCAGAAATGTGACATTTTCTTCTGCCTGATGGACTGCTGTATAACCTTCATTCCAGCAGCTGTACCATAGCTAATAAATCCTAAGTACAGCAACCCCAACTAATCAGTCTTAAAGCTGGTTTATGGTAATATGAGCAATTAATGACGACTTTTCATTGAAGGCTGGTGTGATCTCTGTAATTCCCTTTTTCTGTCCCACTTTACTTTTCCTCGCCACCTACATAAAACATGTGAATCAGATCCCAGTGGATGTGTAGACCCCACCCCCCCTACACACACACCCACTCCTTCCCCATGCCACCCATCTCTGCCACAAATTCAGCAGTGCCCACTTCTATCTGGAAAAACACTGTGACTTTCACCTTCACGCACCTGGCTACTACTGAGACTCCACCATCCTCTCCTTTTCTTCACTTAAAATCACATATTCAGTTTATACACATCACATGGTTTCTATTATTACTCTCAATTTGGTGCTTTTTTTTACACTTTGGATTACAGTTGAACACACAAAATCCAGTCTTATTCAGACGTATTCAGTCATTAAGAGAAAGAAAAGCAATTAAAATCAGATGAAAAGTAGCTACCTTGTGGTCTGTTCTTCAGGCTCTGTTGGTCCTCATTGTATCCGCAGTGACCTCCTTGATAAACCACAGAGACAGTACAAAAAAACGACCTGGATTAGAAAATGTGTGAAAGATCCAAGTGATAAAACACAGATGTGGCAAAAATAAAAAAAATTTAAAAAAAGAATTGCTTTTCTCTGTCAAAATCACATTTTCATGCCTTGGAGTCTTCAAATGTGTGTCGGTACAAGCCCACCGGAGCACTGTGCTGTGAAGCTTTCCTCTCTTTCATTCACGCTCACACACAAAGACACACTTTCACCTACTTTAAGCCCCAGTATAGTCCTCTCTCCCTTGGTCTCATGTCATATGCTGCCTCTCTCTCTCTCTCTCTCTTGCTTAGCTGCTTGATCTCTCCTCCGTTCTCCTTCCCCTCGTTGTACTTCCACACTTCACCATCTGCCTGCCAGTTGCTCTCTCTCTCTCTCTCTCTCGCTTTTCCTCGCACCCAAGTGCTCTTCTACTCAATTATGCCCAATTTTCTGCATTCGTCTCTCATTCTGACTACTTCTCTCACTCACTCTCTCCCTCATTATTTCAGTCACTCTATCAATCAAACGCACCCTCACTCATCCCATGGCATACTTTCCCTCCCCTTTCTATTTTCTCTTTCCCATGTCTCACTCTTACAGAGAGATTCAGGACACCTCATTGTCCTCTTTGTCTCAATGACGCTCGATCCTATTAATAATAATAATACTTTATATGGACTAATACCAGTTTATCAGTCTTTAGTGACTGTCCACTCATTTGACTCAGGGGAATGACAAACCATTGTAATATCATTGGTAAATTACGAGGTTAATTCATGTAAAATAAATAAATAAAATAAACCCCACTACAACAATCAAAGATTCGATTATTTTAAAGTTCATGCTATGGCCAGATCACATACTTAATTCAACTTCTGAACCTGCTTTATCCTCAAAAAGAGTCTTGAACTCATGCAGACACAGAGAACATGCAACCTCCAGACATAAAGGTGGTGGAATAGAACCCAGGACCTTCTTACTGTGAGACACTAGATGCATGCTGCATGCAATAATGTGGAAATTTTAACATAATAAATAATATTTGGAAATATTGGATGTGATTTGAAAAGCAGACAGTGACCTCTAAGGGAAGTATTCTTCAGTTGAAGATGTCAAATACCAAAAGCACTTTGTAAAAACCATCTTACTAGGATCCTGCTGTTTTAGTGATTTGGCTCAACTGGACCTTTAAATTACTGTTATTTTCCTGACGTTGAGTACCTTAATAAAGGCTGAACATCAACACTCTATCACTTTCTGTCCTATTTAATCCAAGGTTTCATGTTTAACATCTGTACTATGATTACATTTTCAATGTTTTGTGGCCTTTATCATTTTTATTAGAGTTTGATAATGTGTCAGATATACATTATCAGATATCCACTTCTACTTTTTTAGTAATTGCAATAAACCAGTTCTTTAAAAGTGTAGTGATATCCAAGTCTCTTTCACACCTGTGGTTTGTTCCAGACTTTCATACTTTTCAGTTTCCAAACTGCCATCAGCAGTAGTAGCAGTAGCAGTAGCAAAAAGCCCAAAAGTATTTGGATGGGTCAGTTTGTGGATTGACAAGGAGTAATGTGGGTCTGGATCAACCACAACCAAGGCTCATGTAATGTTCAGTGTTATCATACTTTTTGAGGAGAATAAACTTCCACATCATTTACTGGCAATTATATAAGTCTAACATCAGAAAACAAGACAAAAAGGACTGGAAAAAACTAACAAAAGAAGCTGCAATTAACCTGTGGACCATAGACTATTTATAATAGTAGGTGTTTCGAGATGCACAACATTAAGATGGTTTTATAGAAACAAGTGGATGTAGTTAGAGAAGATTGAGGGATAAAATGACTAAAAACACCTACCAAATCCACTGCCTGTGTAATTGTAAATACCACTAAGCAATTTCAGCTACTTAATAAATGTTAACACATACAATTTGTGTTTGATAACAGGTGTCAAAGTTGCGAAATGTATAAACACAACAACAGTAGTAACAGCTACCTGTGCTAATTAACAGGCTATCTGACAACTCACACTCTAATTGAATCTGAACCAATGCTAACATCAGCTAATGTGGCTAAGTCATGCACCTTCCTGTACTTAAATACCAATAACTTTCCCGACCTTGTTAGTACTACTCCTCAAAGAAAATTGAGTCAGAACTGCCTTTCATAGAGAAAAAATAAATTTAGACAAAAACCAAGAGCTCTAAATGTCCGACTTGGCAGCTGAGCTAATGCTAGTAAAACATAAACATGACGGAGGACCAGTACTCACCCGTCACTTCCTTCATTACGCAGAACTTTTTTTTAAATATATAATATTTTTCCTGTACTGTTGTGTCAAAGGGGGAAATACTAGAAATACCAAATCTGTCCTCTGTAACAGGTTATAAAAGCAATTATTAGCTGTTGATTGATATGGTGAGTTTGTCACCTGTAATTGACTGAGTTTTGGATACCACCCCCTAGCGGACATTTAAGTTACTGCACATTTTGACATTTCCACAACCTTCGTTTATTTATGAGCTTTGGATATTAATCCATAAATGGAGGTGCAGCATATGTAAGTAATGATGAAGTCTAGGCATGGCAGTCCACTTCCAGTCTACCACACTGTACTCTATTAAAAAAAAAAAAGCAGTGAGAGTGATTTAGCAGCAGAAAAGAAATACAATATGGATATATTTTGATTGGTGTATAACCACCTCAGATAGCAAGATGTAATTGAAACAACATTAAATCAACATTCCATTGCCAACGTTGAATCATTGAATCAATGTTGGACTTCGATGTTGATTCAACGACATGTTTGCACCCAAATTTAATATTGAAACAATGTGGAAATTCCAACCAAATCTCGGCGGGAGATCAATGGTACTTCAACGTTGGAGACATTGAAACAATGTTGAAGTCTCAACAAAGCTTAAAATCAATGCGGTTTCAATGCTATTTCAATTAAGCCTAAAATGCAGAATTAGGCCTTCTGCAGCACGATAATAAATAATAAATTTACACTGGCCCAAAAAGGACTACTCCATCTCTTTCATAGCAGGTGATACCCATCTGTATCTTTCAGTTTGTACAAGCGTTATTCCCTTTGGTAAACACCTGCACATTCTGAGACTCTGGGACACTTTTTGTGGCTACTGTAGGAAAGGGTGAACTAAGTATTTATTTGGAATCTTAAACTTCAGTCAGACGTTACTTAATATCATGTCCCACATTAGAGCACTATAAGGTTATGTTATTGAATGTTGTGTTTGGTCCACTAATGAAATTGTCACAGACAAGTGGATCAACCAGGAAAAATTAAGCTGTGATCACAGGTCGTTGTTGTTGGGTTTTTTTTTGTTTTTTTTAACTTTATTATTTTGAAAAACTGCTGAAATCGATTTGACATTTATCAGAATTGATTCATTGATATCATTTTCCAAATGCACCTATAAGACTGTCAGCAGTTCTGTATTTTAGCGCTGAATTGCTCTAAAACATTGCCAGATGAGTCCAGGCAAACTGTGGACAGGTGATGCATGTTGTTTGTGACATGCTCAGTGGGTGAGTGCATCATTATCTGTATCCCCCTGGGTAATGATATGGATCTGCACATGCTGCTGTACCATTATGCCAAGCTCAATGCTCTATATTTTATTCTCTAAAACTGAATATCTAAGGTTACTGAGGAAGTTTATATAATAATTTTATATTAGCGAACTGCTTTTATGCATTTGGAGTGTTTGAGTGAAAATTCTTCTTAAGCCTAATTTATTCTTGCTTTTAGAGCAGCGGAAAGGATGGAGGACAGAGAAAGGGCAGCCTGAAATACATAAATGCACACTGTAGTACTCTCCAGTAAGAGATGATGTGTATGAATCCTGCCATATCCAGTCTCTTAAGGACACTGTGACACCTGCATTGTCAGCCTTGATAAGAGCTGTAGTGGGTTCTCTTCTTTAATGGTGCACCACTATATGCTGTACATTCATCACACTTTTATTCCACCTTGATGTTTTCACGGACTTTGCTGGTCAATGTCCTTATTCTGAGAAATGAGCGTTTCCCTTGTTTTCCGCATTAACCCGTCTAATGCCAAAGGCAAAGTAAGAAAATGGGTCACTGGCAGATGGACTATGTTTTAGTACCAATATGCTGGATAGGGTTTTGTTTTTTGTGTTTTCGAGGAGTCACTTGGGGGGGAAGTGTGGTGAGGGGGAAAGGATGAAAAGAAAGTAAAATAAGAGAAATAGTTTTGATTTTATTCCATTGAAGCAATGAAGAACAGTAAAAGTGCATTAAGTCAGTCTTTCCCAATATATTCCTTTATTTAAAAAAAAAAAAGCAAATCAAAAGCAAAAGCAAATTTATGAATAAATTAATCATTCAATCACCTTATGGTATTAGACATTTGATAAATCCTCTCTGTATTATTCGGTTTATAATCAATACTAACTTCATTCTATGTTTGTGTTATTAAAGACATATTCAAATGTTCAATACTTAATAAATTAGACTAAATAGATGATTTTAGGTACACATTACAGACTATGAGGCCTGGCAATCTCACATAAAATACTGTTTATTTCAGTTCATTCATAGCTATACTTCAGTAGGTTTTGTTTTTGAACACATTAAAGTGTTCAGATGTTGCCCACATTAACTTTTGTAGTTTACATAACATCGTATTTTGTTGCTGTTGAACAATTTATGATGAACAATTTCACTTCAGCTGCAGATTTGGCATCTGAACCTCAGAATGTAATGAATCTGAGTTACACAGATGCTTTAGAGTTATACCAGATGGTAAAAGTGTTTTTAATTCATTACAAAACTTCAGCAGGATAAATTAATCTGCCACAGTCTAGTAATTATTGGAAATACAGGAGCCGTGACAGCTGTATAGACAGGAAAAGGTAGATTTGTGAGGATATGTTTACTTCCTCCAGATATTGTCAATACTGTAATAATATCATCCCAAAGAATTGTTGAATCAGTTAAAAAAAAACAAACAAACACATGCACACACACAAAAACAGAATACATACGAAACCAGAGAAAACTAGTGGAAAACCTGCAGATATTTTTCAATTTGTCTACATTTTACAAGAAAATTATGATTCAGATCATGGATTGTGATTCTATCATTTGTCCAGATCACAGAGCTGCAATCTCAATATTTTGGTTTAACAAGACACACATTTTAAGTATGTTATAAATGGGACCAAATAAATGTATAAGGTGGTCAATTTGGTAAGTATTTCATAGTGCATTCAGTGTTAAAATTATACTACAATAAAGAAATGAATTATAATCAAAAACATGCTTTTTATCAGTAGTTTTTTGATGACTTAAGCCTCCAACATAATGCTTTCAATCAGTGTCAAAGTATCAGTGACTACTCAGTTATTTCTAACAATATACAGCGAACCCAGTATGGGTTCCAACCTGCTGTTAGACATTTAGGTTGAATAAACCAGTACGGTGCTGGACTCTGGTGGTCATTTAAGGAACTGAAACTAACTGCCTTAGTCATTTACAGAAGTGTTTCCCAACCTTTTTTGAGTCACGGCACATATTTGACATCAGAAAAATCCCAAACACCACCAAACAAAAATGTAGCAAAAAGTATGTTTATTGAAACACAATGTAAATCTAGTATCACTTTATTTAATGTGAAACATGAACCTGTTTAGTTGAACACAAAGC